>JAGWCC010000752.1:0-417171 GCA_022651775.1 Drusus annulatus
ATGGGTCATTGAACCGAATATGGAAGGGAAATTTATTTTATATTTGCATCGTCTATAAGTTGCCGCTTACCTGAGTTTCTAAAGTGTTTTACTTTCAATATTAACCATTTATTTGATGCTTAAGCATCGCAGAGTAAAATTTTGGTGCTTTGCAAAAGAGCTTCGAGTTTACGTATCTCTGTGAATTACGTAAACTAATACCAAATGTATTTGAAACTCCGTCTCAACAATATAAGATATTTAATGCACAAATAGGAAAGGTCATATTAAGTGTTTGTGCGAAATTATTTTACTAATGAAAACAAGTTTGTAAGCAGTTAGTTCGCGAGCGGTCCAAAGCGTTCGGAGCTAAATGGAGTTGCTAGCTAAGTTTTCCAGCATTGCACAAGTAACATTTTGCGCTTATAACGAAGGTAATAGAAGGAATTAAAATATTGTTCGGTTTTCGTGAGCTGAGAATGTTTGTCTGTATTTAAATAAATATATATACGGGATAAAAGTCTCATTGCCAAGTGACTGTGAAAATATAACACTCCCAACGGCGGAATATATTATACGATCGATAGAAAATTGAGGGATGAAGTGTGAAATGGAAAAAGAAGATAGGTATCTGATTATTCAGATATAATTACGAAACGTAGTACAGTGATATGCTTTAATTTACGACATTTGTACCTATTGCAGAGACTCTTACTATATTTACGTTATGCCAGAACTATTACGGAATATTATAACGGTGGTAGAAATGAATGTTTTGACCACGTAAAAATCTATTAAATGGATATAAATATACGATCAGTAATCAGATAATTTTTGAAAATTTTAGTAACCAACCATTACGCTGTTTTATTTTAGGTACAGGCAGGTTGTATCATTAATAATATTTGGATAATTTGTATAGTGCCGTTTTTGTGAAAAATCACCTCAAGGGCACTGTACAAATCTTAATTTCTCCTTAATATTAATTTCTATTGTTTTAATGATTTGCAAATTTTTCTATCTCCACGCACATTTCTTGCTTCATTGAAATATGTCCATCTTCTCATAATTTAGTGGTTCATTACCTTTACACTTTATTTGATTGTGCGATGTCTTCCAGCGACGACCTCAGCTCCTTCGTCTTATAGCCGGTTTACGCGAGAAAAGTGTTTGAAACAGTATTAAGTGGTAACTAAACGACTGTCTTAAAAAAACACGTAATACCTTGTTTACATGCGGCAAGTCACATAAAATTTAGTTAACAGTTTAGTTACTACTTACCACTATCCTCGTGTAAACTGGCCATCACCGCTTCCTATTATTTTATGCATTCTCTTGGCACTCTTTTATCCCAACCTTTCGAAATATTATAGTCAGAAAAGCATTTTAATTTTTGTTTTAATAAACCGATCTGGTATTGGTAATAGATTCATTTACGTTCATGATAATAAGATTTTAAACAATAAAATAAATAGAATACAAAAACCTACATTTTCGAAACACTCAGCGTAATGAAGACCGGTAATTAGGTAAAGAGCACGGTTAAAGCAAACAAAATGAGTAAATAATAAGTGTTATTGCTACAAAGATAAAATTTTAAAAATATACATATCATAAATTATACCCCATAAAACAATAAAAAATAAAAGTTTTCTGAAAAAAATAAAAAACAAACGATAGAACGTAAGATAACACATAATTTAAAAACAGGCGGAGGCGGTACCGCCATTTACGTTAAAATAAAAATCGCACACATACACAACAAGACACCCACACTGAAATCCATTGAAACAACATTCATATGGGCTACATCAAATACAAAAAGACTCGAATCATTTCAGAACGCATTGCTTCGACGATTCAATAAAAGTCCCTGCTTCGTCAGGAATAGCATCATTAATACAGGCTCTAAAAATTCCTCCACTCCGAAAACACATGATAGATTTAGCCAAAACATTGTACTCCAAATTAGATTCAAACCCAAATCCTTCCGTTTCCAACCTTGGCCGCTGGACCCCCGGTACGGATCCCCTTCGTCTACATCCAAATTCCATCTTATTCCTTCCCTAACCTTGGTGAGTGGGCTTAAATAAACGATTGATATGAGCACACAAAACACAGTCTACAACATTTCACTTTAAGTACATAAATATAAAAATATTTACAAAAAAGCCCTACAGTAGCAAAAGGCAGCCTGCTCACCGGGTAGAAAAGATTATCTCTTCATTTATACACCTCTAACTACAGTCGACATAGGAAGAGGGAGAAATATCTTAAATATATTCTGCAATACGATATAATATAATTTAAAATAACTAGGTAAATGTGCTTTAAAAAAATAAATATTCTTGAGGCGTATAGTATCTTAACATATATTTTCCCCGCTTCACTTAAATAAAATTTAGGCATTTATAAATCGATATTACTTCATTAAATATGTCAACCGCATATTGTTAGCTTTCCTAAATTGTGCAAACGATTGACGGAAGATGAATATGGAATAGGAATGTGTAATGCCTGCTGTTGACTCACGAGGAAAATTAATCAAATTACGTAACAGTAAGTTAGAAGTATCAAAAGATTGAGCTAACATTTTTTAATAAATACGTTAAATCACAAATCGTTTCACATTTTTTTAAATGTGATTACTGTCAGATACAGTGGAACTACGGGATGGAAAATTAGGGGTATGTTATGAGGGTGAATGAAGTGGGGAGGAGAAATAAATGAAGAAGAGGATGATTGAAAAGTGGATGGCTATTCAAATCTGGTCACCAAACACGACTATAGTAGTGTTTAATGACCAGTTTCTGAATGGTAGTCTTTTACCAGGACGATGAAAATAATAACAATAATAACTAGCGTTGTGACCGCTCCGTAAGAACTACTTCAAATAACTACGTCTTTTGGCGACAGTTTCAACTTCCTTCATTGTTCATTGAAGAAATACTTCAATTGAAGTTTGTTAAGTTGGTAGTTCCGCTCATATGTTCATTTGTAGTTTACTTCGAAACTTCAATTTTAGTTCTTCGTTCTTTCGCACAATTGTAGTATCGCACCATCCACAGTTCTTTACTTCAATTGTAGTTCGAAGTATTTTTTAGTTCTTCGTTCCCTCGCACTTCCTGTTCGACGTACTCGTGACAGTTGCTTTTGATTTCTCTGCTTGTTTTGTGTGGCCTAGGACACTAGTTTTTTCGAGCTTTGTTTTGATCAAAATATTATATATTAATTTATTTCTTGTTTGAATAATAATATTAATTTAAACTTTTAAAACAGTGATAGAATTATTTATTAAGGAATAATGGTTATACTTTTACATTTCCCTCCTAGATAGCGGTAGTATAGTTTGCGCTACGCATACGGTCGCTTTTAACGGGTTGATATAAAGCTTGGGCTGACATTTTAGTAAGTTTTGTGCGGTACTTTAGTTGAAGGGTTCACCGTGAAAGGTTCATTTTAAAGAACTAGCAGTTCCTGAAGCGTTCCCAAAACTTTGAAGTTTTTCCCAACGCTAATAATAACACTGTCTTTATATAGCGCAGTTGTGCGATATTTCACTTTAAGTACGCTCTACTATAGTATGGTAAACATACGTGTCTGCTGCCACGGAGCGTTAATTATAATATTAAACGAGCGATTGTGAGTAGATATTTTTAGTGACGACTATAAGTTTCAGCTACCCAAAGCTAAAATAATTAGAGTGTCTACCACTCTGAATCGAGGTGCAAATGTATTATATATTTTAAAAATTGAATTGCATGTGAAATGATCCATGAATATAAATTTAAATTTCATTTATCCCGCCGGAATCGAACTCGCGACCTCTGGTTTCTGCGATATGATTTTAGGCAATCGTAATATTGTGACTATACTTAGACTTACTATTCGTAACGTAAGTGCTGGTCGTGCTTACTTACTTGCAAAGGGTTTTAGGAATGGGATATCTTCCGGCGGAGGTGCACTTTAGAACGACGTTCGCGGCACAGCCTGATACGCCGGTAGCGCTGCAGAAGGTGCCCGCGGTCATCTGGGCGTCGCACTTGCTTCCCGCGCCACAAGAGATGGTCGGTGCGGTAGGTGTTAGGCCATCTGCAAAAAATAATCACTCAATTTATGACCGATCCAAAATACTGATATCAGCAATTGGACGCAGTTATGCAGAAAGCGTCCAACCCACAATTTTCCAAAATCGAGTTTTACATGTTTGCCTATTGATAAATATTAGATTTAAATCTGCTGAAAAAATGTAAATGTAATAGATTTTTGGTTTTTTTTTCTTCTTACTAACGTAGATTGCAGATATTTGACTTAAATTGAAGTTTAAAAACATTTCAATATGTAGGATAACATAAGAAATATATTTTTTTAACAAACACATTGATATATTAAAAATTAACTATTTATAATAATGATCATAAAGAAAAAAAATACTGATATTAACTTTACAAATGCCGATTATGCATATTAATGCTTTTTTATCGTCATATTTTCAAACGCTTTTTTCTCAGTTTAATTTTATTGGGGTTGGACGCTTTCTGCATAACTACGTTCAATTAATCCATATATGAAACAGAGAGACAGCAGACCAATAAGGTTGATTATCTTTTCAAGAAAGATTTTCGGTATTTGAAAATATATATCAATTTAACCCAAAGTAAGATAAAATTGACCTTAGTCAGGGCATACAGACAATACGCTTCTATCGGTTGATCTCTTAGATGATACAAATTATATTGTATGAGAATTAAAAATAATTGTAACGATTTATTTATTTTATTTTATTATTATTCAAAAGTTATCTATTTATTTTTAAATTAAAGAAAGACAAATATTCCCGGGTTACGAATAACCTGACAATATTTGAAAAACTCCTACTCCCATCGTAATAAGCGGAAGATGTTGCTTGTGCAATTATGGAAGACATAGCCAGCAGAGGAATCGAACCCATGACGCCCGGATGGGAATCCGACGCGTTTGTCCACTCAGCTTCCGACCGGTCAAAATATTTGTGTTCAATTAGTAGAACTCCATATAATTTTTCTAATATTTTGATTAAATTTAATAACGTTCTTATTAAGTTCTACTAATTTTAAGTTTCTTAAAAACGATGTTATTAAATTAGGTTAAATTTAAATTATGTAAAAAGAGAGAAAAGTTATTGGTTTACAATACAAGAAATAGAGTAAAGTACTGAGATATATATTTTTTAAATAATGTAATGTAAAATATGGAAAAAGTTATTCGAAAATTAATGTTTTATAATACTCATCGAATTCCTAAAGAGCGAAACCTTTTACAAACAGCCAAACAAATGTTTTATCTTATCTTAAATTTCTGTGCTACTTCTTATGAATGTTCGTGATTACGAACATTCATAAATAAAAATTGTAGTAAAATGAGGGGATTATTTTGAGAACATACTAAAACTTAAGAAACTCAACCATTTAAAAAATAGCACACAAAAAATAAACGTTTACAAAAGTTTTACGGTTAAAACCTTTACTCGAGTATAAGGCAATAGTCCACGTTAAGGACACGTAGTTCGTGTCACAAGGGTTGCGACAATAACTTTTTTTCTCAGGTGATTAAGAAAATTCTGTAATCATAGAATTGTTTCTAAATTTGAAAAAAACGGATTTAAATAAAGCTTTAATATCGTCGCTGGAAAGGCAAAAGGGCTTAAGCCTCATTTTAGTCAAAAATGTTTTTTATTTTATTTTATTATTTATTTAATCAAATTTTTTAGAACAAAAAAAATATTCAGTTGCAGAAAAATATTAAATATTGCGAATTCCCAACTAAGGCATATATTCGCATCATAGTGGTCTGCATTCTAAATAATTTTAATATGAAGCATAGCACTGCTCAATAATCGAAGTTGAATATGCAGTTTTCATCAGTTTTTTTTCTGCATCGAATGCTCTGACTCTCGTTTGATTCTGGAGGCTTTTGTGGTCCTTCATCCATCTAAAATGTATTTACCATTTGGGAGAAGGCTTGACTCTCTTCATCGCTTCAGTGAGGGCATTGAGTTACCTTAAATGACGCTCTAGCCCTTTTGGCTTTCCGGCGACGATATTAAGATCCTCATAATGTGCTTCTTATTTTAGTTCTTGAAAATTAATGCGCTTGCTAATATGTGATTTTATGTTTACGTCTAGAATTAATTTTTTTAATTCAGTTTAACTTATGAAAGCTACACGCTTCATCATAATTTTGATAATTGAAAGAATATCAACAAAATGTTAAGATCCCCCGGAAAATAATAATTGATAATTTTATCTATTCATGACGCCATCTATATTTGCCATTGTGTTCGGATAAAACTTTGCTCACCATTATTAAGATGGTAGCCAAAATATCGGAAAAAAATTATATAAGAAAATTAATGGTTAAAGTATGGGATTAATGAGCTGATTAAGTAGGCACAGTTGGTAGATGCGGCGCTTCCGGATGGAGTGAAGGTCACGAGTTCGAGTCTCGGTTTCAACCTAATCTTTTTATCTTCTGTGTCAAATAATAAAAATGTATTCAGTGTATCATTGAATTTCACTTTATTATCACTGAGATTTTAGGGTTTTTGTTCAGTAGATATTTTCCCCCAAAAACACAACTAATCCATCTCAAATAGCAGTCAAGCAAATAAAACCTTCAGCCGATGATAGCAGTAAGGACAAAGAGCCGAAGTGTTAGTTAGATAGAAAATGAAAGGCTAACTAACTAAGTGACCATCACGCCGTTTCTCCGCAGGGGTAGGCAGAGAGGACAGACCGCCATACAACTCTGTATTGGCAAACACTCATTGCTTCGTTCACATTTATACATCGTCTCATACATTCTGTTATTCTGACTCTTCACACGACCCGATTCAAGTACTTGATTTACTTGATCGTGCCATGTCTTCCTTGAGCGTCCTCGACTTCTTCTTCCATTCACTTTCGCATCATATATTATTTTCACACTATTTTCTTCGCCAATTCGCTCTACATGCCCAAACCATCTAAGCTTCCCTTTCTTGTTCCTATGCTATACATTCTTTCCGGATATCCACATTTTTAATGGTCATACATAGTTTAAGCGAAACGTGTTTTATGAAAGGCTATATATATATATATGTGTATAAGGCATAGGTTACGATATAATCTATAAGATGAAAAATCATAAATTACAACGCTGTGAGTGTAGTTTGTTGTACAAAAAGTCAAAACAAAGGATAAAATTCACACTCGCACCTCTGTGTGGATACTTAAAATCAAAAACACCTAACACAAAACAGTTTTTCGTAAAATTTTGAAAACCGATCACAGACTTTGCAGCTACAGATATAGTTTTCATAAAACATTTATTTATTTGAGAGCTAAGCAATAATCACCCGGGCAGACTTGAAACTGAGTATCACTGATGCAGGCTATGTTTCCTAAGCAGGTTCCACAAGTGCAATCTAGGGTGTTGCTGGTACTGCACACTGGGAGAGACACGGAGCTGCATAACTCACTGGGTTTGCACGTGAATATGGTGTCTGTAACCAGCGCCCCTGAAATAATTATATGTGTTAATACAATTAACGAATCGAAGTCGAATATCGAAATAGGAAATCAAGCTTTTTTTTAACATTTACTCTCGAACATTGCAAAGGTGTTATATTAGGCTTACCTGTAACATAATCACAGTACTGATATTGTGTCGACGATATGCATTTCACGTTGTATTGAGAACATTTGTTACATTGTGATAAAACTCCGCTTGTCGTTAACTAATAGAAAAATAATAACATGTAAGGAGGATTAAAAAACATGTTTTATTCATCCAAATATTATGTTCTAGGAGGTGAGGGAGAGATTAATATTACCATTGTAATTAATTTAATATTACTCGACGCACAATTTCAGCATGAAAGTAGAGGTAAAAATCACCTCTCGTTGTAACGAATTTAACAACTGCATACCTGCGAGTCAATTTCAGAGGGTTTATTAGAAATTTCAGAGCAAATAGCTGGAGATTTTTTTCGTTTTCCGTATAAATCTTGAAAGAGTAATACATAAAGAAAATAGCTGTGAAACCTCCGTTGACCCCATTTATTACGTATTTTGTGTTATGCAAATGACTAAGAAATTCCTAGATGTATGATTCATAGAGATTTGAAAGGAAAGTGATTTCGTCAATTTACAGAAGACCTTATTGCTCCCAGGTCAATGAAATCTGTTTGAGAATAAATATCAACATTTGAAATATTTGGTAAATTTCACCCGAAGTAAGGGAAAATTAAGCTTACTGTGGGCGCCTGAGACACGCCCACAACACTCTTATATGGGTTTATCTCTTCAGTGTATCAAGCTTACTCTTTTGCAGCGGAGTTTAATTATTTGACCCATTTGTTTCTTGCGAATTACAAAACGCGTGACATTTTGTCGGGCAACACGTAAAAAGTGCACAAAAAGGAACACATCATTTGTTTCCCCATTTAGGTCACCGAAAGTAGGGACCACAAATACGAGTATAAGTTATAGGCTTATTTGAATTAAAATAGAGTTTACCCAGAAGGGTAAGTTATAAGGAAAAACTTCTTTGAGGGTTTGAACAATACAAGTGGAAATAAGTTGTTTTAAGCTTATATAATATATAAACTAGGTACCTACTACTGGTACCTACCAGTAGCGGCTCGTGACTTTTTTATGTGTTAGAGTGCGAAGATTAAATGAAAACGTCATTATTGATGCTGTTGTAGCCGAAAATGATTTTTGCTTTTTTTTTTAAATTTAATTTTTTGTATGAACATTTTTCAGCAAGCCGTGCAGTGCACCACCAAAACTGAAAAATCCTGAAAATCTTCATACGAAAAAATTAAAATTTGAAAAAAAAAAAACATTTTCGACTACAACAACATAATAACGTCGTATTTTTCAATCTCAACACTCTACAACACTATAAAGTCACGAGCCGCCACTGGTACCTACTGATTGTGATTTTTTTTGGACAATGTTGGAAAGAAGAAATTGAAATTGAAAAACAACAATTATGTTAATCTTAATTGTCTTGTATAACTATTTTAGAATCGATAAAACTTATATAAAGTTAACGCAATGCGCTTCAATACTTAGTATATAATTTTGAATGAGGGAGTCAACATAATTTAATGAAAAACCACTTTTGTCACCACACGAGTTAAGTTTCACCACAAATATATTTATTATATTCCACTAAAACTGACGTCATTTTATCATCAGACGTGTTATAATATCTTTAGAATTTAGTAGAATTTTTTTGCTTCTTTTCGTTACCACTAATAAAAAGAAGATCCTGATAGTGAACATTTCCGTTACGTCTATCACCTGCCGTTGAGATAATATCTTTACCCTTTTAACGAGCTGTTGGTCGAAACCATCTCTTATCGCTTCATCTATTTTTGTGTATTTTGGGATTTCTAGATAAAAATCATGTGACATCAATTAGATTGAGGGTAAATATTTCTTAACCTTGAATCCAAGATATCTTATTATTTTACGTTTTCTTGCTTGTAGAAATGCAATTACAGGTAATTACCATTGAAGTAATGTCCAAAGTTGAAGCCTTATCCAACACTTTAAAACTTATTAAACAATTGTAAATTATATAAAATCTAAATTCTCGTATCTTAAATATTTTCTACTTGTTAATAGCGTTCATATTCGGATGTTGTTAATTATGCAAAAGTAAATTTTATCTTCGTATACTTTAACGAAAACAGTTTTAAGCCATATTTTATGTCTATAGCTTCAATATTTCAGTTATCTGTGTAAGAAAGGTAAAATACATATTATATTATTAAAAATAAAATAAAAATTTGAGACGAAACATAAAAATAAATTAAAACATTACTTTGTAAAAGACCACGGATATTATTTTAATTTTAATGACCGACCGGTTTCGCTTGGCCTAAGAATCATCAGGGTACATAACTAAACTAAATCAAATATACGTGTGGTTATCTGTAATTATGTGTGGTTATATATACTCGTACTCGCAGAGGGAGAAAATTATGATAAAAATAATTTAGTCGGTCATAAAAATTAAAATTAAATCTGTGGTCTTTTACAAAGTTTTTTTTTTAAATTTTCATTAAATATGTCAAACCACAAAGTAATTGCTTTCTATGAAAATATAAAAATAAATACCACTCAAATTATGTGTAAGTGAAACAGTCAATATAAAATTGTCTCAATCAATAAATTCAGGCTACATTCACAATGCCACCGCACGCCATTGAATTCACACCTTCTAGAAATATATTTTTCACTTCAGAAAAAAAAAACGTTTTAGTGTTTTGTGGGTATATTAATTAGTCTTTGCCTTTAAACACATACTAATATACCGATTTCAATCGGTTTTACCGCATATTATGACCCATGCGTTTTTAATTATTGAATCCGAGCACATTTTTTAATGTTTTGCACCCCATCAAATATAATAATACAGAATATTGGGACGGGAATGAATACAAACCTGTTCTTGTTTTTCCGGTAAAATGTATTCAAATAAAAACCATCTTCCCTGGAGTTTCTCATACAAGAAAATAGCCACCAAGGGTGAATATAACTAGCCCTTAATATCACCAAAGGAGTCTAGATAATTATGATGAAGGCATGGTTGTGTCTAGTCGGGCTGGTGATTAAAAAAAAGTTGTGTGCACAAAAGTTTTGTATTTCAATTAAAAAAATATTTATTCATAAATAATAACCTATTTTCTAATTACAGCCGTGTCAATACATTTATATAAATCGCATTCGATTAAGTACATTCAACACACTTTCATCGCTTTACAGATTGTCCGATATGATTTGTGTAACGAATTATGTTTATAAATAGAAAAATATAATTAATATCATCTTTTTTATAGAATACAAATCCTTATTTTTTCAAATTAGTATTTTGTTTAATATCAGTTTGTTCTACTCTTCAAAAATGCATTTACAAAAAGATTAAAATAAATAACTCAATCCATCATCATAAGCACGCCACAAACATGCAATCAAAACATGATTAAAATAATGATTAGATTATGTTGTTGCAGTGATTAAAAATCTTTGACCATTGGACATATTATTGTTTAATGTACGTAGGTTATTATTAATTTAAACTTTTAAAATAAAGTAAGCAACATTCAAACAGTGAAAAATCAAAAGACACAGAAAAAAAGAAGTTTTATCTGCCACCGGGACTTGATTGAACCCGGATCTAAGCGGTCGTCTTCTAACCAATTACCCCACGTCACCTCTAGGCCAATCCATGTTTCTATTATATGTTTTTTTGAAAATCGTTAGCACTGTTTCATATTTGATTCCAATTTAGGCATCCATGTTTATTTTGTAATTGACGACAAATTTTATTATTATTAATCTTTTAAACAGTTAAATAAATAAAATAAATTTATTTTAGGAATAACCAACATAAAACTAGGGGAGTTTGGTAAAGTTTTTGACCTACGAGTTAGACTAGCTCTATTAAATATTCGATAAAAAAAACATTAACCTAGTTTTACTATTCTTACATAATTTAAGGAAAAATTGGACAATTGAAATTGAAAAATAAATCATTAAATAAATAAATATAAATCGTAAATCATTCAACTAGATACGATATAATGATTTTTCACTATCCATTTGTTGTGGATTTATTAATTTGAATTGGTTTCATCTTTAGTTGATCTTGAATGATTGCAAATGATTGCCCCTTAGTTTCCGGGAGTAAAATTAATATGAATAACAGCCCGGCAAAGGAGAAAAAGGCGAAACCCCAAAAGGCAACATACGTCCCGAGGTTGTCAGCGACAACTTGGTACAGCTTGGTTACCGCAAAGGTAGAAAGAGCCGTATAAGTCTGAATGACACAAGTAGCTAGAGACTTAATGTTCGTTGGAAACATTTCTGATGTAATCGCAAAAGGGACTGTAGCCAAACCTATAGTGTATGAACAGATGAAAATTATAATGGCCGTCAAAGGAATCCAACCAATCATCGACGTGTTTAATTCAATATGTTTCGCGAAAAAGTAAGAGCCTACGGTTGCGGTGGATAATCCAACTCCGGCCGAGGACATTAGCAGAAGCGGCTTTCTGCCGAGACGATCCACCAGTAGGGATGATATTCCCGAAGTGAATAACTGGACGGTTCCAAATAAGATGCAAGCCTCCTTGGCTCCCATCCCACCTTCAGTTTGACTAAATATCTGCTGCGCATATGAAATAACCGCAGTGCTTCCGCAGAGCTGTTGCGTTGTATAAATCCCCAAGATTATTATCAAAGCGCGCCTGTTCCCTTCCACAAATATCAGATCTCTCCATTTTCCTTTGTGCTTCATTTCTGCACTGACTAATTTCTCCATAGTTTCCAGTTCAGACTTGACGTTGCTTCTCCCGCGCAAGTTTTGAAGGGAAGTTTCGGCCTTCTCGGGTTCTTGCGACTTGAGATAATAGTACGGGGATTCGGGTAGCCATATGAAGATTAAGACAAACGCTATGGGAACTATTAGGTTTAAGCCAGCCAAGGTTCTCATTGACACGTAAGGTCCTATGCTGTACTGCGAGAGAATTCCAGCCTGAAACAAAGAACAGAAATTGATAAGATAAATTAAATAACATAAAAAAAATTATCGACCAATATTTTTGTAATGTTTTTAAAACTACGATATTTATAAAAAAAATATTTATAGAATTTACCTTAGACATGACAGTTATGAGAGTTGCCATTGAACCTCGGACTTTATCCGAAGCTATCTCTCCTAGATACATCGGAGCTGTTGTATAGACCAATCCATATCCGATCCCCGACACCATTCTCGAGATGTAGATGAGAAGTACGGAGTTGGCTTCCATGATTAGCACCCATCCCAAGATATAAGGCACAGCCGCCAACAGAAGAGTTGGTTTCCTTCCGAGACGTTCGGCCAGGAAGGCGGCGGCCAAAGGACTGGCAGCCGAACTGAGGATCATCAGAGATGCTATCCACGATGACTGGTCTGGCGTAGTGGGGATAGGAGAAGAAGGATCCAGCAGGATGGGGAGAGTTGGCGATGTCCATCCCACGGTAGTACCAGCGGCAGCTGCTATCAGTGTTGCTAAAAAGAGAAATATCCATTAACTCCGATAGTGGTGAAGGCTTCGTTTACTTTTAGGAACGATTTCATGGGCCCTTTGATAAATTGACTGGTAAACCGAGCTCAGCCGGAAAAACTTTCTGTTCTCTGCGAATGGTAGCCTAATTAATTTGTTAACCAATACAGGAATATAGCTGAAGCTATTTTGGTTGAACGGGTAAAACGTTTCTATTCAAAGTTATAAAGCTAAGCAGTGGTTTTGCTGTAAAGTTGGGTTTACTCATTTCTCAATTATAAGAGTAATTGAATAGTATTTGAATGAGGTCGGAAAGGTACATTTGGTTGGCATTTACAACAAATTGTTTTAGAAATGTATCTAAGTGAATACACAGAACATATGGAACGTATGCCGAGCAAATAACGTGTTTGTTTGTGAGCATACGAGTACACTATATTACCACGAACTAGAAGTATATAGTTTGCGAGTAGTTTAGATCCAAACAATTATGATTTTTTGATAAAGTTTCATTTATATATATATAGCCTTTTAGTCTTTATGACGTAGTAGTCCATACACAAAATTACTTTGAGTCGTGAGGTAAGTTTGATTCCCGAAAGTATCTATGTACATGCATTTTCCAAGCAAAACATTTACGTTGCCGGTTTGGATGTTACCGGACCTTATAAATATGAAGTTTTCGCATTTGTAAGGCATATGTACATGGATATATAAATAAATATTTATGAATTATAAAAGCTCTTTTTGATTGTCACACTGTAACTACAGGTTGATGAAAGCCTCCTCCAGCAGAGGGGTGTCCTGGTTTTGTTTTCACTTGTTTATAAAAGTTTACCGAAATGACTCGTTATTTTTCCTACTTTGCATGTGGGCAAAAATCAAAACACAATGTGAAACTAAAAATTAAAAGTTCAGAAATAAAATTTCAATGGTTAGTTTTTTTAAATTTTAAATATCTAGGTTGAGAATTTAACCCAAAACCACCAATCTAAATTCAATGCTCCTATTCCTTTGCTACGTTCCTATGCGGTCGTCGTCAAAGTTCTTAAAACTCCGCAAGGGTGAACATTTGATGAGTATTAGAGAGCCGTTAAACAATACGTTGGAATTTCCTTTACAAAATATGATGTCTAAAGAAAAAGACATAAAAGAAAATATCACGATGACAGAATGTTCTACAAAATGTGGCGAAACAAAAAAGGTTTACAAAATACCATAACCGTAAAGATTTCATGAGTTCTTAATGAAAAGGCTTAAAAAAGTATTAAAAGTAAAACTCGATATTGGAGGGAAGTTTTGGAGGGGAAATGCTGTGAAATTTAACATTTTGCTATCATTTATCGCGTGTCGTCGTGGATGTAGGCCAAGTTCTTAGCGAACTTTTACCGTAAAACTGTTAAATAAAGTTCAATCAATATTTACTCTTTAGGAAAGGGGTACTATTCGCAAAATGCTGTTGAATACATTCACTAGGGAAGCTCTCTGCTAGTTTGCTAGTGATCGGAATTCAAATCGCTTTTTCATACTTTGGACAGGTATCACGAGTTTTCAGTAATTTGATTGAAAGAAACAATATGAGAATAGCAACGGTGAAATATATACAATTCAGATTACATTTCTGCATATCGTAATAATCTCAGTAAAACCAGTCATATCAGTTACAAAAATAATGTAATGATTCATAATCTTTCTTTAATAATTTCAAAATGTTCCAGCTTATGAGGTGATCGATAGTGGGCAAGAAGTTCGGCTAGCATTCGGACGCATCGAGTTCGAATTCCATAGAAATACCTCTTCAACGTCCCTAAAAATGTTTATATCTATTATAAATATTCGACTAGCTGATTCGCTAACATGGCTTTTCTCGACAGAGGCAGGCAGAGAGTTTAGAATGTCACAACTCACACTGTAAAGAGCTTGTCATAGTTACAATACTAATTACTAATAATATTAAGTATATCACGACCTTTATGGTAGAGCGGTTAAAATCCTCGACTACGAACTCAGATGTCGCGTGTTCAAATCCCGGCGTGCGCGAATAAATGTAAAAAAGATTTAAAAATGTGTTATTGCACATTTAATAAGTACAAAATAATAAACATATTATGTGTAATATTTTTGCCGCACGTTCCAGAATTGTCAATACTGCAGAATCGCCCTGGTGAAAGACCAGCATTCAGAATCGAAACATTGCTTGAAATGGCTTTAGCCGTGTTTGGTCACCACATTCTTATTTATTCATGAAAACTGTTTTCCGAAGAGAGTTTTCCATTTTAATAACCAAAAATACATTGTACAATATATTTTGTATTTATTGTTTTAAAGTTTAATTTGTAGAACTTTTAGCAGTTTAATAATGCCTTCAGAATGCGAAACAGCTGTCACGCGTAAAAATAATTACCTAGCAGAACTTTTGACTAAAAATCGTTTTTAAAATTTGAAATAATAATAATTATTGTTAAAAAATTAAAAGAGTACGATATTTTTTTGGTGAAAATTTTATGGAAAAGTTAGTTGTTTTCTAAACGGTTTGCTCGATTTACGAAGGTATTTAAAAATAATTGTTCTGCTAAGTGCTAACTTTCATGAATACAAGGGCATATTTGTAGTATTGCATATCAATGGTTAAATAGGGTACGGGGCGAACGGCCTCGACAGGGGGTAGAACAATAGCCGAGATAAAAGGTTCTCCGGAGATAGGGCGCTTAGAGCGGCCAGGTTTGTCATGTGGGTACACCTTGATAAGGGAAATGTCAAAGGAAATAAACAATCGTGTCCAAGTAAGAGAAATTAGCCGCATGTCTCGACTATGCAAGCCTAGGGACATTAGGAAATGTTTATATTTTAGAATTCACGCACGCATTAAGAATTATTAAGGAAATATGCGCTTTTATAAGGGTGTAAAAATACCTTTTCAATAAATTGTTCAACAGAATACCGACTCAATTAGGACCCCTGCTCTTTCGAAATGATGATTTAATATTGGTTGTTGATGACATGTTTTTGTCATGGAAAAATATTACACACCCTACAATAATTGCGGGGAATGGCTGTAAGGGGCTGATCCTTCAGGAGGATTTTTTTAGGTGTTAATTTGTTTTCTGAAAACATTCGTTGCACCGGAAATGGCTATTTATTGCCACATTATCTAGAAAGAATACCGTTTTAAAGTTTGTGTGAAAATAAAATTCAATGTCAGGAAAAATTCAAGCGGCAAAAGCTGATAAAAAACATGAAAGATTTAAAAAGTGTACTTATGGTTTTGCCACAGTACGTTACATTATTTTTTGGAAGGTTGAAAGGGAAACTCTCTTAATGACCCAATTCGTGTACCGAATTTCACATAAATATTTACTGCGATATAAGAGAAGCGTCTAACTCACAATGATTATTTTAAACAGAAATAAAATAATAAAACGATTGAGCATTAAAATGTATTTTTTTTTGTATTTCTTATAAATTTGATACTAGGAAAATTCATTGCTTTTTCCAAATCACTGCATTTTTTAAATTTGTATATCTGCATTGTTTAATATGACATATACGTTTATTATAAATAAAATCGAGGGAAAGTTCAACTTTCATATCATAAAACAAAATTGTCCCTTGAGATATGCCGTATTTTCAACATTTTACCGTGGTAGATGTAGAGAGACAGGTGTATTGGGCATTTTACCACCAAAAACCATACATTTCACAAGAGAAAACTAGCACATTATCTGAAACTGTATTTAAATTAAATCTGAAAATGTTCAACTTGACTTTTGACCGTTAAGAAATTTAAATCATCGAAATCTCCAATAAATAATAAAGTAATTCGTGGAAAACCAAAGACGTGTGCGTACAGAGTTTGATTAAAAAAGTGTGACAATCACGTACGTTAATGGCTTTGATTCTTAATTTGATAAGATAGTGTTTATTAATAATCCATGCCTTTAAGTAACATGCAAAGAAATATTATTGTCTATGAAAAAAAAGAATGGTTAAGAATTTTTCAGAATAATCCAGAAAATATATTTCGTTGATTTTAAGAAGTGGTACAATGATAACAATACAATACTGTACACTCATTGTAAAGCATTATATGAGGGGTATAGAAGCAAAGACAGAAATCTTTTTCATCCTAAATTATTTCTTGAAAAGTTGATAAAGCATTTTATTCACTTTTATTAATTTCATGAATATGTTGATATATTTAGAGATTATTGTTTCAAATTTTTCCTAGTTTAATGTACACAAACATTTTCGTTTTGTCAATAGTTGACAATGCTACATAACCGTTTTATAGATTGCTGCCTTTATTTTAGTCCCTCACATGTAACCTTTCATATAAAAGCAAATTTTTAGATCTTACAGTTTTTTTATACGGTATTATCTTAACCGAAAAACATTCTAAATTCGTATTAAGTCAATATAATATATACGAGAACCCCGTGGTTTGGAATAATGACTTAAATTCATACGAATTTGTTTTAAAAGCTTTCTAAATGATAAAATGACATGATAATTGTAAAAAAATGAGTTGTCGAGATTAGTCATGGTATGTGTAATGACCCTTGATTAAGATTATTCAATGTTAGCGCTGAATGATTCTATGTTTATTGACCTGCTGAAATGCCGCCGAAAAACGCGCCGTCTCGGCTTTGTTCCTGAAATAGACCGGGAAACTGTGCCAAGTGTATCGCAGTGGTTTTAACGAACACAAATCTCGGGATTTTATTCAAAATCCCGCAACTGTTTTTCGCGAAACACTTGCCATTCGATTGCTATCATTATCACGAGATAACATTGAATCTATAAATACAACACGCGCAGGTATTGCGGACACACATGTAAAGCAAATGGGATGTGTGGCGGACAAATCCGCGCGAAGAGAGCTGGTCGTTTTAAAGAGAAATTGGTCGCACTTTTTCGACCAAAGGGTAAAATGATAATTTAACACTTACCACCCAGAGCCGTCCTGTACTCCCTCCAGCGGGGTGTGTTTATTGCAGACATTTGTTCCAGTGACACAATCTGAACACCGACATTCTACTCACAGACACTCCGCCGTACTGACACTGGAGAACTAACTTACCTTATTTCGCATTATTATAACCAACGTGTTTATCTATGTTAGTGATTTAGTTGAAAAGAAACTCCTTTATCTTTCGGAATGCCATTTTGGCATTTCGGAAGATATTCTACCGGAAGCATCACAGGCTATGCTTATTAACAGAAACATTCAATTATCGTGATAATATTGTATTTTGGATGTAATAGCCGTTGTGTCAGTCACGTGGAAAGTCAAATCACTGTTTATCAAACCGCATTATGAAAATAATATTTATTTAGAGAAAATAACCCTAAATAACGAATCGAGCATTGTGTCACCATTTTTCGTTTAAAGGAAAGACATATTTGATTTGAGAACGTTCTATAATAAGTGTTGTAAAAGTAAGTACCTATGTTGATAAGTAGATTACCTACTACGATACATTTTTAAAATCTTCTAAGAAAAAAATTAGGCAGATCAACAGTGTTTTATCGATATCTCTAATGACGTGATAAGAGTTGAAATAATCACTTTACATTCTAAGAAAATGGTATCAGTTGACCAAAGCAAACACCAGATAAAATTATTGAAGTTTAAAAAATAATTTATTTAATTTGCAACTGATGTTTTATTATTTGTATTTATCGGAGTAACTAGTCAAAATTTCCTACAGAAGGGTAGTGTTAAAAAAAATCATACTGTTGCGCACTCTCAATCTTAGAGGAAGTATTTGAATAAGGTAAAACTAGGTTAGTCCGTGATTATAAATTACTGCGTGATATTTTAAACTTTATTGTGTAGTTCCTCTGATACGAATATGTTTGCAACTGTTAAATATAGATTCCGCAAGTAGTTCGTATTCTGAAAAAAAAAAAAAAAAAAAACACGTTTTAGCGTGCTTTGATGTTGCGTCAATCTTCAACGTTTTCCCAACTGTCGGATCGTAGATGAAAATTATTGTTTTTTTCCTTCATTGAATTTTTTTTGCTTAGAATGACGGAAGTTGGAGAAATTAAAATTTTGGTAGGTTACTCGTAATCCAGGAATGTTTATCTCACTTTTTAAACACCAACAAAATAAGAACAAAACCTTCAGTTCACTGTAAATGAAACGAACTCTGTTTATGGCAAAAATAAATCCACTATACCATGTATATAAAGCATTTAAAACGCTTTTCCTTGGAAAACTCGACACATTATAAAGTTTTGTGAAAATCCATCAAATTTTATCATATTTTGTGTTGCCATCCAAATTTGAAGTAGAGATATTTAATTACTTTAATACAATGGTGATGGATGGTTCGATGCTCTGTAGGAAACCCGCTTGCACAGCGCGGGTGTAAACTGTGCGCCTAAAGTTTAAGTTTAGCCTTATGAAATTCAATAATTCTTTTGTGTAAAAGCACTATGAAACAATACAATGAAGAAATTTGAACTATTGCTAGCACAGATGTTTTAATTTGCATACAAGCTTTCCGAACGTGCTGGTTTTAAACATTATTTTTCAAAATCCAAGAAAATGGCTGGATGATATCGTGGTAATTTAAAAAAAAAGTTATAGTTTACCTCTGAAAATACCAGAAAACCTGTCGATAAATCGAGCATATAGGTTTTCGTTTCGCAGTAAGACATTAAAATAATAATAATTTAAACAAAGACAATTTTTACGGAATGTCTATAACTGTCACAGAGTAACCTAAATGGTACCACGGCCTATCTCAATAGTCACCCACATGCTTGATTTAAAACATATTTTTTTTATTTAAAAATAAATTTGTGAGTTTCATAAAAGTAAACATAAGTTTTTATATTAATAATTGAAATAATATTGATAATATTTAATCTAAATATGATGCAGTAAAAAATATAATGGTCGCGACCGAGATCTTATATTTTTTATGTTTCATATTTACGTTGAAGATTATTGATATTATTTCAATTATTAATATAAAAATAATGAGTATAAAAGCATTAAAGTTAATTCTAATTTAATATAAACATAAGTTCTTTTTTATTCGTTTTCTAAGCATATTTTCTCTTTGGGAGCTTATATAACCAATACAAGGAACTAGTTTTTTCCTACTTCCTCCAAGCTCTCGATAATGTGATCATGACAACATGTTGATAGAATTTAAAAAAAATGTTTGTTTTGATTTGCGTCACATTTTTGCTAGCGACTATAAATATATATTTATTATTTCTAATGCATATCGCAAAACACTTTTGATCAAACGACTTTTATTTAAAAAAAAATTAAAAAATTGCAACACGTGAACTATTTAATTTAGGTTTTTAAATTAATTTATTTGTATAATGTAGGTACAATATAATGACTTAGTGTGTTGGAATCCAAATAACTATTTAACCATGTAATCTAATAGTCCACAAAGAAAGGCATACGTCATCAGATAATAATAAAAAAAACACATTTAAAATAAATAGAATAATGCTTTTTTTTACTTCATTGAGTTGGTTTTTTTCTAGACCCATTTACATAATTAAACAAACTAATTAAAAAATAAAATCAGAATGGCGAGAAAAAAATATTAACAGTTTCCATTTTATAAAAAAGAATACTAAAACTGGAATAGAAAATAAGAAACATTTGAAAGTAAATACACTGAAGAGACATGAACGTTTATACATTCTTACTAAATAACGTTGTAATTAACAACGTCTACCTCAATAAAAAATCACATTTAAAAGTTTTTTTGTCGATTTTTACTATAATAAATACATTACACTTATAGAGCCCAATTTAGTGATTTCCCAAAGCAATTGTGAATTTAGGTACTAATTTATTTTCAAAAAATATATTTTGCATAAAATGTCAAAAAAAAAAGATAAAAAGTCTCAATAAATTACTTTTTAGTAGTTTTTTTCAATAGGTGCTTTAAGCATTGAAAATTTTATTATAATAAGTAAATTAAATTACAAATTTAAACCTCGAATGAAAATCCGATCGGAAACTAAAACTGAACGCGTAATATTTTGTTTATCTATAATATATAATCGATTACATAATAGTTGTAATTATAGTAAAAATGTTATCAGATATGTTTCAGATATGTTAAAATATTGCAATGGACATTGTAAAAAAAAACACATGAGAACAGAGAGAGAGAGAGAGTACTTAACCTCTAAAGTAGTATGGGCGAACCTATACGAGATATTATAAAACGTGATTATTTGACTGTTACAACCAAGCAAGTCTTAGAATTAAACTAAATCATGTACGTCCATTAAAATAAAATAAAATATTAATGTAATAAAATGTTATGACAGATTTAGAAAAGCAAACTAACTACTCAGTTTTGTAAGAATTTCATACATTCAATTAAGATGAAATAACACCAAAAATCGAGGGGCTTGCCCGAGATTCACTTGTATATTGATTTTGATGAATCTGTAAGTCATTTTTCAGTAATAAAATCAACGACATGGACCAGATTTTATTTTTTGATGCTATGAATTGGTTACTTACCGAGATATTCCGAAGAAAGCATTAGAAGTTAAAATAATATCGACGTCGGAAAAGCAAAGAAGCTATTTTGGGAAGCTCTTACACCGGACCACTTAAGGTTTTTTTTTGTATATAAAAAATAAAGTTTTCAGTAGCTGAAGTTTATTGTGCTTTCTTAAATCTACCACAGCAAACTCAACCTAATACCTCTTCTGCTGTGCGCCAAACATTCGTTTTTCCGTCTGGCGTTTCTGCTCTTTTTTTTCATTCGCCGCACGACAGCCGGCCGGTACGGACGTGTGTCCCGCGCCTAGGAGCGCTATGAATTTTGAATTAACTTTATTTATGAGTTCTTACCTTATGTTGTTTGATATTTTTTCTTCACCGGGTTATTTATGTTTTTTGCAATTTAATGTAACATAAACGAGAGAAAAAAAACAATAAAAAATAAGTTTGTTTTTATTTTTAATTCTTAGTTTTTTTTTATAGAACGCCCCTTGTTGATTTTATTTAAGGGTACTCTGTTTTTAATAAGTAAAAATATTTTTAAGAACTCCAAGAACTTGAGAATCTTTGACGAAGCTTTCGTATTGAAGAGTTAAATAGACATTCAATTCGTATTGGTAATTCGAATAATAATGTAACAAAAGAAACACAATTAGTATAATCACCATATATAATGCGAAACCTTGTCGCCCCAACGATTTGTATTTGCGGTGTTATTATACTGACAGCTGTAACGACGCGACAGTGTGAAATTTTGATACAATTGCCAACAAGATTCCACTGTATAAATACATACTTTAAGTGAATTGTAAATAATTATTCAAGTATAAAACAAAAATAATTAGTGGAAATAAATATTTGTACAAAACCAAATCTTTTTCAGTCATGTATGATCGAATTACGAATGTGGAGATCCGGAAAGAATGCAAGGCTGATGTAAGAATGATTTAAACGCTTGCAGATTTGGACATGTAGAGTGGACCAACGTAGAAAGTAGAGCCACGAGTATATATGACGCGAAAGTGAATGATAAAAAGAGTCGGTGACGCTCGAGGAAGAGATGGAACGGCCAAGTGAATCAAATAGGGTCTTGTCAAGAGTCAGAATAACAGAAGGGTGTATGGGACGATGCATAAATGTGAATGAAATAACGAGCATGTGCCCAGACAGAATTGCGTGATCTTCTAAGCCTACCTTTTGCTCTTAGGTAAGTACTGATCATAAAACATAATTTATGTTAAATTTCCAGATACGTTTATGAAAGATTAAAAATGTTTTAAGATTTTGACAGGTAGGTACTTTAGAAGTATAAGCTTATAAGATTTTATATACTCGTACGTAGATCTAAATAATTAACAATTTTATCATTGTGAATCAATTCTTTTTAATTTTAAAGATCCATCCTTGCACTCCCGTTTTAATATATGAATTTTGCCAAATGGCAACGTAATTATTATATGTAAATGTCATATTGTCAAGTAACAGAATAGAAACGTAAAATGAGAAAATTCGCTGTAAAACCTCACCCCAACCGCTACCCCGGATAATAAAGCTTTCAAGTATGCTAAACACTAGCTAAAACATGAAATAAAATAGAATTGACAACACATTACACGGAGATTTTTTTTTTATTTGTAAAAAAAAAATGCATCTCAGTTTATCTCAATAAATGAACCAAGAAGAAATTCCCTGATAACGGATTTTTCTGTTTGAATTTTTAAGTCACTGTTAAGAACAGTGGCCAAGACGGTCGGTTAAGAGTCGGACGGGTCTAGTTCGAAATTCACGGTGGGTACCGACTTTTCCTTACAGACATACTATGTCATGCGCAGTGAAACATTTGGTAGCTACTATTTATTATATTCAACTTGGCGAGTAGCTTCGCTTCATAATCTTAAAACTATACGGTAGGAAATCTGTGTTCATGAAATTAGATTTTTTTTACAATTTCTTGGTCTATTAACATAATATCGTCGCTGGAAAGGCCATAAGGCTTAAGCAACGCTGTGGTCAAAAATGAGTTAAATATGCAGTTTTTATCAGTTTTTTTTCTGCATCGAATGCTCTGACTCTTATTTGATTCTGAATACTTTTGTGGCCCTTGAGCCATCTAAAATATTTTTATCATTTAAGAGAAGGCTTGATACAAGTTCAGGACTTTTATTTAGCTTTTTGTCGCTTCAGGTAACTCAGTGAGAGGATTGAG
Source organism: Drusus annulatus (assembly GCA_022651775.1). Lineage (NCBI taxonomy): Eukaryota > Metazoa > Arthropoda > Insecta > Trichoptera > Limnephilidae > Drusus > Drusus annulatus. Next base: position 23,779 of record JAGWCC010000752.1, read on the forward strand.
TTAACTTATTTTTCAAAATTCAACCAGGTATTGAAGACTTATGAATTTTATTGTAAAACAAACAAAACATTAAAGTGCTCTGGTGTAAACTTCTCAAAATGGCGCTTCAGCCCTTTTGCCTTTCCGGCGACGATATGATATGAGTATGAAGCAAGATATTGTTTTTTTTTTTCTTTGTATTCTGTAATATTGTTCTATCCGAAAAAATATTTTGCAAGACATTTGGGTGCGAACCTGACACTGATGATCTGCGATATTAATATAGGAAGAAAAAAAACTTTTTCGAAAGGGTGAACCCAAACTCAAGTCTTATTCTCGTTAGTTCTTTAATCCCATATATTATACGCGTGGCGGGGGCGTACCACGAGATTACTTTCAACATACATAAAACAACATATCACATTTTCTGATACAATCTATCTGCTTTGGGATGGAAAATTATAATAATGTTCTGGATCGAAAAGTATCGTGGCGTATCGCGTTGTACCGCAGCGTATCACGGCGTGACACGGAGTGACAGATCTCGACTGGAATACAGATGCGTCATGTTTGCTAATATTCCTTGGAATGTAGAGCGTTCACTGTACAGCATATTATACATAAATAATATACTTTGTTTTTAATTTTTAATCACACGCGTTGAAAATTTCCGAGGGCTGGGGAGAATTGTTTTGAATACTATGTTTAATACGAGTAACCAGAAAATAATTAATCTGTTCAGCGAATTCCAGTAGGAAAGTTTAATGTCAATGATTTTAAATTGTTCATTTTCAGCTCTAAGTTTTTATTTCCAATTGAAAAATTACAAAAATATTAAAATTCCTACATTTTTTTAAAGAATTAATTAACTCGTACATAGTTGTGTTTTTCAACAAAAATATCATAACATTTATCTTGTTATTTATCTCTAAAAGCAATTTATCTAAGATTAGATTTGACCGGTTAATAGCTAAGTTGACAAACTCGTCGGATTTCCATTCGGGCATAGTGGATTCAATTCCTCTACTAGTTGTGTGAATTTTAATAATCTGTTTAAATATTGATAATTGATAAGATCACCTATATTTACCTTGTATTCAATATCCTGTTGACAAACTATTTTATTGTAGTTTAACAGGAATATAATTTTTCGAAGAACAATAAAAAATAAAAATAAAAGTTAAGTCCTCCATCATTGCACAAACAGCATCTTCCGCTTATTATGCTGGTAGTAGGAGTTTTTCAAACATTGTCAGGTTATTCGTAACTCGGGAATGTTTATCTTTCTTTTAACCCTTCACTTGTCACAATGTATCTGTCATATACAAGGGGCATATATGTTCCTAAATTTATTCGACAAAAAATATTCTGGACCAGCTGCACCCCTTTTCAATATAATTAAAACACACAGAATCCGGATTTGTTGTTATTCAAAACTATTTTTTGTTGTTGAAATTTTTTGAAAAAAAATGCTAAACAAGCCTCATGTTTCCTATAATATGCCTTAACCATAATGTATTTGTCAGATACATTGCGACAAATCACTAGTCTATTTTCATTGCGACAATCGAATGGTTAAAAAAAAATTATGTCATGAAAACGCATTAATAAGCAAGATCAAATGAGCCAACTACGTCACCCCATATCGTATCGTACGGAAGGGTTAAAAGTTCTTTACCGTAAATCTTAAGGTTCACAGCTTATTTTTTAAATTATGAACACCATATACTAAACGAAAACAAGTATTTGGTATGAACAACACAAAAATTCTACAGGTGAGAGACCCTGTTTTCGCGACAAGTATCCGGGTCTATATATATTACGATTGCTGAAAGGAAACGTGGAATAACTGATATTTACAAAACTTTACATCATCTTCACGTTTGGTTTCTGGGTTTAAATATATTGATTAAAACGATTGATTAATTATTGTGGAGGCTATTAATTAAATACTGTGGAATAATATCTCTTACAGTTTTGTCGTAAATTAATGTACTCGAATGGTCGTTCCTTGACGCTCTAATTTTTTTAACACCATTTCCAATTTTTGGTTTTCTTTTTTAGTGTTTTTATGCTTTTTGTATGCCAGTCATTTGATAACCACATAAAAAATGTATTTTTTACAATAATACAGGACATAAATGTATGTTGACTTACATATTATTACTTTCTAAAACATAATAAATAAATCTGCAGTTGTAGTGCGGTATAAAACGATAAGCGCTTCCATTAAGTTGGCTTTTATTCATATTTTGATATGATCATAACTCTATCTAATATAAATAAATGTCAAATTTAAAAAAAATACTCTTATTGAAAATATTACAAAATTTGCACCCCCTAAATCTCGGGGCTCCTAGCGACCGCCCGGGTTGTTTTACTACTGGGCCGGCCTTGCCTACTTGTATTACGTAGCGGTTTAGTTCGTGATGCTAGTAATTCAGCCAGTGGTTCACTCGCGGACGCGTGTAGCTACAGATAAGGAGATGACACAAACGATACTACACTGTGAACACAATACCTGGAAGATACTGTTATTAATACGCCAACTCCGAGGTTGCTCACCAGAATACGATGCCAGAATCAGTCGGGTTCAGCAACATACCAATTGAAATAATAATGCTAAGATGTACCTTCATTTCGTCACAAGTTATAATTTATAACTGATCTTATCTACTAACTTCAGATACGGACGGGTGTGTGCGCTTCATATTATGAATCCTTCACTTTGCTATTTTGATATAAGAACAGGAATTGTTTAGTTTAAAAATATTTAAACCGTTTTTAATCAAGAGTAATATGTAAGCTATGTTTTCAACAGTGTTGTCGTTCAGTGAGTTTGCAAGGATTCCCAAAAAGCATTCGTTGACGACTTAATATTTATGGACATCCGTTGTTAAGAACACGCTCACTAGTAATGCATTTTCAGAAATATTGGTAATGGTATTTTTGCGAAAAGATGGAGGATCAGGATGTTCAATTGTTCACTTATTACCCATTATTTACATATTGACCGACTAGTGGCCAAGTTTAAAAATGCGTCGGGTTCCCACCTAAAGCACTGTGGGTTCAATTCCTCCGCTAGCTAAGTCGTACTTCATTGCGTGAGCAACATTTTCCACTTGTTATCATGGTAGTAGGAGTTTTTCTAATATTAGCAGGTATTCGTAACTCGGCAATGTGTGTCTTTCTTTAAAAATAAATAAATAATGTAAATATATACATAGTCTTAATGACCACATTTAAATGTATGATAAATTTGACACCATGTGATTCACTTCTTCTTCTTCAAGAGTCATCTGGCGTCCAGCTGTGAACATAGGCCTCCCTCATTTTTTTTCAGGTTTTCCGATCTTGGGCGGCTCTCATCCGTCCAAAGTTTGCAGTCTTCTTCGGATCATCTGTGGGCGACCTACGCTCCTTTTACCTAACCTAACCTTACCAAGGACAATATCCCATGCTATTATGTTTTCAGCGGTCATCTTTTAATCGTGCTACATGTCCATTTGAGTATTGAAGATTGTGATGGTTTTGTCGGTGGCCTTAGATTTGCTTCTTATCCGCTCGTTTATCTTTCTATCTCCCAGGGACCTAGCACGACTCTTTCCAGGGTTCTTTGTGTGGTGGTCAATTTCGTGACAACGTTTTTGGTTAGAGTCCATGTTAATACTTCAAAAACACGCGTCCGGAGGTGTTGGGGTATCTTCTTATTTTTTAGGATATGGCTAAGTTTGCCAAAAGCGGCCCGTCCAAATCTTCCTTCTTTCTAAAGTTCACTGGTCATGTTTTCTTTACCTAGTTTCAAAACTTGACCTTAGTAAATGCATTGATCTATACTAGCGATGGGAAAATTTTCAAAGTTTTGTGAACGCTTCACGAACTACTAGTTGAACAAAATGAACTTTTCACAGTGAATGCTTCAATTGAAGTAACAGTTCAAACGCTAAATTCGCACCGTATAACCAATTCCTCACCAAAAAAATAAATTCTTGGTGGTTGTTGAGGGGGGGGGGGGGACTGAAACCGTGGTATGTAAAATGAAGTGGTTCTTTGTAGTCGAACTACAATTGGACGTAGTTACGAAGAAAGCGTCCAACCTACAATATGCCAAAATCAAGTTTTACATGTTTTCCTATAGATAAATACGAGATTTCTATCTGCTGAAAACATCCATGCTCCAAATGCAATAGATTTTTGGTAATTATTTTTTTTACTACTAACCCACATAGCAGATATTTATCTTAAATTAAAGTTTAAAAACATTATAAAATGTAGGATAAGATAAGAAATACATTTTTTTAATAAACACATTTAATTATAAATTACATATTTATAAAAATGCTCACAAATAATAAAATAAAACACTGATATTCACTTTAAAAATGCCGACTACGCATACTAACGCTTTTTATCGTCATATTTTAAACGCCTTTTTCTAAGTTTCATCTTTTTGGGTTGGATGCTTTCTGCATAACTACGTGCAATTGAAGTGTGAACTACCGCAACATGAAGTAGTTATTTGTAGTAGCTTGCACAGAGCGGTAACAACGCTAATATATACGAACCAAATATAGGTTTATAAAAATATTGATTTTGCTATGAACACTTGAAAATCTATGTACTGATTTCCTGCCTTCGCATGTTTTCAAATGCATTGTATAACTACAGAATGAAGTATATGTACTATTTATTAGGAGCCAGTTCTTACGAAAATCGTATGCCACCATGACTGTCACTCTTTATACAGTTTTTTAAAGTGTTTTTCTTTAATTATTACTGACTGTTTTTTTTTATCACCAGTGTTCAGCAAATATATATTTGGTTTATTTTACTGTTCAGATTAAACGAGCAATTCAGTTTTCGCTAAATATCGCTTTTAAAGATTTGTAGAAGGAACTATAGGGATAATCACAAAAGCTTACAATTTAAATCGAGATATTCAATGGGCTATTTGATTTTCATGGCTTTTCGTTATCTCTCTAACTACCTAGTTGAATATTTGAAATTAGTTGCCTACGCACGGCGTTACTACGGAAAATTATTCGGAAACCAAAAGTATGGATATTATCGAAATGTGATCGTAGTGAAAAGTAACATTAAAGCTTCCAGCACTTGGTCCAAATTAAGGTAATCTCCTTTTGTCATGGCGAAAATGGAAGCCATTAGTTAAAATATCAAATTTTCAGGTGGCTGTAAAAAGATGGGACCGCTTTGCTATTCAATACGGGGTTCCATCCGGTGGAGAAATTTCCATGGGGTTGAGTTTCATTGGTCACCATGGAAACTGAATATTTATAGACGTAAATTTTAAGTACCTACCTTAAATTGTATGAAAAATGCCGAACTGAGCGGAAGTGTGCGTTAATTTGTACGTTTTTAGGCGATATGTATATTTGGCGGCCTCCGTGGTCGAGTGGTATGACGCTTGGCTACGAATGAGGTCGTGGGTTCAAGCCCGGCGTGCGCAAATACATTTTATTTATTTAATTCATATAAATTAATGTACGAGTATGGTACGAGTATATTTGCGGCACGTTCCAGAGTGGTAGATACACCAAGTATTGCCTTCTTGAAAGACCACCATTCGGAATCGAAACGTTGCTTGAAATGGCTTTAGTTGTATTTGGTGACCAGATATGAATAGCCAGGTACTCCTAACCTTTATCTTACCCATCTCCTTCCCCTCCTCACAACCTTCAGCCTCACACATACCCCAATTAGAGATGCCATAGTCTCACTGGCTCTGGGCGGTTGGGAGCAGTTCGGAGCTCTTGTGCGGTATTCACTGTAAAAAAAAAATCGCGTCAGAGTTTCAACTGTTCGGAGCCAGTGGAACTATGTTGTTAGGATATAGCTAACAACCTGTTCGTATTACCAACATGCGAAAATCTCCACAGAATTACACCGTTAGTATCGTTGAATAAAAGTTAAATTATTTTCAGAAAACTACGATGGTATTCGAATACCTTTACCATTTTCAGAATACTTGGTCAAATAATTTTAAAGTAAAAAATAAATATACAAATTATTTAAATTTATTGAAATTGAAAATTTGACCATCCCCATCGCCGATACAATCCTAGGAGAGTCTTGGATGTCTCTAGAAAACGCTTCCATTGCCGCTGTGCTAGTCTGTTGTTGTCTCCCATACTTCATTATGTTTGACGATGTGGTGTTGACTTTATGACACCATCCAACCACCTAAACATTAAGTTAGATCTCCCTACACGGCTTTACTTACCGGCTTATTATAAAGAAGCCTCTCTGGTGATCAACTTTCTTCTATCTTTGCAACGTATCCTGCCCAGTGGTGCCATCGTCTTGTCACTGACGGCTCTTCAAACAATCAGTAAATCTCGTGGTCGTACCCTGACTACAAGCTATAATTTTTTTGAAGTAATGGATTGATAAAATAAAATGTTTATTTGGACTCAAGTACGTTTGATGATTTATTAAATTTGATCGTTTGCACGTATTACGTACATTGTCAAAATTGTGAGATTGGATTCCTTCTTCTTCTGGCAGTCTATCCTATCGGAGGTTAAATATAATCAGGATAATATCCACCCTGTAGAATACAGCCTGGAGTGACTCCTCGGAACTGTACTCGCAATAGTCACATAGATTTTAAACCATGTAGTGTGGTGTCCTCCCATACTACGTCTTTCATCATTCCTACCTTTCGTGTTATGAATTCAAATCATTTTACTCCTAATGTTATGTTTTCAAATTATCTTATTTTTTCTTGACTTTTATTTTTTTTTATTATAGACAGCCCTGATTTACTAAACCTTATTACTTTCTATTATGTTGTAACTGAGAAGAGTTACTCAATCCAAAATAAGAAAGTTGAGTGAAAAATATTATGACTTGAAAAAATATGTGCATGTAGATTAAACAAACACCGATTCTGAATATATTTTCCATATTATTTTTCTTAGAATTAATAAATGCTTCTTGAAAATTGGTTAAAACGCCATAAAATATAAACGCTTCACGATTAGTCGAACAAACTCCTACGTCAAATGTACCGTTTACTTACGATGTGATGCCGCCTTCATGGCGTTACACAATTTTTTAAACGTAAAATTGCATTTCTTGGAACGATGATAAATTGCAGTAATGATTTTTTTACAGATCGGTATGGTGCAATAGTAGTACATATTATCTCCTGATATTTTCTAAGGTTTTGTCAAATTAAAAGCGGTAAAATTGAAGAAAAAACACAAGCTAACAAAATACACGACTGACAGCTATCTAACGACAGTTTGAGATGTCAACGATAAATACCGTGTAATGCGCTTTTTTTGGCGGGATATACAAAAGAAATCTAACGGTAAAAATCATTTTTCGTATGAAATTTTGATATTTAAAGAAATATAAAATATCCCGTTAATTAAGTTAGACGGTTAAAATTACTCGAAAAAATTAACTGGAATTCCTTGTTGAATATTGAAAAAATTTCCAAACAAATTGCCCTTCTGACGGTACGGATGACGTCACGCACCCGCTCAGTCACGCTCTGAGATACTGCTGTTTTGACGGCGTTTAAAAAATTCAAACTTGCAGAATTAATTTAACTATGAAAACGAACTTTAAAAAAAAAACAACTAAAATACTGGTTGAGTTTGAAGGATAAAAAATATTAAATGAAGATAAAAAAATGGACTCAAATTCCTGAATTTTGTAACAATAATATCAGAACTGAGTCTTTCAGATACCCGCTTGTACTTAGATTGCATGTAGTTGGTATTACGTACGCAGAGGTGTCTATGTTTTTAACAGCATGGAATATAGATAAAAGAAAGCTATAATGTCACGTTTCTTCTATTGATATGAATCTAATGTAATCAAACAAAAACAATGTATTTTATACTTATGTTCACTATATATTTTTCGTATGAGCTAAAAAATTACACTTGTATCGAATTAAAATTTTAATTTTTTATTTTAATTTTTTATTATTGTACAACAGATATAAACCCAATAACAGTACAATGGAACAACAAGTAAACAATTTCAAATTATAACATTTTTAAATTAACAAGTTTTTTGAACTTTTGTAAATTATCTGAAAATATATCAATATATATATATAGATGATGTATTTAACAGAATTATACCTCTTGTCATGCTATGCTGAGCCAAAACATCTGTCCGACCATAGGGTATTCTGAACATTGCATGATTTCTGCTGCGACAGTATTTTTCTGGTACGAATAAGCAGTAGCATGCCAAGAGGTATGGACAGTCGATTAAGTGATTTATAATTTTAAAGCCTACTAAAATTCACCTTTATGTGTAAAAGCCCACTTGTACGTATCCAATTAAATAAATAATGTTATCGAGATATTAAAATTTTAATATTTTACAGTGAATTTACAATTTACAGAGAAACTGTCGCTTCGTAAATAATTGATCTCTAGAATGACGTACAAGAGATAATTTAAAATAGTTTGCGTCAATTCCAAACTTGTGGGAATAATTTGGGAGTCGCGTGGCTCGATGGCTTGGAATTACTTCAATAAATTAATGTCAAATTAATTTGGCGCCTGTCTACTTGAAATCACGCTAACGGCGTAGCACACGTGGCACATTTTAGGTAGATCACAAAGAGCAATTTGCATCAGAACATCCACTGGAACTTTCTCGAGCTTGAGAATTACGAATATTCTTGATGTTGTATGGTTTATGATTCAGTAAATGATATTATAAATTAAAATATAAGTATCTTTATACACATAAGTTTGAAACTCACTAAACAAACACCATCAAACAATATCTCAAACGTTAGATTAAATAAAAACATTTTTCGATTACATATTTCGAGAATTTGTAAGAAGTCAAAAAATCTTCAGCATTTAACAAAATTAATATTTATCCAAGACACCATCTAGGTATTTATTGAACTCGGGTTGAGCTTTGAATCCATTACAAAGATGGTTGCCGAAAATTGGAAGAAATTAAAAATAGTTTGTATTGAAAATATGAGATCGATTAAAATGGTAAAGGCGTCACTCCCGGATAAAGTAGAGGATCCGAATTCGAGTCTCAGTTATGACCATTATCTTTTTATTTTCTGTCTATTTCTGTTCCAGATTATTGATATTATTTAAACATTAAATAAAACCTAACCACTAAAACGTTCTGCTTTTTACGCTAACCGGTAACGATATACTTTATATTATTTTATCATAATTACCGGTAGGGAGTCTTCTCAACATTAAGCTAATGGATCGGATATATTTAATGATTATGCAGCTACAGAGATAATTTCTTATTGAGGGCGATTTTGTTATTTTTCTCACTTTTTTATAAAATGATGTTCTTATCAAATAAGAAAAAAAACCTCTTATCCTTTCACAAATACAAGATTATGCAAAACAGTTTCATTACACGAATACAAGAAAACGAGAAATGCAGCACGATCAAAATAATGATTAAATTAGTTCAGGTAAGAATATTCCTTTTTTTTTTACAGAGAGTGTCATATTTTTATAGTTTTATTCCATTTGAATCCTAGCCTTACCCAAGTTTTAACACACTTTTTCTCGGAGGAATCTAAATTTGTGACAGTTAGACAAATAATTTAAAGATTCGTGGCTCATCTTGACGTTGCAAACTGAAAAAAGTAATTGAACCTTATGTGTCTTTTCGGATATCATAAAATAGTTATAAAATGTTTACCAAACCTCTGAAAAAAATAAGCGAGAAGAATTGTTTAGAAGGAGGCAGGTGGACTCCCAAAGAAATAATTACTGAAACACCCACATTGATTTGTTCCTCGATATACAGGAAAGCAACTGTGGTATTAAAGAATTAAGTGCGAATAAATTGCATTTCTTTGCTCTAGAGTTTTTTTTAAAGAAATACATACATTTCCGAGTTACGAATAACCTGACGATATTAAAAAAAACTCCTACTACCATCATAATGAGCGGAAGATGTTGCTTGTGCAATGATGAAGGACTTAGCTAGCATAGGAGTTAATCCCACGAGCGATGCGACGCCCGGATGTGAATCCGATGCGTTTGTCCATTCAGCTACTGACCGGTCAAAAGCAAATTGTGGAGTTACTTGGTTCGGGTATTTAAGATATATTTTATTTTAACTTCTTCCAGGACATATTTTATGACTGAATAAAATAATTACAAATAGTAAAATATATATTTAAAAAAAGAATGCGTCCTATTATAAAGAATAATAAAGACTAATGCGGGGCGAAAACTATTCACGTAGCTTTAGAAAACTAAAAAATGAGAGAGAATAAACCACAAATTTAATTATTTTTTCTATTCCAATAAAAAAGGATATCTGGTTTAAAGGATTATGGAGTAAATAGTATTTTGTAACATGTTTTCTGTCTGTACACTCTAACATATTTGTTTCGCGTTTCAAACACTTTGCTGAGGCAATACTTCTGTTGGAATTGAAATGAATCGGTATCCGTCGTGGGAATCGAACTCTATTCGTCTGCCAACGGAGCTTCCTCTCGCTGCGGCGAACCATCGATCACGTAAACGTGATTCGTGTTGCTATTTTATTTTCCATCTGTGTGATTAAACCTGTCTCAAATTAATAAATAAACAATAAGCCGCAATGCTGCAACGATGCATCTCCTATAATGTTTCAAGTCTATTATTTTGTTATGGATTTGAATTCGGCAATGTTCTTTGAATTATTGAGTTTGACGCTTGAGATGTTCTTCTCTGTGCATTGTAACTGCACCATTTTGCATCTTGACTTGCGCATCCATGATGCATGAACCAAACTGTACGGAATTTATGATGAACCGTTCTGTTTGCATACTTGTTCCCAACTCGCAACCGGAGGAATGCAATGATTATATTAATATTAAATTCTCGGAAGGTAGCGGATGACTTGGAGTTATTGAAAGTTTTGCATTTAATCAAATTGTCAACGGCCCTCCCCACTAGCGAAAAAAATCGCGTAAAGGTATTAAGCAAACAAGAAATAAATTTAAGATTTTCGTAGAAAGCAATTTCTTTTGTGGTTTGACAAATTTAATGAAACGAAAACAAAAACCTTTTTTAAGACCACAGATTTTATTTTAATTTTTATGACCGACTGGTTTTGCTTAGCCTAAGAATCATCAGGGTACACAATTAAACTAAACCAAAATACAAAGTGTGCTGTTATAAATACATACAGAGGGAGAACAAAATATAAAATAAAATAACAGAGCAATGAGAAAACAATAGAATAACATTTAAATTATAACTAAGTAACAGAGAGAAAGAGACAGAAAATATGAATTGAAAGATGCAAAACGTCAACGGAGAAGTTGACTAAGTACTAATGAGAAATTTTATGAGCTTACAGGAAATATATCTAATATTAGACTACTGGAAAAATTTAACTGATTATTGAGAATCTGACTATTTATTTTAACAGATTTCTTATTTCTAGTGCTTCTTAATGATTTACTCTGTTGACGTGATCATTTTTGTGGAGAATATGAGCACCGGTGCTTTTATTAAAGATATGATCTTTTTCAATAAGATGATTGGCGTATTCTCAAAAACCGTGGTTATTTAAACATCTAAGATATTCCTTGATTCTAACATTGACATTACGGGTTGTTTTATAAATATAAAATGCAGAAAAATCACTATAATCCAATTTATAAATTCCCAAGTGACTTAGTTTATCATCTTTATCCTTAGAATTGACAAGAAACTTACCTAAATAATTGTTTGTGTATATTAAATAAATTTCATCTTTACGTTTTTAATTTGTTTTCCGTATTTGCGGCTTGCAATTGGTTTGTGGCTTAGTTGTTCGAATTGGTAAATTGACATTTTTGCAATGACGATATTGTTTAACTTATGGCAACATCTAGACTTGCAGCAAGGTTATGCCCGAATGAAACTGCTGCCTTTGAACGTCACTTCCTCCATTACATTACCTTTTAACGGCCGCTATTATATTCGATTTTTTTACGGCGTTTTTTTATTATTAGATATTAATCGAATTATTTAAAGCCATAATAACCACATCTGCCCCGATGATAGACACTGTAATGCTGTCTGAAACGTTGCTTCAAGAATTAAGGAAGAATTCAACGATTGAATAACCATAGGAAGTTCTTATTTGCTTAAATGCCAATTCAAAGCAACCAATATATAAATATATATATTTAATTTAATTTTATTTTAAACAGCCTATAAAGGTTTATTTATTAAAAGAAAATGTTGATTTATTTTACTTTATGGGCATAAACAGTTACGTAAATCATCTTTTACGCCTAAAATGTTTAGAATAAAAGTATTAAGGATTTTCTCACCATAAATATACCTCTTATTCATAAAACAAAAACACTAACAATAAGACATTAGAAAAAAAGATTTAATTTTAAATATTAAACATTAAAGATAAAAACTCAAAGTAAGCATAAGATAAATATGCCAAGAAAATTACACACTAATCGTATGTGCGGGTTGTTTCAAACTTTTGTCACATTATACGAGTGTTGCACTGGACGCAGTGTAAAATGCACAAACATCGATTTCTTTTGAAAAATAAGAAGTGAATGCAGACAATTTTCCTTTCATTTTATTTTATGTGACCATCGAACCTTACAATAAAATAAACAGTAGACTAGCATTAGCACTTGTCTATTTTAGAGCAGTTTATTTTTATTTTTAAAGAAGATACATTTCCAGGCTACAAATGCGAACCCAATATTTGAAAAACTCCCATTACCATGATGATAAGTGCCATGTTAAATAACTTAGTTATTCGATGAATTAAACCCTCGACGCCTCGGTGGAAACCAGACGTATTTTCCACTCAGTTACTAACCGGTTAAATTAATAATTACATATTCGTAAAAAGCATTTACTTTGTGGCTTGTTATATTTATAAATAGAACACGTACACTTTGTTTATAACCACTTTATTATTCAATATTATGTCTACCGGTTTCGGAAGTAAATATATATTGTCCTGGTGATGGAAGGGTACTTCCGAAACCGGTAGACATAATATTGAATAATAAAGTGGTTATAAACAAAGTGTATGTGTTCTATTTATAAATTAATAATTCTTTATTAGATCAGTTGACGGCCTCAATGGTCGAGTAGTAAGACGCTCGACTACGAATCCAAAGGTCGCGGGTTCGAACCCGGCGTTCGTAAATAACTTCATTAATTCAAATGAAATAATATATCAAGTATATTTGCGGCAAGTATCGCTCTGGTAAAAGACTATCATTCATGATCGAAACGTTGCTTGAAATGGCTTTAGCCGTGTTTGGTGACCAGATCTAAATAGCCAGGTTCTTACCAACCTTCTTCTTCCCTACCTCCTTCCCCTCCCCACTACCTTCAGCCTCACAACATACCCCAATTGGGGATGCCATAGTCCTACTGACTCCAGACGGTTGGGAGCAGTTGGGACTCTTGTACGGTATATACTATAAAAAAAGTTATTATCATTTAACGTATAAAAGTGATATTTTTCCGCTTGTACGACAAACACATGTTGTAATTTACAATAATTAATCACAAAGTTGCATTTTACCGTAGGGAAATTTACATGGCTTTTGTAAATTTCCCTACTTATATATATATATATCTAATCCGCAGCAGGTGATATTTTAAAATACGTAATACATAAGCCATGTAAATTATAAAATAATGCTAAAGCAAATGGTGTGAAATTGTGTTTACAAAATAAATCCTAATGTAACTTTTAATGTGAAATAAGCACAAGGACGAACTTTATAGACTTGATTAAAATATTACTTTACTCTTTATTAAACCAATGTCAGAAAAACTTTCTAATTTCGAAACTGTTTATTCGTAGTGGAATTCCATTTTAATGATTTTTAATAATTTTAAACTTTATTCTACTTTTTTTTATTTAAGACCTGACCGGTTTCACCTTATTATTAAAAATTTACCAAACCACCAATGTAAATATACTTTCATAAAATACATTAACTAAACAGAGACGGGAAAATTAAAGAGTGAATTTAAAAATAGCCGATTGTTAAAAATAAAGCTCAAAACCATAGATATAATATACATGAAAAAGCACAAGTCTGAAGATGCCCGTCATAAAGTGAAACCAGTCAGGTCTTAAATAAAAAATGTGGAATAAAGTTAAACATTTGGTGTTATTAAAAATCACTGTTAGAAACATTGAATTTAAAGGTGTAAAAATGAAAGCAAGTGTAATTCGTTTTGTCTTCAAACTGAAACTGACATAATATTTGAAATATAATATATTGAACTGACGTATAAATTGAAACATTTTTGAAATAAATCTGATATATAATATATTGAACTGACGTATACATTGAAACATATTTTAAATAAATCTGAAATATATTGATATATATATAAGTCTTAAATTACATCCGTTAAGTCAGCTCAGTAACTTTGCAATCAATTATCATTACAAAGAATAAATCCAGATTAAAAATATCATTTCGAAATGTAATAAGTTGAAATAAGATGAAAAGGCGAAAATCCTTTGAGAATCAAATGGAAATAGACGATATCCATCACTTACTGAAACTATTCCTCTATTCGTATACCCTTTGACCTCCTCGATTTTATCTGAACTCGTGAAAACTATTTGATTGGACCGCATTTGATGGTGCCACGTGCCAGTGATTTTCAAATTACTTTTCTTATCGCGATTAAGTATAAATACAAGGAAGACTATTACACTTTATATACTCATGTATTATTTTCATCGATAAAATGTTATTATTATTTATCTAAAATATCAAATAAAAAGTAGGAAAGTATGTACCTGCCTAAAAATAAATCGTTTGAATATGAATTTAAACTATAAAGCAGAACATCTTTTAGTTTGTCAAAATAATCAAAAACTATCGAACAAACGGTGAACTCTGCCATTTTCACAGTTGCAAAGCTTTTTCTGTTTGAAATTCCTTTTGCAACACCATTTTTTAAATAGGAATTCGTTCAACCGTTAAAAACAACGTTTAAAGATACAAATGCCACTGTTTGTTCATTTTTTAAATAACAACATATTTATATTGAAACTCGGGTAGTGAAACTAGTTAATCGTAAAATAGAACGTGGTTCCAATATACAAACTTATATATATGATCCTTCAAAACGATACAAAATTTCATAATACTTTATCGGCCGCAGATAAACTAAGTCGAGAGATGGAGGGTGGTTGTATCGGTACTTACATACAGCACGCAAGAAGACAAATACATTTATTACATTACAATTACGTATGTATCTAGTTGAGACTGTGAAATTGAATCAATTCAAGGGAATGAATTCACAGTGAGCAAATAGGGAGTTATCGAGGACACCGATTCCTGTGGGTGTTAGGAAGTTGAAACGGAAACCACGTTGGCTGGGGATGTATGGTTATGTGGATTCGGGATATGGGATGTGGCATTGTGAAGATGTGGGGAGTTGTAAATAAAAGCTTATAGGCATATAGGACACGTAGGGCAATCGGGATATTGCTGTTTCATATTTTTTTTATTTATCCGATATTTTTTATTTGATTTCTCTCGGAAATTCAAAACTCAAATTTCAACACGGTTATAAAATAAGAATGCGTAGGATGAAAATTGACACCAAAATACAACAACGGGGGTTTGTTTTACAAGAAAATAAATTATTGTCGATGGTAATACAATACATGTTTACATTATAAATAAGGGTAATATGGGGATGTTTCCATCAATTACGGTAGGCTTAACTGTGTTTGTCGTCCCGCATAATTAACTTTTACGAATAGAATAATCCAGTCTCTGATCGTCTTTCTCACCGTGAATACACCTTGGGAATGATGAACTTGAACGCTCGTCTGGGTGTAGGTAATGCCGGGTGGCATTTGGAACAAAACGTTTTCCCGGCGTAGTCACGGAGATGAAGATACGCACTCAGCACTCAGCACTCAGCACCCAGCCACCCGTCGCATCGATTCTAAAAGGTTTCATTGAAATTTCCCATTTTCCATCGATTCGATAATCGCTTCTGTGACAGCTGATTGGAATGTATGAGAGGCGACATCATCATTGCAGGCAACCGAGCGGCCTCTGACATCTTTGAACCTTCCTAGAAAATTGTTTTCTACAAACCCTCGTTCTCCCAAACAAAGGCTCCGTATTAACATGCCTTTGTTGGCGAGACAATGAACATGTATTTATATTTCAATAAATAGAAATCCACATTTGGCGGATTAGTTGTATTGTATTCCATTCAATGGCGAATATCGATAACTCTGCGCGCCCTTCTGTGCGTACTACTTTGAAAGCTTTATGGAAAACTCACCGATCGGAAATTGTGTGGATTTAGGACTACAATTATTTAATGGATTGTATTAATTTACGTAATAAGCTGATTATAATATTCACTGATTTCATTCACGTAAAAAAGATTTATTCTTACTGTTAACTGATAACGGCATATGATTTACCATCACACTATACATACATAACTATACAACCCAGTTTCACCCAGGTTTTGTATATTTTTTGGATAATTAAATACTGTTAATCTATATTTATCTTTATTTTACAAAACATTAAAAAAAGACGAAACAAGCGATATATGGACGTCTTTTGTGATTTTTCGACAGATATATCAATTTACAAAAGCCTCGTTACTTCTGGTGAAAATTTAATTTCGAGATGAAATAGCACTGATCTAGAAATTTCAGATAGAAAGAGTTGTGAATACATTTTTACCCAGGCTGAAGTTCACGGGTCGAGAGTTTTTTTAGATGAGCAAACAGATTGCCTGCTGTATTGGTATTGTATTTTCTGTTCCACATTTTGTACAAAAAGATTTTATACTTATAGTGAAGATTATTCAACCGATAACAGAATGGTTATGCTAAATTCAAAGGTTTTCTTCCATAAAGAAATTAACAATGTTTATTGACAAACATTCTACTTCTCATTGAATATATTTCATCACCAATACAAAAAAAAAACTTCTATCAAATTCATTTAATTTTGGTTTTAGTTTAAAATTCAAAGTATCTTTATTGTACAACATAAACTAATTTGAATTTAAATATTTTTTTAGTGCACAAAGGGTTAAGCTTATAAGTGAATCATATTTCTTACAGCTAACCCAAGTCAAAATATCTGTATAGGTTATAGATAAATATTAAGTGTACAACTTGGGCATCTTTCAACATAACCCCATAGAAACAATAGTCGATTTGTGTCTGCATCATAAAATTATGCTCGATTGAAAATGTCGGTTTACGAGCCAAATTCTCGTCATTTGCGGGAGGTGCGGCATGACAATGCTCGACCCCATGTTGTAAAAGTGGTCAATACATTCTTGGAAATGTTGAAATGGGAAGTTCTACCCCACCCGCCGTATTTTCCAGACGCTGTTCCCTCTGACTATCCCTCGTTTCGACCAATGGCACACGACTTGGCTGACCAGCACTTCCAGTCTTATTTAGAATAAAAAATCGGATCGATTCGTGGATCGCTTCAAAAAATGACCATTTTTTTTCAACACGGGATTCGTACGCTGTTCGAAAGATGGGAAAAAATAGTGGCCAGCGATGGGCAATACTTTGAATCATAAACGTAAAACCATTTTTTTACAATAAAGACATGACTTTCGGAATTACACCTAATACTAATATAAAAAAATTCCATTTTGATATAACACTTAGTAAATGAGACGCTGACTCTAAACGTATTATCAGTAGAGCATCAGTAATTAGTGTTATACTCGTAGTTAGTAGGCGGGAGGTAACAGGAGCGGGTAGTGAGTAGTAACTATCACCGCGGCACATCTCTGTCCCATAATAAGATTCCTCGGGCGCCAGGTTCGCCGTAATTCAGCGGCAAGGTGGTTGAATGTAATAAGCAAACGCGGTCGCTAATTTCGCCGGTTGGCGTCTCGCGGTAACTTCATTATTCATTTGAGCTTTATTGAACGCGGGCGGAAGGTCGCTCCGGCACGGAGTCAGACCCCTGTCGCCTGTAACTGCTGCCTGGAATAACGCCGCTTCCGGCCGACATTTTATTTCATTGGACCATTTAATCAATTTAGTTACTGAAAATTTTGGTTTTTTATTTTGCGTTACTTTTAATTGACGGGGAACATGCGGAACCGGGAGACGGCATTTAGAATTAGACCGGGACGAATGTTTTCTCTAACACCTTGGTACGCTTAAAGTGGTTTTCTCACATTCAAATGTCGTCTACATGACCGTCTTAGATCATATGACGTAACAAATACTTCAACATTAAATCACTCAAAACTAGAAGGCAAATAATTGATTTAGTATGTTTGCATAAATAATTAACGGTCATCTCGATATTACATTATGTCTTAGCCGTTTTAAAATAATTGTTCCCAATTCTTATTGTTTAAGACGCCATAACATATTCCACCTGCGTATATTCAGAAATAATATTGCCTATTTTAGCCTTCTGTCTCAAATACGAGTACGTCGACTATAATAAGATAGAATGTACTAATTTAGATATTTTTGTCGATAATTTCAGAAAAATGTCCTGCTATTGCACAAAAATATTTTAAAATGATTGGGCTAATTATATATCACTTGTGAGTGAGTGAGTTTTTTGTAATTTTATGTTTTATGTATCCTTTATCTGAGAATTTGTAATTTAAAAATCAATATATGTAAAATAACTGATTTTTCGTAACTGGGTTGTTCTCTCGTAAGTGAAAACAATTGTTGAAACTCAGTATAAATAGAAAAATCCACAGGTTTTAATCCAACATATCCAGGTTATAAAACAATAGATACTCTCTCTGTTTCGTTTACAGATAACCTTGATATAACAAAAAAACTACTCTCACTGACCTTGGTAAGACTAGCTTAAAAAAATAATTCCAAAAGAGATTGGTATTTTATAAACAAGAAGATTATTTCCTCCCTAAAATTTTCCACACTCATTAAAGGTACAAATATGCCAACCTTAAACATCCAACATTTTTTTAAGTGGTAATGTTGTTTTGGATAATTGTTTACAGACATATAAATAAAAAAAAATGTTATTAGATTTTCCCAGCGAGCAGAGTATTTCAATATTGCGTAGGCGCTTGCTTCGTCACTTCAAGGACGTAGGGGTTCCACAGGATAACAAAAATAGGCAATTAGGATTTTAAAAGTAAATATTTAGTTAAATATTTGTTCTGAAAAAAGACAGAGACATATGTAGAACAAACCAAAAATAATAAATTTCTGTTTTTTGAGCGAGTGTATGAATTTTAATATTTTAATTGAGTTTACCTCAGTCAATGAATTCGAAGGATACCACCTGTATATATTATCAATAAAATGCATTTCAAATATAAATATGAATTTAATATGTTCTAATAGCAAATGAAAACGTTGTTCATTTTTTTTCGTTTTGTATTACGAACTACCGAGGGAAAGAATTTTCTCAGGGCTTAGGTGATCTTAATTGAAAATTGAAACTGCTTCCCAATGGCTTAGGACAGTGGGGAACAGTTGTGCGGTTTTTACAATTAAAAAAAGTAAGCCTATGTTTTGACCATGTTACAGGAGGGTGAAAACACACAAGCCGACAAATCATTCCACAGTTCTCATGTGACAATTTTGACAAAACCACTACATCTTAACTTTTCATAATGTGTCAAGAAAAGGTTCTTCAATCGTCGATTTCAACCAGCGAGCTTTTATTTTAAAATCGTTGCACACATCATACCTTTTGAGAGATTCGTTTTTTAAACACGTTCGAGATGTTTCCTTTAAAACAGTCATTCCCAAAGTGGTCTATATCGACCCCCAGGGGTCGATTCCGACCTGCAAGGGGTCCACGTCAATGAAAATAAAAATTGGGGGTGCATGAGACGTAAATGGGGGTCCACGAGAGTGGAATCCATCTAGGCAGGCCGTCACCAAAATGTTGGCTTTCCCCAAACTTCGAACAACTATTTCCTTTTGCGGCAGTTCCAACTTCACTCAATTCTCACTGAACAAATACTTCAATTGAAGTTGGTAGTTCCGTTGGTGTGAACTACTTCATTTTGCGGCAGTTCATATATTTCAATTGAAGTCGGAATCCAATGAAGTACTTTAATGGAAGTTCGACTTCAAAGACTACAAAGAACCAAAGAACTACAAAGATTTGACGAGGAACTGGTTCTTCCTCAGTTTCATCTTTTTGTCGATTTGCTAGTACTTTTCAATTTAAAATCTTTACCGACTATTGCCGATTTGCTAGTACTTTTCAATTTCAAATCTTTACCGACTATTGTCGATTTGCTAGTACTTTTCAATTTCAAATCTTTACCGACTATTGCTGATTTGCTAGTACTTTTCAATTTCAAATCTTTACCGACTACTGTCGCATTGCTAGTACTTTTTAATTTCAAATCTTTACCGACTATTGCCGATTTGCTAGTACTTTTCAATTTCAAATTTTTACCGACTATTGCCGATTTGCTAGTACTTTTCAATTTCAAATCTTTACCGACCATTGTCGATTTGCTAGTACTTTTCGATTTTAAATCCGACTAGTGCTTTTTTTTCAAAGACGATTTTTTGTTGATATGCTAGCACTTTTCGATTTGGTACTATTTTTGGCGAGTTCGACTTCGATTGAAGTGTTCACCGCGAAGGGTTCATTTCAAAGAACTAGCAGTTCCTAAAGCATTCACAAAACATTGAAGTTTTACACAAAGCTAAAACAAATCAAAATTAGGAAAGCAAGGGGTCTATACAAAACAGAGAAAATCGGCAAGTGGTCTACGGGACAAAAAAGTTTGGGAACCTCTGCTTTAAAAGGAACATTTTTTCTTCAGAAATGCTAACGATTACGGATAAAACAAATTTGAAAGGTCGAAAAACTTCTTCTCGTATGGCGCGCAGGTAACAGTGTACTATTTCTGGTTCCGATTGGAGCTCATATTCTTTGAAGTGTGAATATGTTTGATGTGTACGAGAAAATATTCATTCCCGTATGAGATTTGAGTGTAAGACAGGTTTTTATCAAAGTAAAATAGGCTTTATGTCACTCAGATCGAAGTGAGGACTACTCTAGGAGTCTTATGAAAAAAAACTTCGTGTACGTCTTTCCATATCTAGTTTTCAGGCCAAGCAGTGCGTAATACAGAAAAAAAAAAATCAAATTTTTATTTAAAATAAAATATGAGAGTTGACTTGGCTTCGCACGAAATTTGGTCGTTATAAAATGATATATTCGTAAAAAGCATTAACTTTGTGGCTTGCCATATTTATAAATAGAACATATATACTTTGTTTTTAACCACTTTTTTATTTAATATTTTGTCTACCGGTTTCGGAAGTACCCTTCCATCACCAGGACAATATTAAATTAATCTTTAGATAATAACTTCATCTCTTCTGGAAGAAACATATGTGGAGATAAATTCTGTACACGATCAAAAAATGTATGTTTTGAATTTACAGAATTTATCTCCACATATGTTTCTTCCAGAAGAGATGAAGTTATTATCTAAAGATTAATTTAATATTGTCCTGATGATGGAAGGGTACTTCCGAAACCGGTAGACAAAATATTAAATAAAAAAGTGGTTAAAAACAAAGTATATATGTTCTATTTATAGTTATAAAATGATTTCAGATAAAAAAACAATTATTTTGGTCGCTCAGTACTTTCCGTTAATTTGAACACTCTTTCTATCTTGTTTTATGGCAGTTCAATGGAGATTTTTCCAGAAAACCTCAAGCTGGATATAATGTTGCAAACTGAAAATGGTCGTATTGACCGAAAAATTCCAGGCAATGTGCTTTTCAGAGTTCGGCGTTTTTGAGTTTTTCCTTGGGTAAAAAATTCAATTTAGAATATTCTCTGAATCAAGACAAAAAGGAACTGTTATAGACACCAATCATCATATGGTACGATATTAAAAATGAAATGAAAACAAGCTTTTCATCATTTAATCTATATTACATAATGTTAAACCTTTACCAAGAGCTTTAAACAAAGCTTGTTTTCGTTCATTAATAACGTTTCCACGGAACCTTAAACAACGTACATATTTCCCAATAAATGAGCCTTATTTTTGTATAATTTCTCGCTTTGACTCACGGATTTAATGTTTTGCGGTTATCTTTATGGCAGGTAATTTTCTTAACAATATTATTAGCTACTGACAAATGTGTACCCATTCCGTTGTCGTTTATCAGCGAGTTAAGGGGGAGGAACATTTTATCCCACCGTGTGGTTACAAACTTTCAAATACACAATGACAAAAACAGTTTTTTTAGAAACACAAAACAAAGGCAATTTTATTTTTGTAAAGAATCCCCAATTTGAGCCCGAAAAAATGACGAGGGAAAAGAGATGTGGCAGCGGAAGATTGGCAACTACCTGCATATTCAGGTCTGATTACTAAACATAGTTTACCATCTGAAGCGACGTTTCGATTTTCTTGGTCTCTCACATGGATAATATCTATTATAACTCTAGTATACAAGTACTCATTTAATTACATTGTATTCAATAAATTAGCTTCAAAAGGCTAGAAAGTCTTTTCACAATAGAAAAATTGGACGTAGTTATGCACTATGCATCCAACCCCAAAAAGATGAAACCGAGAAAAAGGCGTTTGAAAATATGACGATACAAAAGCCTTAATATGCTTAATCGGTATTTATAAAGTTAATATCAGTGTTTTTTTCTTTATGAGCATTATTATAAATAGATAATTTATTAATGTATTTATTTAAAAAAAATATATGTATTTCCTACGTTGCCCTGCATTTTAATATTTTTAAACTTCAATTTAAGTCGAATATGTACAATGTGCGTTAGTAAAAAAAAAAAAAATACCAAACATCTATTGCAATTAGAGCTTGGATGTTTTCAGAAGATATAAATCTCGTATTTATCTATAAAAAAAATATTTGCGAATTGTGGGTTGGACGCTTTCTGCATAAATACGTCCAATTATGCCTATGCTTGGATTGACACCATATTATTTCCGAAGATATATTGATCACAATATAAAATTTTAAATCAAAATAACGCATGCGTTCCCATATAATCTGAAAGCGAAATATAAGTTTACCCTTGCTTACTACTAATTAAACCTTCAAGTCTCACAAAAACTAAGACCCTTTAGTAATAAAAGCCCTCTCCCATCCGGCCGCCAATCAATC
This sequence comes from Drusus annulatus, assembly GCA_022651775.1. Classification (NCBI taxonomy): domain Eukaryota; kingdom Metazoa; phylum Arthropoda; class Insecta; order Trichoptera; family Limnephilidae; genus Drusus; species Drusus annulatus. The sequence goes on from JAGWCC010000752.1 coordinate 46,903, forward strand.
GAACACAACCTTTTGGTAACAGAAATACATATTTTACTCATAATCGACCGCTACCTTTGCCTTTCCCGACCAGCCTGTGCTCTAAAGCAACAGCGAGTAAGTTGTGAGAAGAAATGAGTCGGATAATGGGACGGACGCTTATGAGAATATCCGATTACGCCGATACTTACCGTTAGAACTTATGAAAAGTAATGGAAAATGGAAAAATAATATGACCTTTGCGAACACGTACTTAGGATTATTGCTGCTCTTTCTCTCTCTCTCTCTCTCTTTTTCATTTTCTAAAGCATTACCTCAATCACTGGGGAATTTTAATGTTTTATTTAAGATGAGATAAAACATCGCTGTGTGAATGCATTACCAAACTAACTCAAATTTCGAAATTTGTAAGATAATCAATATAATATGCCATTTAATCGTAGTATTGTATTAAAAATTTTCAAGTATTTATCTCAATGGATTAACCGTGGTTAATAAGTTGTTGTGAAAATTGTTTCACAAGGTTGTAAATTATTGAAGTCTCAATTGAATAATTTCGTGCAATGTTGAATGAGTGGTACCTACTTGTCTGTTTGGTAGAGCAATGAAACATTTAGATTTCTTTATTAAATCCCTACAGAGCGTTATTAATTTAGTGAGCATTCTACTTCACCTAATGGTTTCAAACCTACCTGACCGGTGGTGCAAATCCGTCGACTTTCTGTGAAGATTTCCTTGATGATAGCTGACCTCCGATAAAAGAGGACACCAGAAGAAGAAAAAGATTATTTAGCACACTTCTGAAACTGAAATCAACAGATATATCTGTGTACGCAAGAAAGAACGGAATGAACAAAATAAACGCAGGTGTTCAGGAGAGCCAAAACGAAATTTGTTTTTTTTTTGTATGTAATTATGTCATATATCAAAAATGACCCTTTTCAAACAAAAAAATAGCACATTATTCTATTTTCTGACTCACCTCATTTTTTCTTGCTAGATATGTGATTAAATAACAAGTCTTGCATACTTAACTCAAAACTTGATTTTTTAACTCATTCCTTTCTCCCTTTCGCGCACAGGCGAATAGCAATTGAAGAAAAGGTACACATTACGTTATCGCAATTTTTAACTGAAAATGTAAATATTATACTTTACTGTAACGCATTCACATAGCGATAGCTCCGGATCATACTTTGAGTAGGTATTTTTTAAGAAAGCATATTTAAATATAACGAGGTGTTTTAGTATTGTGCCACCGTTAGGCAAGGCGGGAGTTTCAGGAGATGTCAAACAATAAAAGATAAGCAAGGTAATTTATAACGTCGGCTTAGAAAAGGGGAGGAAATATTGCAATGTTCGGAAAGATGGGAGACGGGCGAATTAGGGGAGAATATGCTAATCAGCGCTTATCGCGTGTGAAGGGAGTGATATATTTTACAATGGCAAATGATTGTGCAGAAGTAATTCGAAGGGAAACGAGAAATGCACCGATGGTCAGAGGTGGCACAATGTCCAAGAGATTACTCCGCATTTAATTAGCATAACAGGAACAAGCTGGGAAACATCGTTGTCTTGCAGTTAAGGCTCATCACCCAAAATGGCGCTAAACTTCACTTTGTAGGATTCTAATACAAGCAATACTGCTCATGAATTATCTGTAAATTCTACACGGACAGTTAGAAAAATGTCTAAGGTTTCTAGTGAATACATTTTTTAAGCTGTTATCATTTAAATTCAATGAGAAACATACTCAAATGTCGGTAAAAGGTGCAAAACATTTTCAAATTTTAGTTTGCATTTCATAAATAATTTAAAATACCACTGCTTAAAAATTGTATTCACTGGAAAACTTAGACATTTCCCTTATGTAGTACTTGTATAAAATTAACAGATAAATCATTAATTTGTAGTTAGTTAGTTAGTTAGTTAGCTTGTATTGGAAAGCCAGAAAGTGTGTATTTTGAATACTTGTTTCCTCGTCTAGATTAAATAAAGACAAACATTCCCGGGTTGCGAATAATATGACAATATTTAAATTCTTCCTACTTTCATCATAGCGGAAAACGTTGCTTGTGCAATGATGGAGGAGTTAGCAGGTGATAAAACAGCGATGCGTGGCTGGGAAGCCGAAAAATATATTGACCTGACTATTAACCATTTTATTTACGTACGATTACCCAATTAGTACGGGGAGTGACTTTAAACTTTTAACGTAAATTTTATTTTTTACGATTTCTGTGCAAGAGGCTTTGATTTTCTCTCATAATCTTAGATGACACCTTGCGGGCTCATTAAGCACAGATAAAAATGAATCCAAGTCTTAGAGAGACCTTAGTTGTAAATGGGTGAAAATACAAAATCACACAGACTTTTGCAATCCATGATAATAAAATTTAAATAATTACGTTGAACAATTGTGCACCCTTTAGGAAATGAAAATAAAGTGTCCATAGATGCTTTGAGTACAAAATTTTAACTTTAAAGGGGAAGTCTGTTACCTGTTACCTGTCACATGTCTTCGTTTAAAATTTCTAGTTCAACGCAGCTATTATACGCTAGCAACATCATTTGACGAGCTATGAAACTTTGAAATATTGATTAACTTGCCAAAATAAAGTAGATTGTTGTAAAGTCTGTTCCATGTTATTCAATAAAAAAAACAAAAAGTTGAATATGAGGCGAAGCCTGGTAATAATCACTCACAAACAATGGATCCCAATAAATCTAGATGAATTTAGATTTTTTTTATTTATTATTGTGTGAGTGTTTAGGTGACAATTTAATATATTTAAATTTTCTAAATTTTTAATAACATACTTTTTTATGAAGTTCTTCAAAATTGATTTTAAGTTACAATTTCAAAATGTGATTTTTTACAACATTTTTCATGTATGAATATTACCAAGATGTAAGGCATTCCGTTTTATCTACTCTAAAAATGCCTGTGTAAAACTTGTATATTTATTCGCGATACTAATATAACTTCAAAAATATTTTAAAATAAAACTTAAATTAGAGCGGGCAACTACCTTTTGAAGAAGTTTCAGACTGATTGCCAACTTGTAATACCGAGGAAATAATTCAATTCTTGGAGAAAAAGTAAATTTAAAACTCCAAGATTTTACGAATGGTCTGGACTGCACACAAAGGACCGTAATTGATAATGGATCTATTGAAGGGTATTCTTAAAAGTGAGTGCTTTTAAGGACTTAGTAGAGTCACTGAACGCCTTTGTTCTCTTTGATAATAGGTAAAGTGAACGTTAGGCGATAAAGAATTATATAAATTGTGGCAGATTGTTCTTAAGAATTATTATTGTGTTTTCGCAGTTTTTGGAGTTTTCTGCGGCTCTTTTACTTGGTTTTTGTTTCAAAACTTAAGAGTAAGCACCCAAAAATACACACTTTTTGGCTTTCCAATACAAGCAATACTACAAATTATGTATTTGTTAATTTTATACGGGTAGTTAGGAAATTGTCTAAGGTTTTCAGTGAATAAAATTCTTTTACCGAAATCTTTTAAATTCAATTTAAAATTCATACTAGTATTTTAGGTAAAACGTTCGGAAATGCCTGCTCTGGTTTTAAAACTTCTCCTTTTCCTGACACGTTAGTATGTTTTTTATTAAATTTAAAAGATTTCAGCTTAAATTTTTTATTTACAGCACAGATAAAGCTAAAAAATATATATTTTTAAAAGACAAATATTTCCGAGTTACGAATAACCTGACAATATTTGAAAACCTCTTAATCCATCATAATAAGCGGAAGATGTTGCTTGTACAATGATAGAGGACTTAGCTAGAATTGAACCCTGGAAATCTGGTGCTTTTGTCTACTCAGCTACTAACTGATTTGTGTTTTAATTCTTTGGTGTTCTATAATACCATTTGGCCAAATTGAAAATATTTTCATTCTTTCAATTCTATATGGGAATAAACGCATGATAAAAGAACATATTTTTACTTAACCAGACGGTGTTTTGAACCCACAAATTTTGTGCTCCAAACAAATTAGCACTATGCATTATCATGGTTGCATGACGAACTTACAATACCAAAATAAATTAACTGTGGCATCTTTTCATGATAAAGCCAACCACAAAGTAGACTAAGGACCAAAAATCAATCGTTCCGCCACAGCTTTAAGCATCTTTCCGTATCTTTCAGGATGATAGAACTTTAACTAGGACACACTCGTAATTGGCTTTAAAGTGGGCTCTCGCCGGGCGGCGCGCCGGGGGAACAAATCTTCGGCCACCTCGGAGCTGCTAATGTCAGCGTCCCGACGTCTTGGCGTCCCGGCGTCCTAGGCGAGCCGTATCATTAACTTCTTGCAGTAGATATTACAGTAATCCTAGACCATTGCCAGAGGTGGTTTAAGAAACTTGTAAGCCCAACGTCACATTTGCTTGCCTCAAAAAGAGTTATGCAACTTAATGGAACTTTGATTTGATTGTCAGTTTTCATTAAAATTTTGCGCCACTATAAAAAATACAAAAAAATCATCTTGCATGGTTTTGTAAATATAAATGGATAGTTTATTCAAGACATTATCCAGGTGCACAACTGTACTTGGGTAGAGCTTTGCATACCAATACATACAACTTCAATGATTTTTAATACTACCATTTTTTAAACTTTATTCCACCATTTTTTATTAAGAAAAAAACATTGGTTTATTATTATCAACATGGAGTTTCACCAAGAATTAACAGTTTAAAAATTAAAAATAATACATACTACTTCCTAAATAGTAGCTATTTCGAAAAAAGTACCGTAAACAAATAAAAAAAATATCTATAATTTTCAATAGATTCAAAAGTGATTTATGTACAGAGCTACAAATATAAAAAAAATATTTAAAGATAGTATATAATGTTATGTGAATATTATAATAATAGGAAAGGTAAATTATCGAAAAAAGCAATCATTTGTGGTTTGACTTACTACAATAATGATTTTTTTTGAGGCACTTTATTAGAATTTATATATTTTGTCCACAAGTTTCAGTTATATCCTAACCTTTTTCAGGATACTATTACTATAAACTGACTTGAGTACAAATATTTACATATAAAGGTAAAAAAAATAAAAAGAAAGGAATAGCATATCAGAGGGGTACAGAGTATCATAGAGGAGGAGGAGAAGGGTAAGGATTACACGGAGAAAAAGAGAAAACTTTTTAATAAGACTTTGTGTTAGATATTATTATTTATGTACGTAAGTACTATTTAAAAAAAGTGATTTTTTAATTAAAATCTTTGTCACCTTATTTTTTAATAATAAGGGATTCCCCCATTATGTCAGGCGTTTTCGTAACCCCGATCCGACCCTATTTGAAACAGGGCAGGACCGCGACTGCCTTATCTGTAGATATATGAAGGTACAGCCGGAGGGCGGCGGCCGGGGGCAATCTCCAGAGTCAAGTGCTGGAGTAAGTCTCCACCATTTCTGGAAAGGGATTAAGGAACTCCGGGGAATATGGAAATGCGCCGGGAATGGCGGGATTGCGCAAATTTACAAGCAATTTACCAATATGTTAAAGGTTGACTACTGCTATTTTGATATTAATAAATAGCTCGCTAAGCCGGTGCTGGCCCAGAGAGATAATATGACTGAGTCGAGATTCAAAAACGTGTTGAAAATGAAATTAAATAAATAAGAATGATCATGTTCTGAATATTAATTTAAATGCGTTCGTACTAAAACAACATCGTGTAAATATTTAATTGTTCCTTCATCTCAAACCTGAAGAAAATTGGTTTTTGTGATAATCTTAAGTAGTCAAAAACTTTAGAACAGTGTGCTCTGGCTTAGTGAAATTTGCATACCTTTTGTTTTTTACGCTAAAATTTGGAGTTTGAAATATACATTCGTTGTCAAACTTTTTTGCCTTAATGGAACATGTTTAATAGGAGTGTCGAATCTCGGGTGAAGCCGGGTAGCGACTTCAAGTGATACCGGGAGAGTAGGAATTAACTATAATTTTGTTTTTGCAATTATTTGGAGGCCCTTCATATGTTCTAGTCATTACTTCTAGATAAACTGTTGTCGAGAAATAAAACCGTGATATATTCACGTTAAAGTAAATAATATATATAGTAACTTTCATAAACACGACATGAATCACATTTTTATTCCCACAACCTGTCAGCCGGGGGCGTACCTCGCGCCCCATAGCGCTAATACCCGGAGCGCCCCAGAAGACACATTTTACCGGGGGGCGGAACTCGTTATTAGATGTCAGTTCTTATTTACTTGTTCGTGCCTAGCGGCCTAGGGGATAAAAAGCTGCCATTGTATGCAAAATAGCGGTGATATTAATAACCCATATGATAAAAAAAAATTCTAACGACATACATTTATAAATATACTAAATTAAATCAAATCGAAGTAAAATAAAAATTAAAAAGTAACATTCTTTTGAGCCGCTATAGGTATGAGATAATTGAGTGGATGTGAGCTGATGTGATTAAAGTGATTTGATATGTGTTTTTTTTTTGCTTATTCGACACATGAACGCAAGGCCTACATTAAAAATAATGTGACTGAACTTCGAAGTTATTTCGTAGTATTACGTAGTAAGGTATTTTAAATTAAGGAAGGAAAATTACATTAAGTAAAATGGTTTATACCTGGGAGTGAATTTTTAAAAAGGCTTGAATTAGAAACAGTACTTACTGATGGTCTCTGTAAAGTTAATAATATTCAATATGCATGCAAATATTAAGCATTCTGCCTTTTCAACACTTGGATATGGTTCATTAAAAATATTACATAGACATGTAATATTTTTAATGAACTGTTCTCATTATTTTTTAAACTTTGCAACAGTTTAATTTACATATATCTACATAAAATGAAATTAAATATAAAATATTTCCACAACGAGTGCTAAATGGATACTCTTTAAATGATCATAGTAAGAGATCACCGTTCGGAATAGAAAAGCTACTTAAAAGAGTTTTAACCGCGTTTAGTGACCAGATTTTAATGGCCGAGTACCTATTCCCAACCTCTTTCTTTTCCTCCCCCCTACTTCCAGTCTCACAACTGAAATTTGGGATGCCATAGTTCAAAACGCGTCAAAAAACTAAATATTTGACAACTTAATGTCATTCGGTTGCTTATCATGATTTTTGAAGGTACGTACTTTATTGATGATAAATCAATGCTAGGTAGGTACCTTTTTGATTAGTAACAATTGTAAGAACATTTTTTTTAGTGATCACTACTGACAAAAATACACAAAAACTATTAGTAAATAATGTAAATATACTTTAAATGTGGATACGCTCTAGAGTTTCAACTGTTTCTAACTTTACAGCGCCCTTGAGGTGATTTTTCACAAAAAAGGCGCTATACAAATTATCTAAATATTTTTATTATTAACTGTTCGGAGCCAGTGAGACCATGATATACCTAATTGTGGTATGGCGTGAGGCTAAATACAATAGAGAGAGTAAGGAGATGGGGAAGAGGAAAGTTAGGATATCTGGCTATTCAGATCTGGTTACTAAACACTGCTATCGTCATTTCAAGCTACGTTTCGATTCTGAATGGTGGTCTTCCACCAGGCCAATACTTATTCGTGAGTACCTGCCACTCTAACGTGCCTCAAATATATCATATAAATTAAAAATTGAATACGTTTTATTTATCTATGCTGGGTCTCGAATCTGCGATCACTGAATTCGTACCTGGGGATCTCAACCATTCGGCCACGGAGGTCGCCAGAGTCTTCAAAGCTAAATGATACACGTGCATTACATAAAACAATATAGCTTCCTTGTAATCTTTCAAAATGTCTGCATTTGAAAGAGTGTTATTTTAAGTAAAAAAAAAATACTCCACGCATTTGTTACACTTTTACATGAATTTGAAACATCAATGATTTCCCTTCCCCTTACATTCTTGTAACGTGTTTGTTGGATTTCAAAGTAATAATTTGTTGGGTTCTTACCTACATCTTTCTTATCCAAATCCCTACCTACCTAACCATTTTCATTGTGTCGTCGTTTTGAGTAAAACGTCGACAATTCAAAACAATTGACAATCGAAAAGAGAAGTTTTTCTGTGAACAAAACGTTATTGCTCGTTCGTTCCGCTAGTTGGTCGGTTTGTTGTTTGATATTCAAAATTATAAAATAAATGTGGTGTTTCGTGGATTAGAAGACTAAAATAAGTGTGGTGTTTTTGTGGATTGTTTCGTAAATAAAATTGTGCAAGAAGAATCAATAACTTTTACTTCATCGGAGAGTGAATGGTTTCCCGTTTTCATTCCCTAATTTTATCCACAGCTATAATTAGACATTTCCAACAAGTATTCTAATATTAAGAAAGTTTATCGTTTATGCTACACTATTTTCCAAATTTATCTTCAGCTGGAAACACATTCGGTGTTTCATCGCAGCTTCGGCTCCAACAGTGTTAACCTGAAAAAAAAAGGTTTTTAGCAATAAGTTCTATTGCGTACAGTCCTCGTAATTCTGTTTTCCATTCGACCTCCACTTGCTCTTTCGTTCAGGGTAACCTTTTTAACATCATTAAATATTTGTAGCACGTGCCGTGACTGAAAAACGGTAGAAAAAACCTCACGGGGAGAGTGAATACTTATTAAAGAAAAACATACACAATAAAAATATAACATTGTGAAACACTTCCTGCGGATATTGCCTAATAAAGAAGAGGAGTTATTCCGTACAAGTTATCGTGGAAATGCTTGGATTATTTAATATTGAAAAAAAAAACGAAAACTCTCCCTTAGAAAGTAAAATGAAACTAGCAACTATGTAGGTATATTAAAAAAAAAAACTATAAATCATTATTAGGCCCTTAATTTTTTATTGAGGTATGCAAGAAGAACCTTCTGGATGCAATAATTCAGGAGTGGATATACAAAAACTGATTATTATGAATGATCTGAAAGCTTTTATAATATACCGGTTAGTAGCTGAGTGGACAAACGCGTTTAACTCTACCCAACCCAACCGAACCGAACCAAGCCAAACCCAAACATAAACCCAAACATAAACCCAAATTTAAACCCTAACCCAAACCCAAACCCAAACCCAAACCCAAACCCAAACCCAAACCCAAACCCAAACCCAAACCCGAACCCAAACCCAAACCCAAACCCAAACCCAAACCCAAACCCAAACCCAAACCAAACCAAACCCAAACCCAAACCCAAACCAAACCCAAACCCAAACCCAAAGCCAAACCCAAACCCAAACCCAAACCAAACCCAAAACCAAACCAAACCCAAACCCAAACCAAACCCAAACCCAAACCCAAATCTAAACCCAAACCCAAACCAAACCCAAACCAAACCCAAACCTAAACCCAAACCAAACCCAAACCAAACTCAAACCCCAAACCCAAACCAAAACCCAAACCAAACCTAAGCACAAACCCAAACAAACCCAAACCCCAAACCCAAACTTAAACCTAAACTTAAACAAAAAACAAACCAAACCCGAACGTAAACCCAAACCCAAGCCCAAACCTAGATCCAAGTCCTCCGTCATTGCACAAGCAAAATCTTCCGTTTATTATGATGGCAGTAAGAGTTTTTCAAATATTGTCAGGTTTTTCGTAACCCAGGTGTGTTTGTCTTTATTATAAAAAATATGTTTGTACATACTCATATTCTTAGCTGTAAAGCAGAAATTCGTTAGTTTGTCCGAAGCAGCACAAATTGTCAATGGTAAGTTCTGGCATTATGAAATACGCACGTCTTTTCCTATCTTAAAGTTCGCGGTGAACTCATTTCCATCGTGATCTATGTCTTTGGAAGTATCCATTTACCTGTTTAGTTTCTAATAATCAAAAGAAGGCAATTTTTGGTATAAATACAACACTGATTTTATGTGGTTAATGAATTCCTTAATATTTTATATTTATTTGAGAAATTGTCCGCCAATCCTGAGAAAAGTTTGATTTGACAAGTGAACGAACAGAAAGAGAGTATCTCGGCGAATGAAGTTACCAGTAAAGTTGCAGGCAAACTGAGCCCGCGGGTGATGTGTGTTTCTCAACAGTCATAAAAATGTATTAAACGCGGGGAAAAACAAACTCGGAAAAGTAATTTGGAGAATGTATTGTGACGTAATTCACGCGGGAACAGTACCGTGGAGCCGGGCGCGAGCTACGACCGCAGTTTATGTACGGAAAAGTACCTTGTTAACGAACTTGTACGATTATTGGGTTCGCCTCCCCTGCCTCTGCTACCTGCTACCTGCTACCTGCTACCTGCTACCTGCTACCTGCTACCTGCTACCTGCTACCTGCTACTTGCTACCTGCTACCTGCTACCTGCTGATAGAATGTGCCGGGTTTTAATGCGGGCACCTGACAATGTGTTACGGTGAGGCCTAATCGCAAAGATGGGAGACTCTTTTAATGGGCATTTTAATTCGACGGGCAGATTCCTTGGTTAACTTAGCTCTTCATTACCTGTAACCATGACCTTAATTATTACTAATGGGTAGAGACCTGTAATTGTTGGAGTTTTTGCCAAAAAGCGTGTTATTTTTAGGGAAAAGCAGGGTTATTTTTTGAAAAAGGGGAGTCAATTTTTTTTTAGATCAACGTATAAAACGAGGTTAGAAGTCTAACAAGTTATACTGTTTACAATAAAAAATAAATACGTTTTAATGGGATCAAACAAATTATACCATAGAGACAAATTTGAAAAAACATAGAATAAAAAAGACCTCTGGGAAGAATTGAATAAATTTGTTTTATTTAAAACAAAAATACAATAAATTCAATAATCAATTTTAAAATGAATCGTAATCCTTTGGAAATATTTTTTAAAAGAATATTATGACCAAAATTAAAATTAGGGAGGTTTCTTCTTATATCAGATAAAACGGTCGATAAAACAAATCTCTCGAAACCAACATCGACACTGGGCACTCAGATTGCCTCCACACATTTTTCAGGAAAATCATATTACTAAATGCATTATTCTGAACGCTGTGCCGATGTAAATTTGCTTGCAGAAAAAAACATTCAACCGTTCTTTTAAGGTGATTAAATGAGGGTTATAAAATCAAAAGCCGAATTTTTTTTTCATCCTAAATTATTTCTTGAAAAGTTCATTCTGCAAATTACACACTTCTCTTTCATGAATATATGTTGATATATTTAGATATTATTGTTTCTAGTATGTACACAATCATTCTCTCTTTCTTTATAATAATTATTAAAAAGTTGACAATGTCACAGAACCGTTTTTTTAGATTGCTGCCTTTGTTTCATAGCCTCCTAATTTAAACAATAACCTTAAAAATGGGAAGAAAAATATTTAGAGCGTCAAAAAAATATTTGCAGTTATTATGTTGAATGATTTTATAACCAGTGGCGGCTCATGATTTTTTAGTATGCTCGAGTTTAAAAAGTATGACGTTATTTTTTGTTTGTTTTGAAAAATATATAAATTGTGTGTAGATTTTCAGAATTTATCAGTTTTGGAGGCTTACTGCACCGTTAGCTAAGAAATCTTCACTAAAAAAAAAAAATCGGAAAAAAAATTACGTTTTCGGCTATGACAAAATTTTAAAATCTTATCACTCTAGCACACTAAACAGTCACGAGCCGCCACTAGATATAGCGAAATAGTATCGCAAAAAAAAAAACAAAATTCGCGGAAAAAATCGCGTTCTCGCAAATGAGAAAATTGAGAAATAAATATTAATTTATACCTTAAAAGCAAAATTGAAAATTCCTATAGTAATAAAATAACTGGATTAAGAGCTTTGTGGTAGAGCGGTAAACTCCTTGTTTTTGGGTCACCGCGTAAAATCTGGCTTGGGCAAACATACATTTATTTTGGTTGGCTCACTGGCTGTGATGAATAGTAGGATATAATATATACTCTTGTGCGGTATCACGTGACACGTTGGTATAGAATATCTAAAAGTTCAAACTGTAAAAAGTGAAAAGCATGAAGTTTGGTACAATATGTTATGTTATTGTCATGCCAGTTATAGGTACATTTTTAAAATTTCACAATACTGAACAAAATGCATAACAACACCCAGATTGGTAGTTCTCATTATAATACATCAACAATATAATTTGAATTAAACAATCGAGTATTTGAGCAGCGTTGTGGAGGAAATTGAATGCCTACCCTCCTACTCAAATACGTAGACTATTAAGCTACGGGGGTCGCCATCACTTAACTGTTACTGTACTTGTTAGCTATAAAGTTTTCAAGGCAACTGAGTAAAATCTATATTCCGCTAACAAAATCACAATAAAATAAACCGAATGCAGAATATTTTCGGATTTCAAAATTAATTTGAAAGCATTACAATGCTTTATGATTGGATTTATTTCGCATATAACTTCTCGCAGCAGCAGAATGTACCTCATTTCGACACAACATTATCTGTAAATTTCTCAGCTTTATCTGTAGAGCCAGAATCTCATTTCCCTAAACGTCTTTTCATCCCACTTTTCGCACCTCACCAAGAGCCCATATATCGTCATAGATCCTCACTATGGGATTCTAACTCCTAACATGTAACGTTCTCAATTCCACTGAAACATTTTCCCTTTCCTTTGATTTAATGGAACAATAAATCTTCCCCTAGTACTGCTAACCTCATTGTAGTTTCCCTGATAACCCGACTGTTGAAACAATTATCGAACAACGTGGAAGTGTATTTTTTCTTTCTCAGGAATTAAGCCCGAAGCTCCGCTACATGTCAATTATGGGTTCCTCAGGTTTAGGTGCTTAACTATTTTATAAAAAAATCCGTCGGGTACTTTGCTTACTTATTTAGAAATAATGTATCGTTAGCGTTTATTACCGCGCCAAGGGGAGGAATAGCCTGGGGCGGGCTGCTGTTTGGCTCCATGCGGGTATGAGAATACATGAACAATTCGCTCGTTTTATCTTGCGAAGAATAAACTTGATGCGAAAATTAAAATAGAATTGCCAATTTGTGAAATGGGGACCAAACTTGGAACCACAAAACAAAACCAAGTAGATGAGATATTTAGTAAAAAGGCTTTTATTTGGATTAGAAAAAATTTAAGCAACTTTACCGTTGTCTTTCTTTTTTTACTCGTGTATTGTATTTTGTTGGTAATTTTGATTTGACACATTCCTGCAAATGAGTCCTTGGAGGTTACATTGTGTGAACATTATGATAGTGGATTTATAAAACATTTGTGTAATGGTGGGATATGTTTTAACAGAACAAATAATGGGCGTGTTACTTAAAAAAATACCTTGAATTTTAAATAAAATTTTGGGGAGGGAAGGAGATGTTCGTAGTAGAAATAATTATATTAATATTTAGATAATTAGAATAGTGCGGTTTTTATTGATTACATGAAAGGCATTTGAATATTAATTTATTTTTCAATGAATTGAAAACTTTGCTTTAGCCACAAAGTTTATTTATACTGCCGACCGGTTTCAGAAGCGCTGATTAGCATCTATGGCAAGACACAGTAAAAAAGTCTAGATAGTTTGATTTTTATCCTGATGAATAAAGGGTGAAACTAGTTTTAGGAAATTCATACAAGAAATAATACATATTTTTTTATTATGTTACCAGAAAAACTGAACAAACAGCAAACATCTTTTTATTAATAAATATAAAACGCTGGTGAAACATTATGAAGTACTTGCAGTTAAAATGTTAAAGTGGACATATCGTCATCCTTATTACAATGTCAGCAGTATTGATGGTCCGAAATTCTGAAACGTCCTGAAACATACAGCAGATTTATGTTTCAGCTGAGCAGAAATGTGTATGGCGCTCGGGTCACAATACAATGTTGAATGTTGTGTCACTTCATACTGATTATGGTATATACATTTCTACATCTTTGTTGTAGCAGCGGAACGAAGCGTGTGGTGTACTCGCATACGGTGAAGTTGAATGAAGCTGTGGATGTTAGTTTTAAACACTCCATTGAGATTTGTTTGTTCTTTGTTGATTTACAAACTAAGAAGTTGTGAAAACAGTACAGTAAATAGACTCTGGAGCATCTAGTAGGAAATTACATGTTTTGTTTGAAATTATTCTGAAAATTCTTGAAAATCTGGTTTGGTCGATATTTCAGCGTAGTCAAACGCAAGTTGTGTTGTCTGTTTCATCTGACAGCACTAAATATGTAAACGTGTATGCAAAACGCATTTTTTACAGTCAGAAAAATTGGAATAACGCTTCCCGCTTCTTTTTGTTAGTCCTTTGATTGGATAAAATTTAATATTAATCACTTTTTCCTATTTCTTCTCCATTTGCTAGCCTTTTGGGGCGATGGTAACCAGCTGACGTAATTTTGTCACCATACGATGTCAAGCTTTCAGTCACATCTAGACTTTTAAATTATATATCAGTCATGTCGGTGGGTCTAATGTTTCTTTAGAGATACAAATCAGTTTAGGCAACATTTGTTTAAAAAAAATTGAGGTCTTTGTGAGGACCTATGTAAGTTTGCGTTTCATGTGTGGGCTTCATCAGTTAAAAATAGGCTCTTCGCAACCGAATAGCTGTTCAGTAACAATTAACTAACTTGAAAAATGTATTTGTCGTTGTACAATTTGAATACTCATAAACTTTAATTCTGATCTGTTGCACCACATAGTAAGAAGTGTTTGACTATTAATTGGGTGAAATTTATTCAAAATATTGGCTTTGACCTAAGAGTTTCTTGAGTTGAAAGGTATAAGAAATGCACCCATATTTTACCATTCAACGGCATGACTGTAAAGAAGCATTTGCATATTCAAAAGGCTTAGAAAGCTTCCATTTCACATTTTCACTTTGTATTTTCGTAACACTTTAAATTAAAAAGGGTGATTAAAGAACTAAAAGCTATTTTTCCCGGATTTCTAAATCCACGAGTTCTGCCTATCACATTCTCCGTTACCTGCGTTGAAGTGATAAAATCACATTTTTCACGAGTTTGGCAGGGAAGCCTTTATTTGGTTTTACCCAATAAAAACAGGAAGTAATAACGCAAACAGTTTAATAAAAACCGAACGTATGAAACACGGTTTGACGCGAATCACGTAAACGTTATTCGGAATTTTTTCCCTTCAGTCCTTTTTATCCTGAGTACGCACGACTGATGTTATTTGTCCAGACGCATCCATGCTTCGCACGTTGTTAACGTAAACACGGATGGAACTTTCGATTCACTGGTGCAGTAGAATTTCAGAAAGAGAATAGCATTTTAACATTAAAAGAAAAAGTGCTGAAAAAATCAAACATAATTTTACCCTTGCTATTCAGTGCCATCAAATTATCAAACACACGAAACATCGGTAGGAATATTCTAGTAAAATGTAAATTCATTTAAAAGCTGTTAGCCAATGAAAAGTGCTGAATCTATAAAAAGGATAAAATATATCACAAATGTGGAATTGCAAATCGCGTGAATGGTGAGGGATTTTTATTTGAAATCGTTATTTGGTCAGTAGGAGTTGAGGCAGATACCGAAATGGTGGCACGTTTTGTTTGTTCCGTCTACGGGTAGATTTTTGTAATGCCAACGGTGTGTTGATTTATGGTCGCCGTTAATACAAATTCACAATCAAAAGTGAGCCGCAAATTGCGATCAAAACAAATAGAACGCAGAGAAAATAAAATTAGGAAAAAATGGACGAAGAGATGGCCATTCGGAGGCGTGGGAATTTAAGTTATTACACAAATAAAGGCATATTCGTACTTTAAATTCAAAACAGGAGTATCCTTTATTTAGGAAAAGCGTTTTAATAGAAGATTATTGTTTAAATATTCATTTCACTTTTTCTCGTTTATAAAAGAAAACTAAAAGGACCTTTCAAGTAATAACGTAACTCTATTTAACAAAAGCATTCTATTTTTGAAAACACTTGAAAACGAAGGTTTTTCTATGAATGTAAAATAAAGTTAAATGTAAAATAAAAGTAAAATGCTGAAAACCCAAGTGCTTAAAATGTCGCAGAATGTTTTCTAAACTTCGGTTCTTTGGCAAGCATGATTCATTAAAATAGTAAGTGTGTAATTTTCTTCGAGTGTGTGCTCTCGGAACAGTTTCTCTATTGAATTTTTAGACGGAAGGTGGAACGGACCATTCGCATTTAATTTAAAACTCTCAGAACTACCTGAACCATTGTGCTGTACTTCACGTGCTGGATACTTAAATTCCTCTCTCATTCTGAAAGCAAGCTGGAAATTTTGGCAGATGCATCAGTTGCTCAGTTTTGCGGCCCTTGAAAAATTAACGAAGTTATAAAACAATTTTTTTTAATGAAATGAAAAAATAACTTTGTATAAGACCACAGATTTTATTTTAATTTTTATGACTGATTGGTTTCGCTTAACCTAAGCATCATCAGGGTACAAAATTAATTTAATGAAAAAATACATAGTGTGCGGTTATATTATATATACATCAGTGGGAGAACACAATATAGTATAAAATAAGAGAACAGTGAGAAAACAAAAGAATAATATTTTAATAATAACAAAAGAACAGAAAGAAAGAGACAAATAATACGAATTTCAATTCATAAAATATGTCCAACCACAAAGTAGTTGCTTTCAACGAGAATATTAAAAAAAATATTTTCGGAGCTTGACCTACAAATGTAAACGTGAACAATTTAAAACTATAAAGATATTAAAAAATCGACATTTCGTCAATAGTATACTTGTAGGCCTAGTATAAAAAGCTAGTGGTAATCTTTTGTTATACGAAAATAGATAATTGAATAGGGAAATATATAAAGAAGTATATTTCAGAAAGCATTATTACATTTCAGTTAAAAGCAAATTAGTCTCAGACTCAACCGTGATGTCTTCAGACAGTATCACAACTGATTTTTATACAAACCTGCTTGCTTTCTTATACCGCCCTGATGAAAACATTATTCGAAACAAATTGGCTATTATACCAATTGAGTGGTTTATGTTAAAACTTATTGAAAATAATTTTCTTTTATAAAGTTACTAATTTTATAAAAAACGCTGAAAAATGTTTCAGGTATAAATTTTTACTCTAATAGGTAAACTTTCGTTTATGAATTATATTTTAAATGTTGGCCAGTTAATTAAATATTAGAATTAGAGAATTGACTCCCCACTACCGTCAACCTTACAACAGGCCCCAATTCTTGTGCGATATTCACTTAAAAAAAAGAAACGTTAGAATTGCATTGAAAACCAATCTGATCTATGAATTCATTAGAGTAAAAAACAGAGCATCCCAAATACTCTTGAGTTACTTCAACTCTTCACTTCGTCCGAGAGAGCCTCTCTTAGTAGTGAGCAGCGGGGCAATGAATGCGGAATAGAGAACAGTAACGGAGGAACGTGAAGTTCGAAGGTTTCTGCAAGTGCGACCAAACTTAAAGTGATGATGAACTCCGAACAACTGAAATTGAGTGGCAATGAAAGTTTAGACGCTTGGATGGACGGGATTCATTCAATTTGGCCAGTCTCGCAGACTTTTTAGGAGACACTTTGACATTAGCATTTATAACGTAGTAGATAAGCAACAGTTTGTGAACATTAAATGGGAAAAATTGATTTTAATGCTAAGTACCTCACAGGATGTAAATTTTAGCAAAAATCGGTTTTTACCGAACTTATCAATTCAACATAACAAAAATAAAAATGTGGTGGTGATAATGAAATTCATATAAATACATAATCTCCAAGTGGCCTGACTGTAGGTCGAAAACGACTCTGAAAGATGAAAAAACAGTCACAATAAACATAAAAAATTTAAAACTAGCAGAACTTAAGGCGACATAACACTCTAAGAAAGAGGTGTTTGCCTGAGTTTACATTCGAAATAATTCTGATAAATCTGTAGCGATAATATTAAATGTTTTTTAAGGACGCACTCGGGATGTTAGTAAATTACACTTGAGATTAATAAAAACTGGCCCTTATCATTCACATTCTAACCGTAAAATGTTTTCCAAAATTTCCAAATCGTTTTTCATCAATAATATAAGCGGTAAGGACCAAAATTTATTTTTTAATGCGATGAACTGGTTACTTCCCGAGAGATTCCTCTGAAAAAATGGAAGTAACATGTTCATCAGAATGAATTAAAATTCAAACCTCAAACGTTTGCTTTTTAGTACCTGCTACAGCAAACTCAACCCTTTAAACATTCTGCCGTGCGCAAAAGATGCGTTTTGGGGTGAGGTTTTTTGTTTTTATTCTATTTTGCATCATTTACCAATCAAAACCTAACCAGGAGAGACGTGTATGCTGTGTCGAACGTCACGGTTTTTTTTACAGAATTCTTAGTGAAATTTCATTTATATATTTTTTACATTTTGATTTAACCAATTCCGCTTATTATAATTTAATAGAACACACACGAAAAATCATGAGTAAAAGCTAAGGAAATTGTTATATTCTTAAGTCTGCGCTCATTTTTTTTAGAACGCCCGTTATCAATTTAGTACTTTGTTTGTGTTCCTTTTTAATAATAATATCCATTGAAAATTTTAAATTAAACAAATATGTTTTCCCTTTATGCTCTTCATAGTCCTAATAAAAGCTCATGATTTTCTTATTATTAATTGACATTTAAAAAACATGGAACAAAAAATATAATATCCCGTCTAATTAAATGTTCGACAATTAATTTGATGTGGGTAAGCTCATGGTGGAAATATAGTTGCGAGCTGAAAATAGTTGTATTTACGTAGAAATTCCAAAGAGAAAAACTGAAAAATTTCAGAAAGCCTAATCACTGCTCGATAGTTTTCACAGATAAAAAATAATTTATACATTTAAAAAATAATTTTATATTTAAAACATCCGTTTAAAACAATGAATTTTTTTTACCGGTATATTATTTTAATGTTTGACCCATGTGCTCATAATTTTAAATTAGTTGGAAACATGTTACTAAAAATAAATTGCAATATGTAGAGATCCGTGATTATTAAAACAGTGATCGATGATAATAACAAGTAGAATTATTGCATAAACTTTGTGCATTAAAATAATATCATTGGTGATAAATTTACGGATCGGGGGTGAGAAATTTTGATAATTATTCTGAAACCTTTTTGATATATCTGGAATTATTTCGAAATGCGGTTTTTTTATTACGGATAGATGGGGAAGGCTTGTTTGATAGATTATTCCAGGGAGAATACGAAATGTTTTAAACATGTATTCCTAAAACATCGCAAATGTTGGTTTCGTTCATAATTCACGAGAGACTTAGGAAATTATTTATCTTTGTGGTAACGATTTTCGGTACCTTCTTGCTGTGGGAACACTACTCTTATTAGGTAGAAAGTGAACGATTTAATTTTTTTACGGGCGCTTTTATTTTGAAGTATTATTTACGAAAAATCGTTTGTAAAAGAATGCTAACGCTTGAAACGTTTGATATATAATTTTATAAAAAAAAGATTTTGAGTTTATGTCATAATTTTCTCAAGCAAGATTTTAAATTAACCAATCGAACAAACATTCACTTAAAAATAATAAAATTGCTCTGAACTGTTCTGTAACAAAATTTTTGGCGCCCTTGTCATTTTTCAATTGCAAAAAACTAATGATTGTGAAAACACAGGCAATATTATAGATTTATTTTTCATGTGTCGTTTTTTTTAGTAAAAGTTCTTGAAAAACATTGCGCATATTTGAAGTCACTTGAGTGGCGTTGAGGCAGTTAAGGATTTTGACGAAACGCCAATTTAGTGACTTTTTAAATATTGAGTATTGAGTACAATTTTCTAAAATGAATAATATAATTCATGGGTTTTAAAATGTAATTCACACGGCTTAATATTGTTTTATTGGACAAATCTGGATTTAGAAAGTTGTCAAATTTTTTTGAGAATTATTAGTTAAGGAAAATAGAGTGTCAAGATAAAAAAATGACTTTTCCACAAAAGCTTTTCCTTTAAGTTTAACTGGGGAATGAATGAATGCGTGGGAAGCCAGTTTTCGCAATCGCACTGCCAACATTAAAGAATTGACGGATTGTGTGGTCGACTGGTAGAACGTTCGACTACAAATCCAGAGGTCACGGGTTCAAAATGTGATATGCGTGCGCATATAACTTTTATTTAATTAATATGGATCATAACACATTTAATTCATATGAAATAATTTAAAGTCTGTTTGCGACACGTTTCGGATTGGTAGATACTCAAAGTATCGCACTGGTGAAAGACAACCATTCAGAATTGAAACATTGCTTTACATGTTAAATGTTAAGGATAATAAGTTTTTTAGAAAAAATACCTCAACAAGTAAAATTATTGAATGAATTAAGTAACTCGGAAAGTAGTAACTTCTTGATACCACAAGGAACAGTTTTGGGCCCACTTTTGTTCATTATGTATGTAAATGACGTATTTGAAGTCGCTAAATATGGAAAAGTTGTCTCATATGCCGATTACACGGTACTACTCCTACAAGCAAATACATGATTCGAATTAAACAAAAAGGCAAAGCTTTTTCTTTAAGTTTAACTGGGGAATGAATGTATGGGAAGCCAGTTAAACCATTTTCGCAATCGCACTGCCAACATTACAAAAGCGATTATTCAGAATCTCGTTTTGGGAGAATATTCTATATCCATCTTCGTATTCTTATCCATATTCTATATCCACCTTCTTTGCTCTCTATCAAACGATCTCCCATATAAATAAAGATGCTCCTCTTCAAAATTTGGCTTGACTACTACGTTATCTCTAAACTACCGAATTTCTCCAACCGTGTAATAGAAAACTGCTAGAAGTCAATAGTGAACATGCAACAGAATATAATTTTATTTACTAAGTAAGATTCTGTTGTTTTTTTTTTTTATTTATTTTAAGAAAACGGTTTTAATTTATACATCCGTTTTACAAACATAATGTATTTCTTTGAAATGTCATCATAGTCAAATAGCCTATCATATTATGGTAATTCTTAGAGAATTATGCACATAACTTTCGAATACAAGGGTATTATATTAATTTAATTAAATTTCAAAGTGTTTCCGTAATTGTAATCGGCCCTTGAGGTGTTTTCATATAAACAAAAAAACAGTGCTACATAAAGAATCCCAACGCTATTTGGTTTGATCAGTTCTAAGAATAAAACTAAAAATCCACCCGCCAAATATTGATACGCGGAACACATTTCATCATACGACCTACGACTTTCAATACTCGTATAATAAAAGGTATTTTTAGCTTTTCTTCACTAGAACATCTGTCGCATTACGTATTAGGTACCGGTCTTCTGGAATTCCTAAGTAAACTTGGGATGACAGAAAAGGGTTAAGTAACATAACACGACGTGTTATAGAACCACTCCAGACTGAAAACTACTCGAGTACATACATATTTCCTTCTATGATATTTGAGCCCCGTGAGAAAATTCACACCCCCATTCCATTCTACAGACTCCCTTTCAGAGTTTCATAAAATCTTGGCAAAGGAGTTTCAAATAAAATAGCTACCTGCCTAAGCTTCACACAAATGGAAGAATTCTTTTTATTAAATGTAGAACTGTACGTTTTATAAGTATACATTTTCGAGATTATTTATATTTTTTTCACTTGAACATATGTTAATATAAGGACAAGTACAATTTTATTTATAACTGTTATTATTTACATACGCTACCGTGCTTAGGATACTGGTACGTAGTCTGCCAACATACTACATTATTTTGTAACAAATAATTTAATGCAGGTAATAAAATCGATAACTATTTAAAAAAAACCTTAATTTCTATGAGTTCTTTAGGTCTGGTCACTGAATAGATGATCTTTAGAAGTGTGATATATTTCAAAAGTAAAAAATCGAAGAACACAGAAAAACGTGACTAACCTTTCCAGTTGTCAAAAACAAACCACTAATCCAAAATGGCTGATAATGCTAACATATGATAATCATACGTGTACCAACATAACAAAAAAAATCGATAATCAAATATACCCAGCCCGCGAAAATTCCAAATTCACCTTTTCTTTTGAACAGGCCATGTATATATATATATGAAAAAAACATAGCAGTGCCAGGGAATATTTCTCCCTCTTCCTGTGTCAACTGTGGATAGAGTTGCATCAATGAGATAATCTTTTCTACCTGGTGAGCGGGCTGCCTTTTGGTGATTTATACGGATTTGTAAGAAACCACATGTCGCCAATTTACAACACTGTTATAAGACCGTTCGATTCCTAGGCCCCAGATAGGCAAGTGAAATTGAATATATGCTCAAGGAAAAAAATCGGTATTTGAAAATGTTCAAATCGATTTTTACCGAAGTAAAATAAAATTAGCCGTAGTCCTAAAACACAAACACCCCACAATACACTTCCATCGGCTTACCTCTCCGATGAATACAGTTTTTTTTAAACGTGATAGCTGTTTTGCAATACAATTCAAATTTGAACCTAAAAGCATAGTCATACCGCTAGTTTGACCATGTGTAATTTAAATAACAATATTTTGTATAAAAAAATCAATATTTTCCTGATGGATTGAATAAAAACAAATACTCGTTCTCGAATTTCTTATCCGAAAGGGGATAGATTTTCTTATAAAATTAAATTCTTTGAATTGTTAAAAGAAATCTGTTGAATCCAAATAAAGTTTTTCAAAAAATGTTACTCCAAAATTTTTCAAGGTAATATAGGTAGATGTATCTAAATAAATCAAATTTCATATTTCATTTTATTCGTTAAGTAACTGGATTCCAACTACGATAGCTTTGGGATTCATAAATAAAGAAAGATATTTGGTTCCACCTGTCGCCATTTGGTTTAAAATTTATGTTAATGGCCCTCCTCCTTGACGCTCCGAAGGAAATCCCCTCCCCGAGCCAAGCTTTTTCCGCCAGTCATATTTCCATCGACGTAGCCCCCTGGGATAATTAAGAAAAATAAACTTATTAGTTCCTTAGAGAAAATAAAGTCGGAAAAATGATGTGAGAATGCTGTACATATCTGATAAAAAGTTTTTGATATTGTGGTGCTAGAAACAACCACTTTGCCAAATTATTTCTAAACCAATTTTCTAACAATAAACACAACATTAAAATTTCTTATCTCTCTTCATACATTTTTAAATGTAGTACGGCCTCCGTATTTATAATTGATCAATTAAAAAAGGGTGATGAACTCCGATAATCTGTTTTTTTTTTAACAAATTAGAATTAACTTTAAAGCTTCAAAGCTTTTATGCTTACTATTTTTATATTAATTTAACCTAATAAAGATGGCAGCCAAATCGGAAGAAAATTTGAAAAAAATGAAATTAATAATTTTCAAATGAAGAATATTGCGATTTAAAATGCCAATTTCTTAAAAGGTCTCGGTGGCTCAGTTGGCAGAAGCGTTACTCCCGGATAGAGTATAGGTTACGAGTTCGAGTCTCGGTTGCAGTCGTAAAATTTTCTGTTTCATATTTACGTTGAAGATTCTTAATATTATTTCAATAATTAATTTTTTTAAAAATTTATTAAAAAAGTCTTCACTGTAAGTGTTCATATTATGTATCCAGTGCAAATCAGAGAATGATCCGTCCCTCCTTTCGTGTTGAATGAAGAACAAAATTAGCTTTGATGTCGAGTTAAAACTTTCATATAATATTAAACCTATAGGTGTATCATTGAAGGATTTGCTTTTACGTGTTTCCTTAGGCTATATGGACTCAATTCAATATCAGGTGAATACTAATTTTGGAAATGTTTGCACCGCGCGCTGATGGAAACCAGACGTTTGCTAAACTGAAAATAAATAAATGAGGTTATTTATTAATTGAATTGATTGTCGATTTATTGAGATGTCCGCCTACACGTGCGACAAGCGCCTTCGTTAAGCTGGATAAACTTTTCTACAACCGTGACGCAAAACCGAATGAAGGAACAAAATAGTTGTAATGTTTTCTTTTTATAAATAGTATGAAAATTCGCACAGTGAAAAATAAATTGAAACGGAATATAGAAATTAGAAAAGTGAAAATTTAAGCGAATTCTCAACATTTCCTGAACAGTTGGAGTTACTTATATAGAGTTTATTTTTAAATGGCGAAAATTAGTGAAATTGTCCTACACATTAAGGGCCATCACCCAAGAATGACGCTAAACGTCAATTTGTAGCATTCTGATACAAGCAATACTACAAATGATTTATCTGAAAATTATCTATGGGTACTTAGAAAAATGTCTGAGGTTTCCAGCGAATATATTTTTTTAACTCTTATCCTTTTAATTCTACTGAAATATAAGTAAAATGTGTAGTTTGAAATCCAGCAAAGGCATTTTTAAACGTCTTACTTAAAATTCCAGTATCCATTTAATAGAGAATTCAAAAGATTACTTTTTAAGAACTGTATTCACTAAAAACCTTCGACATTTTCCTAACTACCCGTATAGAATTGACAGATAAAGAATTTACAGTTTTGCTTGTACTAGAAAACCAAAAAATGTGTATTTTTGGGTCCTGACGTTTAACATAAGAAAACTCTAATATTTTGGTAACATCACGAGAAGCAAAGTACAATACAAGATTACTTAACTGATAACCTAGAGTATGATATGATTAATGCAAAACATATAAGAATAAGTCGCAATTTATAGCTTTGACACTTACGAGTACGATGCCAGTCTATATTTAAATTAATAAATAATAACTTTATATTTAAATACATATTATGTTTCAAAAGATTTTTTTTAGTTACGCTTCGAGTTGATTTGAATTTTATGTAAACATGTCTAGTAAATAATTCTGCTTCTCTTTTACAAATAAATATTCATGTCCTAACTTTTTGTCTACTGCCTAATGAATGCCAAAGTGTAAATTCGTGTGATAATTTGAAAACGTGCTGTCCAAAGCACCCTTTACCCAGAGATGGACGCGGCGCCATTGTTTCCCGTGAATTTGTTCCTGATTCGGGATGGCTAGGTGTAATGAGGCACCGCCGGCGAAATGATAATTCTCTTGCCGGATTTTAATTGCTTCATTATTTCAGTCGCTGGAGCCTCAGATATACACTTGAGTTCTTGGATAGTTCAACTGTTGAGGGCACTACACATTTATGGAAAATAATCTCTTTTTTGACCGGTTTTACTCTAGTTTTAACCTAAGATGAATTAAATAATGTAGATACGTTACTGAGACACCGCGCGTGACTGTCCTAAGCTAAGCCAACGTGACATACCTGAGATTTACTGCGTTTAGTCTCGCGCAAACATTCGTTTGACGAACAAGCTGTCACCAGCTGCCACAAACGCATCGCTGTAAGCTCTTTTCTGAGATAAAATGCCATCCTGTGCTTTTGACAAGTGTAAAAATCATTCAGGAACAAAAAACAAATCTCACGGTGTTTCTTTTCATGCGAAACACACACAAATCACTTATTATTTCAATTAATACAATTATTCAAATAGGTGAGATAGCGAATGCAGAAATATACAAGTGTGTGGAAGACAACATAGCGACAGTACAGGAGTACGTCGTATGCTACTTCGCTCGTAAGTTCGTTCGGAAGAGGGGGCTTGTAACGCGGAGAATGTAACGCGGGACGTTCATATAGCTATCTCATTCATACACATATTCTGCTTGGTATGGCTATCCTTTTCATGCTTTCAGAGCATGCCATATTTATCGTTCAATTTGTATGAATATGACGTGTCTTGTATTTTATGTCTATGGTTTTAACTCGACTCTTTTCCGAATCAATAATACTTCAAAAAAGAATAGTTGAAATTAAAACTACCCACAATGAAGTAAAGCAAGGTTGTGTTAATCTAGAAAAACCTTTCATGACGCAGAGCTCACCGTTCGCATGATTTTATGAGGACGTGCAAACAAATTTTCTGCTTTATGGTTAAGTTGAATGAATATAAGGTGAAGCACGTTAAGGGTGAGTAAATTTTTTTTTCTAACCAAGCAAACCTTTCATAATTTATTTTTTCTTTTGTTTCATTTTATATTTTACAATATTATTAAATTTGGTAAAGATTTGAAAAATATTATTAATTGTGATCTATAAAACTAAGCATAAGCCCGTATCATGGTGGTCTGGATTCTATTTATAAAAGTATCGCATGAAACATGGTACTGCTCAATAATAAGATCAAAAACAACAACAACAAAAACAACCATTTTCTAGTCAGTCCGGAAATGTCATTATGTATCACAGCAGATACAACATAAAAGCAGAATCCAATCGGCGATAATAATAGATTACAATATAATAATTATACTTTTTAAATAACTTATTGAATAAATAAAATCAAATTATCCAGTTGGGTTTTGTTTATACTGTCTTCACGAGAAAGGCGTTTTGTCATTTGAAGGCTTTATGAAACTATTGTATGCGGAAGATGCGGTGCTGATTGCTGACAGTATGGAAGATCTACAGTTTCTCGTGTCTAGGATGAACCAAGTATGCATGCAAAATGAGTTGACGATGAATGTAAGTAAGTCCAAAGTCATGGTGTTTCAAAGAGAGAGTACGAGAACAGCGTGCAATATAGTTGTGAATGATGAATACTTGGAGCAAGTGGATGAGTTTGTGTATTTAGGAAGTATGTTTACGAGAGACGGAAAGGCTGATAAGGATATTGAAAGAAGGGTGAATGAAGGAAACTCCATTAATGGAGGACTGAACGCTGTTGGCGCAAATAAGAAATTGTTCAAAGAAGCAAAGCTAGCAGTCCACAATGGAGTACTTATACCAACCCTGATGTATGGCAGTGAGGCATGGAACTGACAGAGGAAGGATGAAAGTAGACTGAATGCTGTGGAAATGAGATCTTTGAGACGTATGTGCGGTAAAACCGGATATCCGGAAAGAATGCAAGGCTGATGTGAGCGTAATTAATAGGATCAAGAAAGGGACGCTTAGATGGTTTGGGTATGTAAAGCAAATGAACGAAGAAAGGAGTGTGAAAAGAATATATGATGCGAAAGTGAATGGAAGAAGAAGTCGAGGACGCCCGAGAAAGACATGGCACGATCAAGTAAATCAAATACTTGAATTGGGTCATGTGAAGAGTCAGAATAATAGAAGAGTATGTATGAGACGGTGTATGAATGTAAATGAAGCAAGGAGTGTGTGCCAAGACAGAATTATATGGCGGTCCGTCCTCTCTGCCTACCCCTGCGGAGAAACGGCGTGATGGTTAGTTAGTTAGTTATGAAACTATAGGTTGCCAAATAAAAAAAATGTTCAAACGAAGTATGCCTAAATAGTAAGAGTAACATGTTTTTTTAGGTGTATTATTTTTAAAATACTCACCTTATTTATCCACGAAAATCATTAACACGAAAAAGTTTAAATTTGAATGAAAACTTCCACAAATAAAATTTATTTACATTGTACAAATTTTGTTATGCGAGTTGTGAATTAGATTGCCTGGTAAAATGGTCTAAAATTCCTGTACAGTTGTCGAAAAAGACACGATAAGAAACATGTTTTGCATAATATTGTATTTAATATAAGATAATAAGCCGTTTCTATTTCATCCGCAATAAAATATCCTCCATAGATATTTAATCGAGCTTCAGTCTTAATGAATTAAGAGATGAGAAAGCTTTTGAAATGTGAAAGCACTTTTTAACATTTATTGTCGGAATCATTTGCATAACCGTAACGGTAACAATTAAGGTGTTTTGCATACTATTATTGAGTTCCATAAACTAGAAGAGGCTCTAGAACAATGTCGAATGAATTTAGAGGCAGAGAGCAAATCACAGCTAATTTAATTTATTTAATTCATTTGACGTACTTCCACTGAAGGATGTTCTAGAAATATTAATATCAGGGAAGGCATCCTTTTATTAGATTTCCCATTCTATTTTAATGTGTTCTGTTTTTTTTATTGTTAATTCAGGTGCTTATGTGGATGAAAAGTGGCTGGACAATAATTGATGTGTACAAAACATAATTTGTGTAATTTGGTAATAAAAAAAAACAGGTGCTGAGGATATCAATTATACAAGTTAACATTAAAATAGTAATAACTATTTTGTGGAACTTTTATTTTATAAAATAAATTTATAAGAGCTTCTAATAAATATAATAGATATCAAATTATAGGTAGATTAATGTGCTTGTAACATCAACGGTGAAGTGTACAAGAGGTTTTACCTGCACGTTTTCTTTCAAGATTTTATATAAATGGAAAAAAACGTTTCTTTATGACAACATCGTAATATCCTCAATTAAAAAAAAACAAAAAAAGCGCTTGCAAGATGACTTGTTGCTTCATGATCATTTACTATCTGAAAAAGCATTCCTGTTTGAGTATTCTACTGTATTCAAATAGCACTCAAATGAGGATGTACTTAATAGGTAGTGTAGTAGTCACGTCACCAACGTAACTAGGGTCAATATTAGACAGGGGAGATTACTAGCAGGATTGTATTGTGCAGTAGTAGGAACATTGCTGTTTGAAACACTGCCTTGCTATTTAGAAATGATTCCGAACCATAAAGTAATATTAGTGTTACTTTGAATGTGTTACTCTCGAAGATGAAGAAAACTTATTCACAGCATTAAACTTTAGACATTAAACTGGTGTTTGAAGAATAAATAACTTATCTATAATTGGTTAAAAAATAAACATTCAAAACCTTCGTATTAATTTCTCCCTTAAATATGTATTTAACGAAATAAAAATGGCGGCGAAAACAGTAAATTACGTAGCTGGTTTGTTGCAACAGCATTAATTAAAATGTACCGCGAGCTTCCAATTTATTCTCCTATAAATTAAGGGTAACTTGTGACCTGAAATTAAGCCATAAAGGTAATAAAATTAAAATTATGGTTTCATTTCTTGTTAATAAATTTCAGGTTTCGTAGTTAGACATTTCAAAATATTCCTAACGACACAGTAAAATCTTAAGTACTAATTAGGATACGTAGGAACAATAATTATTACTGTACGTAATACACCTCCATTACCTGGCATACCAAACAGATTCATAAGAAATTGCGTGAGATTGTGCTTGTCGTACACTTTATTACAAAACAAAAAGTTATTTTAATTTGTTTGATTCTTCTATATGTTTGTTTATGCATTTATATAGTTTTATAAATAGTGCGAACGAGTACCTTATAACTAAATAAAGCCACCAAAACTATTTCGATTTTATGTATAAATCAAATTCTCTTGCTTGAATTTTTTCGTACTGAAATTAAGTAAGCCGCGAAACAGTGTCTCACTAAAAGTTCGCACGAAAATCAAAGCTTTAATTTGAGTATTATTCCGCCAAGAGTTCATAGTCGATTATCTGCATATTTTTTTCCAAAGGATACACGATGAAAACTTCCAGTTGAGCATAACTGCTGTCTTAAAGTAATTTAATAGAATAGCGGACAAATTTCATAGCATTTCCCTCACGTTATATGAAAATTCCCCTTGCGACCCGCTGTATGAAGATTCCTGATAATAATGAAAAACTATCGAAGTCTCTGAAAGGTGGTTCTTTTGTTCGGAGATAAATGGATGCTGGATAGCATTGGCCCTTGCTCGAGGGTGGGAATAATTTGAAAAAAGTGACATCTTTTGTGAGTTTTCGGTCCACCGCCCCTACACAATCGTGGACATGCCAATTCCCTCCGATAACACACCCCCCTTAATCCGATTACGTTTTCGACTTTATTGAAATACGCCTTCGTTTGGTGATTTTCGCCTAACTGAATTTTGCTTTCGGAATAATCAAATTGGAAATGAAACTCTTTATTTACTCAGGTTTCAAATGGCTGCTGAAGAATATTATCAGAGGTATTGGACCGTGAAATGGAAACGATTGATGAATTTGGTTTTAGTTTGTGGACTTAAACTTAAATGTCCGAATGATTTCGAGCACAGTTAATTGGGAGTTAATAAATTCGGAAAATGGTGTGGTAACTTCTAGCACAGATCTTGTATTGAAATTCGAAAGTTTTCTGTTGTTTTACACGCTCACAAAAATTAAACAAACTGGTTTCACCGTACTAAGGACATCGCCAGACTGTTCAATGTTCGCATAAAGATAAAACAAGTACATTTAATTACAAAATTTTATTCCAACTCAACAAAAAATTGATAGTTTCTATAGTGGAACTGACAACAAGTCAGGGTCAATTCGGGTAAAAGTTTAATTCAAAACCTCGTTAAAGGTGTTCATTATAAATAATTAATGTAACAGCTAACGTTAATTGTATGACGCAATTATAAATTGCTAATTGAAAATAAACATTCGAATATGCGCGTATTACGGATACACATTTCTGGTTGTTAAAATTTTGCAGAAATTAACTATAAAATAATTTTAGGTAGACCTGATTGTAAAGGAGATTACTTGATTATTGTTATTCACAGTGAAACTAAATCCAGTTGTTTGTTATTCCTAGCTATGAGTGGCGGATTATGTATACATGTGTACCTTGGTTTTGGTGCTTTGATTGATTGATTTGAGGATTTTTTTATTTAATTTTATTCTACAGGTACCTACTAATTATTAAAAATTGATCAGATTTAATAATTTTAAATAATTTCCATTTCAAAACACAAACAAAAAGAATTTACCAAAAAATTGTCGAAACAATTCGAAAATTGATTCTTCTATTCTATTGATTCTTTAGAAAATTTTGATTAATACAAAACATCGGTTCATTTGAAAGAACACTTGATTCCTAAAACGTTTGATCAAATTAAATGAATTCGCGTAGACACTTTCATCCCTAAAAAGTTCTACGATATTAATATTCTGGCGTCGTTTTGTTATTTTAAGGAGAAATATCGTCTGTGTTTGAACGATTGATTCAAAACATCGTATAATTAACACAACGGATCGATCACGCACATCTCTAGACCGAATCAACTGACCTTTCTTGGAGCGTTATCTCAATCTATTTTTTACTAGTTTCTTCGGAGTTTCACTTTTCTCCTGCCTACTGGTCGTGCTATAAAGATATTATACGTAGCCACCGAAGAGATAAATCTTTGGAGATATCTTGTAGGTGTATTTGTGTACCCGAAGTGAGGTCAATATATCCTACTTCGAATGAAATTGATCAAATATTCAAATATCAAAATTATATCTTGAACAGATAATTAATTATTTATTTTATTATTGTATTTTTTTATTATTTTTAATTTTTGCTATTTTTTTGTAGAAAGCAATTACTTTGTGGTTTGATTTGGTCAAAACATTAAAATAAAATCTGTGATCTTATAATATATATTTTTTTTCATTTCATTAGATAATTTTTTTTTGACCTTTCTAGAGCCAAGTCAAAAGGTCTTATTTGAATCAGTTTCCTTTCAAAAATGTACAGATCTCACTTTTATCAGTTTATATTTTCAGTAAACGTGCCCTTTTTTCTGGCAATATAACGACAATTCCTTTGAACTATCATTTCCATATGATTACTCCATAAGAGTTCTAATTTCCCAAGCAATTGTATAAGGGGTCAAAGAAAGGACAAAATAATATTGGAATAGCCAGGCTTCTAAACACACCTTAAGCAATTAAAAAATAAACTTTCCTGTTTTTTTACGAATACTATGCAGAAAGAAGTAAATCAAATTATTGAAAGCGGTTATCTAAATATTTGAAAGCACATTTGATAAAGCAATGTGACTGCTTCAACTCCAATCGCCAACTTGTGCGTCTGTTGCTTAACCTTCGCTATCACTTGGCAAGTGTTGTTTCAGAAATCGTATTCGAGTAAGAGTGCAAAGTTTTCTTTGCGAAGAGCCATTAAATAACTAGCTTATTATTTCATTTTGACTACATATTCGGTTGTCCCAAAGCCAAGTAGCTGACATTTAAAAAAATGCGTAAATAATGTCGGTTACTTGTTTTACCATCGAGTGAAATTACAACTACTTTAAAATAACTGCATCAGTATATTTTGATTTGTGTTACATGACTTTTTCTAGTAATTGTTTTTCCTACAAATTATTATGCTGCGCACTTTTTATTAGCAGTTAGAATTTGTATCCAAATCTAATTAGTCCACGATACGATAAGCAGTGAATATTTCCGTAATACTTAACGAGAATCGATCGTTTAATTAGTAACTTATGGTACCCTACCTATTTATTTAACCATGTATCATTGTTAAATAAACCCTCTCCGACTGAAACATGATTAAAAAAAACAGGTAAAATAAAAAGATTTTTCGTGAAATTGTTTTGAAACAAATAATAACACCGGTAAATAAGACATTTCGAGGATATTAAACTAATGAATTTATTTTTAGAAGTTTTATTGATTTTAACAACAAAATCGAGCTGTTACTTCAATGTTTTCTCCGATAATCTGTTTAAAACCGTATTCCGTGACTCGAACGTATTGTGTTATGTGCTATTGAGGAATTTCCTCCATTTTTAATAACCGGCTCCGGGCTGACTTCTCTTCCCGGATGTTTATTAAAAAAACTCACAAAATTAACTTCCATTTTTTGTTATCCTGACAGCTGAAATTGAAAGGAATACAGGCGCTCCCTACGGAGGTCCCTACTGGGTCCCCGACCAGCAGATGATGAAATGAATCACCCCGAGACTTTGATAGAAAGTTTAAAATTTGTTCGAAATTCAAAACTCTTTTTGGTAATCTAAAACACTTTCACCCAACTAACTAATGTAAGATAATTTATTTTTATTTAATTCACAATTGCTTCAAATTAAAGTATTCAAACTAGAACTAGAAAAAATGTTCAGAATATCAGTTTGCCCACATGTTGATATTGTTTTTTATAAACTTAAAAAAAAAAAATGTATAAACAAATACGATAAGGCTTTGATAGTGTGTATTCATGGTATATAATCGTCATTACGAGAAAGAACGTTTTAAAAAAACAAAATATTTTGATTGTATTTCTAAATCGTTTGATGTGAGTCGCAGTTATCCATATGGCATCCCCAATTTGAGAAAATTGTGAGGCTGAAGCCAATAGGGAGGGAAAGAAGATGAAAAAAGGATAGTTGGGAACTAAATTGGACGTAGTTATGCAGAAAGCATCCAACCCATAATTTGCCAGAATTGAGTTTTACATGTTTTCCTATTGATAAATAAGAGATTTATGTCTGTTGAAAACATCCAAGCTCCAAATGCAAAAGATTTTAGATACTTCATTTTTTTACTAAGCCATATTGCAGATATTTGTCTTAAATTGATGTTTAAAAACATTCAAAAATTGTAAAACATACGAAATACAATTATTTTAAAGAAATGCATTGATGGGTTATAAACGAATTTTTAATAATTCTCACAAAGAAAAAAATACAAATTTTCGGTTAACAAATGCCGGTTGCACGTTTTAATGCTTTTTATCATTATATTTTCAAACGCTTTTTTATGTTTCATCTTATCGGGGTTGGACGCTTTTTGCATAACTACGTCCAATTTATATTCAGGATCTAGTCACTAAACTTAAAATATAACTAATAATATGTCAACCAACCTTTGATTCTTAGATTCGAAGAAAAGCTCGTGCCGTCTGATTTAAACACTATAATTTCACCCAGTTCCTGTTACGTGCATAATGCATTGATTTTTTTTGCTTTAAATGGCAATACAGCTATCTCGCGTAAAAGAAACATGTTCTCCTTGTTTTCCTGGACCATGTTCTACTGGAAAATGTTTAAAGGTTATCCAGGATTTGTCTAGCAGTCAGATAGAAAGTAACGTTCCATTACCTAGGCCTCGAAAGTTAACCTATGAATATGTTCAGATTTTTTAACTCGACAGTATGGTTTTACCATCGGATAGAATTGCATTTCAGGACTAGGATTTAAACAGCACGTATAAAGTAGTTGCGGTTAGTGAAGGCATTGTTTATTTTTTATTTTCTTCGTGGTGCAATCAGGATCTGTACTGAGTCGTCTCTTGGCCTCCTGGCAGCTCCCACTAGACTCTAAACTGTGTGACGTGAGTGGCATTATTGCCGGATAAATAAATAAATACAATTACAAATACCTTTGCTGCAGTGCTGCTTACTTACCGCTTGGTATTCTGGTACAAATGTATTGAAAATGAAAACATAAATCGATTAAAGCAAAACAATAAAAAAATGGTCAACGAAAATTCCCTTAGTGATACATAAATCACGTAATATTCTTCACGTTTTTAAATAATCTTTATTAATCAGTTAATCTCTAGAAATTCCACGAAAGGTTCAATATAATTCTTGATCTAGATTCGTAAGTGGAAAATATGTTGTATAATAAAAATAACATTTTATTTTAGCGAAACAGATCGAGAGGGGGGGGGGGGTGCAATACTCTGTCTGCCATATGAATTATAATGTATTATGAGTTAAATGAAAAAAATGAAAGAGATAACAAAAAAATAAGAAAATAACATAAAATGATAAAAATAATATAAGAGCAAATGTTATTACATAAATAAATAATAATGTAAAAGAGAAAAAAAAAAAAAAAAATAAACTTTTACGACGACGGATTGAGGAAAATTTTCCACCTGTGATTAAGGGGCGCACTGTGCCACTATTTGGCAGACAATATTTCAAATAATAAATTTTCAAACGTGATGTTGTCAAATATTTAATCTGATCATAATTCGTGTTGTGCTTTCTCCTGTTTTTTCAATCCAACGTTTCGGGCAGCCTCTTGGTGTCCATCATCAGGGAAGATGGCAGGACATCTGGTCTATTGATGAACCCCACACTTGATTCAAGAAGGAGCAAGGGTAACATGGTTTATTACCCCAAAAATCAAAATCATTCAACTTTTGGCTGTGAGAATCCTAAATAATATCGATGGGAAAAACTTCAAAGTTTTGTGAACGCTTCACGAACTACGAGTTCTTTCAAATGAACCCTCCACATTGAAATAACATTTTAATCGCTCGATTCGCACCGCAGTAGGTAGTGTAGCGTGTAGTGCAGGAACTAGGAACTCGAGTGACTGCTATATCGTTTGTTTGTGCAATCAGTTTGCAGTTAATACATTGCTTCACGAACTTCACGCTACAAGAAAGTACAGCGATTTGTCAGAAGAGTAAATTTGAAGTAAATAAATTGAAGCATTCGCCCAATGAGAAATGTGTATTGTGTGAACTGCCGCAAAATGAAGTAGTTCATTGTTGTAATTCGGTACAAAGCGGTTACATCGCTACTAAATAATATCTCACAATAATTCACGTAACTTCTTGGTCCTTGGAGAGTCCTAAAAAAGCCTCTACTTCTGTCGTTCTCTTACTGTCTCCATCCAGATCTTTCTAACCAATGATAAGATATTAATATCAACACAATTTTATGTCTCGTAACGTAAGATTAGTTGCTGTTACATGCCTTGTTTGGTGCCGCTCTAGTTTAATAAATCTTGCTATTAATGGCTCTTTAGTCATATACTTCGAGAGAGACACATTTTGAGTTGTTCTTCGTCGAAACCTCGGTGATTCTTATGATATTGGTTTTGCAAAAAGCACATAGCAAGTTACCATTAATCATTTCACCATTGCTATCATAGATTTCAAACACTCGATAAAAACAATGGAGTTGTTTATTATTGCTTTGAAATCCAAACGAGCCGCCTATCGATAATAAATCATTAGCCTGTAATCTCCAAAGTTTAATATTGTTTTAAAATTTCATTGATGTATACATTTTAAAGCACTTTTAAAAACACTTTTACTTCTGTACAGTTACCTACTTATGTTTTAAACAAAATATACTCGCCCATCATTTAGTGGTTGTGAAGTGGAAATTTATGAAACGTACGGGTGTGTCACTTGTTATAAAAATAATTGGCTGATATCAATATTTATACAATACAATAAAATATGTATACAATTTAAATATCACCTCAAGAGCGCTTAATGTTTAACGTTGCTTACAGATTACGTAAGTTACCAAAGTGTAAGTTAAGTTTTCTTTTTTTTTACAGTTTTTGTGTTTAATTTGTAAAACCCCATTTTAATTGTACTAAAAAACTAACTGACTACAAACTAAAAACTAAAAATAGCAGAACTCAATAATAATATTAAATTTAATTCAACTGAAAAATATACTCGTATATATATACATTTTTCAAAAAATAACTGCAAACCATTTTATTAAATATTTAGTAATTCATTGACTACAAATGGGTCAATTTTTTTGCAAAACTAACTTTTTCGAAAGCATTTTGTTCGATTTTGAAAAAAAAAAAAATTAAATTCTTTTAAAAAGAAATTCAAATCTAATTGCATTTATGCAGGTCTTACGTGAAACACTGCAGCTGGATTAAAAAAATCCACGAATAAATGAATGCAAATAACAAATGTTTTCTAAGAACATGCATAGTATTTACAAAATTTCATATAACCGCCCATTTTTGTTTTATTTTGTTTTTATAAGGATCCTAACAATTATATTATATCCAATCCATATGAGTTCATATTGACTCAGAAACATATCATGAATCACACCTCAGAGGATAAGGTGAAAAAAGGTTGTTTCAGAAACTCCGTAGATTCTGAAAACCACTACAGTAATTTATTACGTTCGAACATTTATACAAAAATATGGCATTGCTTAATTGTTTTGATTTAAACTGATTCAAACAAAATACAAAGCTCATAGCTGTGCTTTGGATTGCTTGATAGGATGCCGCTTTTTGTAGGTTACCCCACGAATTGTAAAAATACAAGAAATTAATCACTATTGGCACGTTTGTATGATTGTATTTATGGAAATGGTTGCAGGTTAATTTTATTGAATTCTATACAGTTTTTTGTAGGCGACGGTTTTTGTAGAAAATAATCAAGCTGCACTTTATTTTTTATGTTACTTTTATTTATGAAAAATTATAAATCAACGTCGAAATGTGTGTGATGTGTTAAAATAAATTATTGTTCAATGTTTTTTTTAAATAAAGCAATGAACAAAGGAAGCATTGAATGAGCATTCAAGCATTTTTCGTTCACCAAGTTGATTAAGATTATGTTTGTAATGGGTTTAAAAAAAACATTTTAAGCCATTTTAATTGGCCAATAATATTTAAAAAATATAAATTTTCAGCAAAAAAAATTGAGGAAAAAAACCCATACATCGAAGAATTATCATAAAAAATAAATAAAAATGGAACAGGTTACAAAAATTTACAGTTTCGACCACAGATGGTAAAAATCACGTTTTTTTTATATTTTAAGAACCGACTAGTTGAAATACATACGTATTAATGACGAGAAAAACTTTAAATATGAACTAACGTCCAAACAAGCTCAAATTTGCAGTATGTTTATGCAAATGCAATCCGATGTCAATTCGTTGGCATACATCAAGTTAACACTTAAAAAGCTCGGGTCCTTTTTAAGACAACAACTTCAAATAAATTACTGTAGAATTTTTAACTTATTCCAAACTGTCAAACTTTAAATGAATAAATCAGTCTAATGGTAATATTCATGGTGCAAACTAGTTAGAGAGGTGAGACCTTTATATGTATAAAATCACCCCTAAGAGGTAAATTATGCTGAAACCCTTAAAACTAAAAGCCTACCAATAACAAGCGCTTGTCATTAAACTTTTACGTAATTTCATAGGTTTCTGGACCTACGATTATTCTAAATAAATTTTGAATTCCCAAAACAATACCTTCCAAAGTCATAGTTTTGTAAATGTTTTAAAGTTAAGGGTATTAAAAGTGTAACATTCCTATTTATAGAATCTTAACTATAAAGTTGAAATCTGTTTTTTAAAGCAGAACAAATGCTTGCAGTGAGTTCTGGCGACTTGAAATTTGTAAAAAAAAAACTGTATTGTATTTTTAAGTCAATGCAAATAAACTCAGTTCATTACCTCATTTCCATCAAGAGAAGAGAAGAGCTTGATGACATCCATTTATTTCTCAAATCTAAGAGAATCGAAAAAAAACCTCATTAAAAAGTGTTAAAGCTCGGCAAAGCCGGATAGCAACTACTAGCTAACTACAAAATCAGGACAAATAAAAAATAAAAAAATACAACTCTTAACGAATATAAGACAATTAATAAATAAGATACATAACATATCTGATATTTTTGAATACTCGACATTTAGCATTAATAATAATAATAGTAAATGGATATCTTTTATAGCGCCGTTTTCGTGGAAAAGTCACCTTGTGGGCGTTTTAAAAATTAATTTATTCAACCTATAACTCATCATTTAAACTTATAACTTAACATTTCATTTGTCATAGAATTAATTATTCATAAAAGACTTTGAGGAGTTGTTTATCACTCTATTTTTCATCATCCAATATCCCCCCTCTTAAAATAACAACCTCTGAAATAAATTATTATACATACGAGTATATATCATAGGTAACAAATAATTTAAGCCTTTCAAAATTGTTAAATTAAAACTCCATATTTTAAAGGTTTCAAGGAAATATAAATAAAGGTAAAAAATATAAATGCGGTATTAGTTTAATTTTGTAAATATGGCATAATTTATCACAAGAGAATCTCAAAAAAAAAAGTATATATATTTGTTCCTGGACATGTTTATGGCATCAGTAAATCATATATAGCGGAAACTTCACTGGTTAAAATCGACACTTCACCTCGTCAAAATTATTCACTAATTATTTATTTCATAAGAAAGTTGGCCTCCATGGTCGAGTGGTAAGACGCTCGACTACGAATCCAAAGGTCGCGGGTTCAAACCCGGCGTACGAAAATATATTTTATTTAAAAAATATGTGTCATAAGACATTTAATTCATATAAAATAATATAAAGTATGTTTGCGACACGTTCCAAAGTGGTAGATAGTATCGCCCTGGAGAAAGACCATCATTCAGAATCGAAACGTTGCTTGATTGTGATCAGATCTGAATAGCCAGGTACTTCCCAACCTTCCTCTTCCCCATCTCCTTCCCCTCCCCACTACCTTCATCCTCACAACAATGATATAGTCTCACTGGCTCTAGACGGTTGGGAGCAGTTGGGATTCTTGTGCGCTATTCACCATAAAAAAATGATGAATAATTTTTTTATGTATGTGTAATGGTTGGTGATATAAAAAAACAGTAAGTAAAAACTTGTCAAACCTCATTTATATTTCATACAAAAATACATTTTATTGGCGTAATAAAAAAAAACACAGAATTGTAAACATCGGTTGAAAAAATCTCCATTTAAATATAATATTATGCATGTTCACTTTCAAAAACCCTTTTATCATTTATGTCATTTATTTTTAACATTTACACGAAAGCTTCTTTGAGAAACGTTTGATGTATGAAATATTTATTTAAAGAGAAAGTATGGGACTTCGGTATAATACATAATAAAATTAAAACTCATGACACATTCATAATTGTAAAATAAGATGCAATATGCAAACATCATTTTCTCAAATCCACCCTTTGTCCGAATCGTACATTTTTTTGGTCACGTTGCAAGAAAAAGACGGGAGAGTTTGGGGAACCTCATCCCAGTAGAGAATATATTTCTAGAAGAAAGCTTGAAGAACGACTCTTTATCCGATGGACGCACTAGATGGAGAAGCCACCGGGACAACCCTGAAGACAGGGAGGCTCAGAAAGCCTTGGAAATTGCGACCCGTAAACCCGTAAAATACGGCGAAAGATAGGCCATAAATTGCGTCGAAAATTCGGATTATCCTGATTTTGAAATTCTAATTTAGATAGGAAGTAATGGATATTGGATACAGTAATCAAGTGTTTAATGTTGGTTTTAAAATAATAAACGATCAAAAATCATGGAAAGGCTTAACTTTATATAATTCAATATTGTAAAGTTTGTGGTTTAAATCTTGTTATATTTACTTTTGTGTTTATGAACATACTTCAGACTCGGCTCAAATATTATTTTAATCGAAAACTGATGAAGAAAAGTCCTCACTCGCTTTTATAATTCGATGTTGAAGTTCCCACTCCACAGTTTTGTATCTCAACGAGTAAACAAAAAAGCAATTAGTTGCCCCTTTAATTGTTGGTTAATCACAATATTTTATAAATTAAAAGTAAGCGTACAGTCGCCAACGTCAACAACTTGAGGTTTTATATAAAGTCGAGGTTCACTAACCGAATTTAGTGGAGGTGGAAAAATGTTGCCACAGAGCTGGTTTATAAATATATAATATGTGTTACTGATTTTTGTAATTCTCGTCTAACGCCATAAAAGTACCAAGAAGTTAAAAAAAAAACAGTGTAAATAGAGTAGACATGTCGTCTTTCTTATACAAATATAAAGACCGGACGTTTTTTTTTCAAATTCTCTTGCCTTCTCCTATGGGGTTTTGGTTATAAAGCAATCTTGCAATGCGGCTAAGAACAATTCAGCGGAACTGCACTCGTATAAGTCGTGTACGAGTATATGCTAAAGCTATGAGGTGCAGACATAATCGAAAACTCAACCAACGTCATTTGATTGGCTGCATCTGAGTAGTTTAAATCTCCCCTTAATGAGCTTATTGAACTTTGAATGAGGCGTGAATTCACAAA
Organism: Drusus annulatus; assembly: GCA_022651775.1. Classification (NCBI taxonomy): domain Eukaryota; kingdom Metazoa; phylum Arthropoda; class Insecta; order Trichoptera; family Limnephilidae; genus Drusus; species Drusus annulatus. Next base: position 87,291 of record JAGWCC010000752.1, read on the forward strand.
CTTTCTTATTTAATTTTATGATTATTACGTTTTCTTACGGAACATATACTTTTTCATATGCCATTATTTATTCTGTTGTAAAATGGCTAATTGGGTATTGAATTAACCGTTCAGTTCTGCTGGTATAATAAAATCTGAATCAATAACAAGGAGCAACAATTACAACATATGCAACACATTCTTGACTAATAATCCTGGACAAGCTTGATAAGCATACTATTCTGGAAAAGGTACAATAAAACAGAAAAACCACAGTTATAGAAGTTAAGTAAATTGAAAGTTGTATAGTAATCATCTCTTTTTACGGTCTACGGGAATTTTTCTATAAATCATAAACGGTTTGTTCAAAAGAAAAGGTGAATTTTGAATTTTCACGGGCTGTGTACATTCTATTATCGATTTTTTTGTTTTGTTATATTGGTACACATGTGTTTTTCATATGTTAACATTATCAGCCATTTTGGATCAGTGGTTTGTTTTCGACAACTGGAAAGGTTAGTCACGTTTTTGTGTGTTCTTCGATTTTTTACTTTTGAAAAAAATGGATCAAAAAATATCTATTAAATTTTGCGTTAAAAATGGAATAAACTGCTCCAAGGCACTTAAAATGTTGACTGTGGCATTCGGCGAGTCTACTTTATCTCAAAAAAGTGTTTATAAGTGGTACAAGCGTTTTACAGAAGGCCGAGAAGATGTTAATGACGATGAGCGTCCTGGAGTTGTAACCACGTCAACAAACGAAGAAAACATCGAAACAGTGAAGAAAATGGTTTTGGAAAATCGTCGAATCACTATTAGGGAAGTTGCAGAGGATGTTGGCATATCAATCGGCTCATACCATGCAATTTTCTCGGATGTTTTGGGCATGAAATGTGTGGCAGCTCGTATTTTTCTTTTATTGCCGAATTTGCTAATAAAGAAGTTTCGTGTTGAAATAATTGAAGGGTCGAACGAATATCCAATTGCTATTTTTTTCTGAGGGACCGTCTATGATATATTTGGATTTATTTTTGAAAGCTACGTTTTTTCCTTCATTACAAATTGAAAAGGTATCTGGGCTTAAAAAGTATCATGCACGCGCAGGGATGAGTCGGGATGGTATGGTTTTTCCGCCAAAAACTCCGTTGTAACCTCTCTTTCTGCTATTCGCGTCGGTTCAGGAATGAGGGAGAGGTTATAATGGAGCTATCAGCGGTACGCCTTTAGCAGGCCCAGTTTAACTGAACAATGGTCATTGAAATAAATTAGAGGCCATCTATCATCATCATTCGTAATGTGGTCAAAGGACTGAGCCCGGACTTTCTCTGTTACGGAATGATTATATAGTGCCACTAATCTAAAATATGCCATTTTATTTAAATAATAGGCTGTGCCGCCCGGAACTTACGGAAATGAGAGAGTTTTATCACTTTGAAGGGTCTGCGGACCAGGAGCTGGAAATAATTAGAAGATTTAAAATTGAACTTCCATCATGGGCCATATTACGAATATTTTCATATAATTGAGTTGATACATACGTTCGAAGGGTTTGAATTTATGATTTAAATGTTTTTTAAATTTATAAAAAGTAGATAAAGAAATCAATTACATATTTAAATAATATCTATAATCAACAACACGAATATAAAATGGAAAAAGCCAGAAAATAAAAAGACAATGGTCATAACCAAGACTCGAACTCGGATCCTTTACTATATCCGGGAGTAACGCTTCATCAAATTCAGCCATTGGGACCTTATTAGAAACTGACATTTTTAATCGATCTCATACTTTGATTGAAGATTATTGATATTATTTTTTCATTTTTTTCTAATAAGGTCCCAATTGCTGATTTGATTAAAGCCTTACTCCCGTATGGAGTAGAGGATCCGAGTTCGAGTTTCGGTTGTGACCATTGTCTTTTTATTTTATGGTTTTTTTCTGTTTCATATTTGTGTTATTAATTATTGATATTATTTAAATTTAAAAAAAATAAGCAATTATGTTTTAAAGTTAATTCCAATTTCAAAATCAATTACGTGTTCTCTTGCTTTGTGATTGTTTGACTCTCAACATTCTGCCAGTTATTTGATTCCACGATCGAAAAAATCTGCCGTTTTACAGCTAAAGTAGTCATAAAGACAATTTCGGAGAACAATTAGAGAAGATTTTTTGAAGATTGTTGAATAGAGAGCAGAGAATATACACATTAGAATAACTACCCAACCGAGTTTTTTATAAAATTATCAATATGCGAGCAGGTATTATCATATTGGAAAATATCTTGATGCTGTCCTTTTGGTCGTTTTTCTTCAAACGAGTCTTTTCAGTAGGTTGTTGGCAATAAAGCTTAGAAGTAATGGTAGCATTCATAGTATTATAGGACATCTTCTTTGTTGCACCATATGCACAACGTTACCTCACACGTTGCTATTTTGTTAGGGAACAAAAAGGTAAATCGTAAATGTAAATTACTTTTTACTTTCCGCTTTATTTTAGATACTCAAAAATATTCTAACACACGCATTAAAAAATTGAAATAATTAAAACCCATTAAAAAATAATAAAAAAGCATCAATATACCACTGATATAAAATATCGAAAAAAAACTTTCTACGGCACGAGCGCTTTTGAACAACCGAATTTATGAAACAATCCATTATTTTGATAATGTATTAGCACACATGATATTTTTTGTCTTTTTCATTCTTCAAATTCCCAAGTAATTTTAATTTTGATAAATCAGAGAGATCGCTAAAATTTATGATCGATTGCACCATGGTATTTTTTACGTTTTTTGGAAAATGTAGGATTTTGAAAGATGCATAAGTGGATCACGTCATCATGTTTTTAATGTCTTGTTGAAATTTCATCAAAAGTATTTGAGCAGACCAAATATTTAATGCGGCTTTTTTTGCCGATGCCGCTGCCTTGCCACTTCTTCTCTGGAACTTCACCCCGGGGATGATATCGCCCATTTGGGAGGCTCCGGTCTAGTTTCCATGAGCATAAAATGATGACAAAAAAATATTTCTTAACTTTATTTAAATCGTCAACTATTTCCCTTAATGGCGTTAAAAAAATATTTCCCCGGTAACGCGGCCTTCGCAATATTAAAAATTCCCTATTTTCGTCATAATTCCGTTAAACACATTTTTTTTTCGATACTCGTCCGCTTCCACCAAATCCTTTGAGTTTCTCATCAAACGCCAAAATCATTAAATCCATATTCCGAACGAAGGTATTTTGTTTGATTTTTAATTTCCCAAGAGAATAACCTTCGACCGTTTACGGTAGCTACCCGCCTATTGAGTAATTAGGCAACACTGGCAGGAAAATGATTCTGGACGTACAAATATATATATACGAAATCCGAAGCCGGAAAATGCCCAGCGCATTGAATTAATGTAGAAGAATATTGAATTAAATATTATCGAAGGCGGTCCGTAACTTTATCTCATAAATGGGTAAGCCCGTGTATTTATTATTTCGGTAATCAGTGGAATGTAAGTGGAAATACTCGCACCCAGGGAAATTAAATATAGATGACACATTTGAGTTCGACAACCCTAATTACTATTTGGACGATATATATTTAATCGATGATTGAAATTATAAATCGATAAAAAATCTAAAGCACAATTCGGCATATATTTTACTATTGATTTCTTTGTCCTTATTTACACCCGTTGAATACATTACAACTGGGACCAGGATTAAAACTAGGGGATCACCTGCGGAGAGAAAAAAATCATAGCAATTTAAAAACAAAATAGATTAGTACCTACTTACAAGGTGTTTGAGAAAGACTTTATATTTACAAGAGTTTTTTTATGATTTAAAAAACGCTATTAACCCTAATGAAATCATAACTCTTCTAGGTTTAGTATTTATCGCACACGTGATGAACAAATCAAAAGTAAGTGTTCTACATGCATTGTTTTTTATAATTAAATTGAAATTATTTTTATTTAAAGGTGTTTTTAACACAATAATCCGGGTCCTAATTAAAGTGAACATCTTAATATTTACCTTATTCAATCGGCTAAGATGTTCATTATAAGACAAATTTTAATTAGAAATTAGAAATAGATAAAAAAAAACTGTAAAATTATGATGCCAGAGTTGTACATCAGATTTTTTGGCGATTTATAACTTAAATCTTCGATTAAATCAAATAATACGCAGTAGTTTTATTTAAATTTTGCCCCTGTGTTCAGGTTCAAGTTTGATTTGTGGAGTTTTTTGGTTTTATATCTGAATTATGCATTTTATTAGACAATAAACTAGCAGAGAAAAATACGAGACAATTATCGTTTGAGATAGCATGTCTGCAACCAACTAGTAGTATAAAATTCTCATAAGGTAAATCGAAAGAAAAATATAAAAAAGGAGAAAATATTAGAGAACATGTAGGAATGGCGATGGCTATTATAAACTAAAGAAACAATTTAGGATTTAAAAAACTTGAACTGTTTCCCACATTTTACAGATAAATTGCTCGACACCGCTCGCTCATCAAGTTAAATTTATAAAGAAATATTGCTCGTCTTACGAGACACTCGAAAACCAAGTAACTCGTTTGGGGTTCCACTTATATTAAATTTACAGCGTAAGACAACGTAATATAATGTAAAAACGTAAATGTTACAATGTACCACCATACCAGCGCTTATTCCAGTGAGCGAATCTTCAGCGTCAATGCACTACGTGACAAAATATACACGTTATGTTTATTATAACGTATGCGTAAAGTTTTTATTGTACCGTTGTATAAAAAGGTGAAACAAAAGTTTTGCACCATGCGTAAAATACTGATTTAAGACTTTTATTTTAATAAGAAACAGTGTTCAACCAGTCACGTGACATGATTCTATTTAAAAAATAATCTTTAAGCTCAGTATCTGGAGTGCGCTTTGATTCCTTCAACCTTCCAACTATTAAATAAATGTCTAAGTAAAGAGATATATTAGGCGTAAAATTATTCCTATCAGAGCCCCTGCACAAAGCTGAATAATATTTACGTGTACCATTCGCGAGAATTCACATTACACATTCCTCAAATATTTTCTAGACCTGCTAAATCATTTTAACGTCAGATACTCCATTCCTCACACGACTCGTTGGATTTGAGTGTCACCTTTCACGCAATCTCTAGAAAATCGATCTCAAATTTGGTGAATTGTGTCAACCGCGTGCGAACCCCGCGTTGGAAATATTCATATATTCCCGTGTAATGTATTTTTTGACGTAACATCATAATAACATGAATTTATCATGCCATTACGGAATGTAGCCTTCGTGAGTACGGGATCTGAAAGTTCGTGTAGGCGAGAGGTACAAATAATTTACCGAAAATTTTCGCTTCATTTTTCTTAATTGTTTTTTCCGCGAGGTCCCACTTTACAGAAAAAAAAACAATTTTCAATATAAACCGTCGAAAAGGGGGTCACCTTCTTATTTCAAATCAAGTAAAGTGGTATATTTCTCAACTTAATAATCAACGCCACAATACATAACGAAGCTCACTTTCAAGATGAAAATATGTATTTAAACAAATTGTTGACAGTTAAGTGGTTGCCATTGATTATAGAAATCTCGCATTATAAACATTTATATTTATCGAATTAAGAAGTATGAAATATTGGTACATTGAATAGAGTGGAACGGGTACAATAATGTTTCGGGTAGCTTTTCGTTTGAACAATGTAGGAATGTTTGCAACTCAGATGCGTAAGTTTGTTGACTTATCTGAGTGATATTACTTTAGCCTACGAACTTAATAAGATGAATATGTAGTTGGAAAAAAGCTCAGGATACCATAGAAAGGCAAGTGTGCTGATGTATCGATTCCGGAAGGACTAGCATCAATAGAAGTTTTCATGTTACCTTCGATATTTCCATATTTGAGAATCCTAGTGAAACTAATGTTCATTAGCTAAAAGAACAGCAGGAGGTTATTTATTGATCACTTTTTTTACTTGTCTTATTTTACCTGTTGTAGTTTTTATCTGATATTTTTAATATTTATATACTGCTGTTAGTATAGTAGTAGTTTAACTACTAACTAGTAACTTTAATGTTCCAAGCATCACAAAAATATACACAAAAATGCTCTACTTAATTTTAAAAGAAAGAGTGAGTACCTTACTGACCAATACGCTCACACTACAATAACAAAAACCATAAAATCAACATTCCAAGATTGAACACATCTTTTGGACAGAAAAACCACAAGTTTCATGCTGCCAAATTATATAATGCTCTCCCAAAACATATTAAAGATGCCACCGAGATGCAAATGTTCAAGAGCAACATAAAAATGTGGATCAATAAGCATGAAGACGAGGAAATTATTAAGATTATGCAGTAATCGTAGAACCAGCGACACCAACTCAGCAACCTACAGTCCCCCTCGGAACAGGAATCCCTAGTGAGGAGGACTGTGAATAAAATATTATCTGTTTTTCATCATATATTTTCAAAATGTTATATTGTAATTAATAAAAAAAAATAAAAAAAATGATACATAATATTTACAATATAAAATGTTTTTATTATCTGCTCTGTCTGAATTCCTTCTTATCTTGTAGAAATGGTCGATATTTCCGTCCCGGTTAAAAGGAACTGCTTCCAAGCCGGCCGCTGGAACCGTCGATATTAGTTCGCCGAGGAACCGGTTCTTATTATTTGGAAATAAAAATGGCGGATATCTATTTAATGCCTTTCGCCGGTAAGGTGCCGTTGCGGTTCTTTTTGACAATGCTTTTCGTACCCAGAATATCGTATACCCCCCTCCCATAAAATTATGTTAATTTTCATGGTTCCAGTTCTTTTTGTTCTCAGAATATCACTAGAAACCTCCCTCACCCCATGAAAAAAAATCACAGAAATCGAATTCTTAATATAAAAAATCTTCTTTCTGGAATTTTTCTAGCACCAGAATCTGGTTCCAAAAATAGTTAGATAAATAACCGGTTCTGATATCAACCATCCCTATTACCTCGTAAAATGTCATAATAATTCTTTAAGATACATTTCTTCAAACCTACTTACTACTTATAATGCATCATTGTCAACAACTGTAACCAACTTAGAAAAATATATCTTATAAGTTAATGTTACCAAATTATTATTTTATTTCCTCTTTCATTTCTCATTGCTACTCCATAATGTAAAAAAAACTATTTAAGACATTTTTTGTTATAAGCTTATTATGTATACCTACTTTTTTTATGTAAAAGCTTAGTTAGGCTTAGGCATATATGGATAAATAAAACGCACAAAATTTAAGAAATTCATTCCTATACCTATTAAAACACTTAATTAAAACATATATTTTATGAATTCATGTATTCACCGTTTATATACGTGTTTTAAATTTTACGTGTACTCTTAAACTAAGGAATTAAATTAATAAAGAGTTTATCTGGCTTAACCGCTCATTTAATATTTTTGCTGACGTGTTAAAAATAATTAAGGAACCTCTATCGAATACGTAATCTTTTCCTGGCTTGACAATTAATATATTCGATTGGCGCTTTAATCACTTAACTTCAGAGGCTGTGAAGTAAAGTAATAAGGGAAAGATTCCAGAGACGCGCTTGTCGAACGCAAGCGTATCCGAGCAAAGGCATAAATTCATTTAAAAATAAAATGGCAGTGTAGAAATTTCAAAATTTCTCCTTAAGTCCTCAGAAGAGAGCGGATAAAAATTAAACGAAGATGAAATAATTTCTCCATTGCAACCCGGAGCCCGCAGCACAGTTTATGGTGAGAAGTTTAAAGTCTCAAGCTGTGTAACATTCAGCCATAACTCAAGTGTCGGATGCATAAATATAGCTTAAACCGCAGAACTAGACTACGCAAAGTAGAAGTAACGAGTCTCTTTATGACGATCATTGAAATTTATTTGATATAAAATCCCCATTCGGCACGTTCAGAGGGAATTTTTATATTAACGCAGAGCAGTTGCATTTAGTTTCCAGTTCCCCCGACAGGGGAGATCCGCACAATCCGCCACGGGCTATTTGTATTCATACGGAAGGCCACATCTAAGCGACGTGAAATAATTTTATTTAGTGGAAGGCTTCGAAGGCAAAAGATTCCACCCCAATGTATTAGCCATTGAGGCAGATTTTGTATTAAGGCCAAACACGTTTATTTTCTTATTTGCCGGCTGAGGCGAAAATTGAAAAATTACGACACTCCTAATCAGATGGTATAAATAATATATTCATGAGTGGCGATAAACGTCGGTTTTACATATCATATTATGGGGCTGGAAATTCAGAGATAAGAATACCTTACACTTAGTTTTTTGGCGAGTCAGGAAATTTCCTTTTGGTTTTTAAGTTGCCTTTGAAGACATTTTTTATGAGTTTTTTTCACTCTGTATTTTAATGATCATTCAACATTCCCAATTTTTTTTGTGTTGAATAACTTAATTAAAATAGAAAAAAGCCAGAAATATGTGTAATCACAAACATTTTTACAATTCTCAAGACATTTTCAAGAGTACTTCGAAGGCATTATCTGGCGTTTGCATCCGCTATTGTATCGGATTCCGTAGCCTTGGCTGAAGAGGCGATAGTGCTCCGTTACTCGGTCTCCACAATATTTGCTTTTCTCTTCAGAAGGCTAAAACGTAAAGCTTTATGCAGAATTTCAGTGTTTCCAAACTTATAACATTTTGCTCTTTCCGGCGAAAGAAAGCGAAAACGGTACCAAAAAATTCTATAACTTATTTTATTCCATGTAGATTTACACAGACGCACATATTTTTCATTTAAAAAAAATAGAGGAAACGAAGGTTAATGTGTCACTGTCACAAAGTTTTTTTTAATAGTTTATACCGTGCAAGGTCCCGACTGCTGCCAACCATCTAAAGCTCGTGAGACTATGGTATACCCGATTGGGCTATGTTGCGAGGCTGAAGGTGGTGGGGAAGAGAAGGAGATGGGGAAGAGGAGAGTACTTGGCTATTCAGATCTGGTCATCAAACACGGCTAAAGCCATTGCAAGCAACGTTTTGATTCTGAATGGTGTTTTTTCACTTGGACGATACTTAGATTATCTACCACTCTGAACGTGCCGCAAATATACTATACATTATTTTATATGAATGAAATGTGTTATGACACATATTAATTAAATATAAGTTATTTGCGCACACCGGTTTTGACCCACGGAGGCCATTAAATTGACAGTAATGATTTATATAAATTTGTTTTCACATTGACAGACTAAAATAACTCTTCGTATTTTTACCACGGACTCCCCATGTTTCAAATATTAAACGATAATTTCGTTAGTTACAAGTTATTAATAATTGACCATATATACCTAAAGATCAAGAGATAATGACTGCTTTGAAGGCCTATTGGGTTAACCGTGGTTTAATGTTTTTTTACTTTTCAAATCTTACATTCACTATTAAAAGCAGATGCAGGCACGCGCATCCAGTTTTGGAAACACTAGGTCATGTTTGTGAAATGGATACCTCTAGTGTCTCTGCGTCACCTTTTTAGAGACTAAATGCGTGAAATCAAAATGTGTTTTAACACTCATTTGTGCCTGATTTTCAATGTTTTTTTTAATACAACTTCATAAAAACCACCCAGAAATCGTGAAAACTCGTCCAAACCCAAGCTTTTCACGTTTTAATAAAATATACATAAGCACATTCAAAAATACAAAAAACAAAGTATCAGAGAATAGTAAAAAAACTACAGTCGAATAAAAAGTACATGGGTTTATATTAATACAAAAAAATGTAGCATTAAATCACTATCATTTGCCGTAGGCAACCCGCATCGGGGGAAAAAAACCATCACAAGTTGATAATATCCTGAGATTGTGAGACATAGGGATTGAATTTGCCGAAACTCGTTGAAAAAATACAATAAGAAGAAAAATTAGAAGAAGCGTACGACATACAATTTTCATGATGTGTACATGTACTAAAATAAATATTATTGATAAATAGAACATATATACTTTGTTTTTAACCACTTTAAAAAAAAAAAAAAAGTGGTTAAAAAACAAAGTATATATGTTCTATTTATAAATATGGCAAGCCACAAAGTTAATGCTTTTTACGAATATATAAATATTATTGATTTATTGTTTTGAGTTAGGATATAAAAACACATATTAAAAAAATTGGTTACAAAAATCAACAGCAAAAATAACACGATGAAATGATATTGAAATTATTCGAAAGGAAAAGTAGTATTTGTACCTACTCGCATTGAATCAAACATTAATTCCATTTGAAAATAAATTGCGTTCATTGGATTAGTAAAGAACTATCTCTAAATTTTAGCTCTAGTGATTCAATATTCTTAACTGGGCAGAGAAAAAATATCATATTGGGTCTTTAAAGTTCCTTTAAGGTCTTTTAGTGTTTTAAAATAAAGTCTTGACAAATTTATAGTTTTGTATGAAGCGTTATTCTAAATTTATAAACTTAAACTAGGTCAAATAAATATCTACTTTTTGAGTTTTGAAAGATTTATTTCATGTTCCAATATCATTAAGTAACATTTTTTATTATGTTGTTGTTTACACTCCTCGTATAGTAAGCTCCTAGTTTTATACAGTAAAGCGTACTGGAGGCGGAAGGTCACACGGTTGCGCTATTCAAATGTATTTTTATTCCCTGATAAAGAGACAGTGGTGCCGAAGCTAGCTAGCAAGTTAGTTTAAAAAAAGACTCATTCAAAATAATTGTGTTTCTTCTAAATATTTTATTTCCATTATTTGTTAACTGGATGGAACTAACGTACTTTAATGCAACACTTAATACAAATATTTCTTAAACTGTTTATCGGGATGGAATTTTATAGAAAATTTAACTAAAAAAGTGCGGTGATCAACAGCTACCATAAACGCCCCAATATGAGGGACCGAAGGCCTATTATAAATAAAATCCCCGATCGAGGAGACAGAGATGGGTGCAGTCATATTCAGATCCTAGTTTGACCTCCACCAACTCTACTCCACCATACAAAGAAGAAGATTGAAACATTATGATTACAATAACTTTATTTCTATTCCACTTAATTTGAGACCACACCGATTTCAGCCTGCTACCGGCATTTCAGAACGGCTATATTTGAAACTTATGCTAGGGTAGTAATGATATCTGGGTAAGGAGTACACATCCTCAATCGTATAGTTACAATTAATTGAAGTTAATAATCAGATTAATCTTCTGATGTTATTGCTACTAAAGTATAATTTTCGCAGAAAGCAATCACTTTGTGGTTTGACATATTTAATGAAATGGAACAATAACTTTGTATGAGACCACAGATTTGGTATCATACAAAGTTGTTTATCTACGTTAATTAATAGGGATCCACTTCCTACCGCTACTCATTCAGTTACCGAACCAGCAATTTTTACACTGGTCAGCAAACGAATAACTTGTTCAACTAGCGCCATAATGCGGCTATGCAAAAAATCGTGCGTGAATTCAATTGTCATATTCACAGTTAATTCTCTTTTTATCACCCCTTTTTCCACTTCTTGGTCATTCATTCCCTCTTCCCTTTCCTCCTACTCCACTTCTGAGCCTATATCATATATTAAGCTCATTTATGGTGGCCCATAAAGTCAATTGGTTCGTTGAAATTACCTTTGAATATGATTCTATTTTACATCATATAACAAACGAAAACTTCACACATATTAGAAGTTTCGCATAATTATCAAATTGGAAGGGTAAAAAATAGCTTTCGGCTTTGTATTTGTACCGTTAAACCTAAAAGTGGTCGCGAAAACAAAGCTTTTTATGAGCTGAAATGTTTTTGAAAAGACATTAACTTTTAAAATCCCAACAAGGCGCTCAGAAATAAAGTCTTTTGTTCGGCCGGTTGTTGTTCTTGCTCCCTGCCCGGTAAGGAGATTATGATGGATTGTAGGACGGAAAATATTAAGAGGAAATATTTTTTAATCAACATTTCAAATTTAAAAACTTTTTTGATTCAAAAACGGTTCACAGGAAGTCAAGTAGTTTTTTTCAGTTCCGGCATCTCGGCTCTTAAATGAATTTTTTTAATGTTTATTTGTGTGGCTCATTAAAAAAATGGGCGTCATTAAATTTGTACTGACAAAGAAATATAATTTTTACATTTTCATGTCATGTCAATGATGAGCTGTGGTGTATTACATCTGTCAAATAACAAGAAAAAGCCCTATTATTAGCTCTATATTTTTTAAATGTTCGATAAAAAAATACGTAGACATATACGTAAAGAAATTTATTGAAATCTACAAAGACAGCTTAGTATTAAACTTGATCGGTCCAACGATTCGGAGATATTTTTCGGTTTTTTTGAACTATTTTTATATCCGTTTTTTTCGTTTTTCATTGAAATAAACTAGTATTATAATTGATAATCCCAATTTATCTGCCTTTCAACATTTTCTTATAGGTTGTGCTATGGTTTAACTGGATTCTATAAAAAAACATCTATAAACGCGGATATCAGTGTAAAGGAGACAAAAAATAATGACAAACGATGGGTTAAACACAGAATAATAATATGATGGATGTCTATCGATTTTCAAACCTGACTAAAAATAATTTCATTTCCCGCAATACCGTCATTGGTTGTTTGAACATTTTAAATGTTTTTCTAAAAACCATTTTGCTCTTTGAAATAATAGGCACATGAAAAATAATTTTCTAGAACTAACATATTAATTCCTAACATATTGAAAAAAAAACATTGAGTAAACAAAATGATATGATTATAACATGAAGAATAACGAAAACAATACAGAAAAATATTGAAAAAAAAGGTTTTCTTTTTACTGTCGATTGGTGATATTTTCATCCGAATGATATTTTGATTTTAAGTATCACAGCATATTGTATATAAAATTCAAAGAAATGGAAACTTGTATTCAACACATCTGAGAATAATATTCCAACCTTGGTCAAGTGTTGAAAACAAGATATATCTTCAAACAAAAACCCCAGGGAAATTGGGTGAAAAACAAATAACAGTATAAATAAGAAAAAATCTTCGAGAAAACAAATAATTTGTCGATGAATTTTTTTTCTACGAAAATACCACCAAACAATTACAAACATCAATTCATCAACAGCATTCTTAATACACGAGGATAAGTTTTTGACATTCCTTACATCCATCAAAAAGTTCCAATAATATTTTTTATCCATAAATCAAAGAATCCGACTCTATGCCAAAACTACAAACGGCTCTTCTCGGCACTCGGAGCGTGACGGTTTTTGTGTTATATCCCTCGAGCTTTTAGTTCACTTGTATTGAATTGTTGATTCAAATCCCTTATGGACCGACTTTGTTTAGAGAACTGTATAGAACATGATACCGGTATACACCGTGATGTGAAATTCCGGGGGGTGACAATCTATATAGAATATCAAAACATAATATGTATATATCGCTAAGGCCCAAATAAAATTTATTATATACTTAGTATTTTCGTACGGTCAAGAGTAACCGATACTTTATACTTTGTAACCTTACGACTGATTATCTTTGCACATAACTACATAAGCGAATGGGCGGGTACCTACCCCCACCAGATGTTCGCGATTATAAACGTGATTAACGATTAAACTATTGTAAAGCTACAACCACAAAACAAGTAAACTGAAACTGAAAAGGGAATGAGACGATGCGTACCACGTGGTACAAGCTGGCTGGCCGAAAGTTATTATTTGCCAGTAGCGACATGTAAAAGAAATAGATTTTTTGTTCTTTTTAAATAGAAAAACATGTCCCCGGAGACCAAAATGATACTTTATATTACTGATTTATTTTAAATAAGCGCAATCATCTATCGGAATGTCCTATCAAAAAATAAGTTACCTATCTTTTTTATTATCGTTTCGATTCTGCTGAATCTTCATTGGGACTTAAAAAAGTATATTTTTAAGTCCCGATGAAGGTTCAGCAGAATCGAAACTTGTTGACTTATAAAAAATAAAGTGGATTTAAATAACGTGTGTTTTTTAAAATTTAATTTATCTTTTTTATTTTGATTAAAACAATTTTTTGAATAAATAATGTTGGTAACTGAATTTCAAGTTTTAATGCTATTGCAATTCCAAAATAATCTCACCCTAAAATGAACTTTTCGATACCCATGCTTTTTTTAAATTACGCAATGTGCTTTGAAATGTGTAATAGTAGTAATAGCAGTAAGAATTAACGAAAGGTGAGCTCTGGCATTACATATGCACAGCTTTTTCGGTCAGAAATTTCTACGTCACTCTAGCTATTTTTAGCTCCCAATATAACTTTTTCATGTACTATGGAGCTTCATAATACCAATTTAACTAGTCAATTAGTTTAAAGATGAGACAAGACGCTATATTTTTTGTTCAAAATATTCAATTTTTCAATACAAAAAAAGAAAAAATAATGACTGTATGTCGGGCAAAACTAGAGTGCGGTAGTAGTGTATTTATGTGAAGTTTACCTAACCACGTACTTTGAAATCGTTCAAATACGAAGATGCAACACATCATTATGGTTTATTTGAAAATAAATATGTTCTTAAAGTAAAATACAAACACTATAAACTTCGTCCTAAATTATAAAAATGTTGAGAATTGGCATAAAATATGTTTGTATTAGTTTTAGAACACTCGTAAAATAAACTATTACAAAAATATTAGAAGTAAGGGAGAGAAAGTCATCTTGAATAAATAAATAATAAGGCTGAGAACCTTATTTCAGATTTAACCTTTAGTAACTAAATTCCATTATATTGTTTTGTTGAATTTCTGTCTTCTGACAAACATCCAAATATTTCAATTATTTCTCAGTCAACGAAATTTATAAAAACCAATATGAGTATTTTATAGAGCCTCATTGTAGCTATGTAAAAAAAATATATTTGAAAGTGAATTTATTGTAGTTGACATTTTCTAGCAATGCTCACGAGAGCACCGCTGAGTTCTACAAAGATTACGCAACAAAAATTGTACAGTTATTATTTCAATTTTATAGTTTTATTATTAGCACTCGTATATGCATTAAAAATGGTAGCACATTTTGCGGGTTTCATTTTTCAAATTGAAGAAACATATTTTTAAACATTCGATCCATTTTTACATCAAATAACAAAAGTCAGTCAACCAATAATATTTTTATAAAAAGCAAGTGAATACTCCGCGAAAACAAAGTATTATTATCACTATTAAGAGTAAAATGTTTAGTGGAATGTTTAATTAAGCACTTAAAGTGAAGGGAACCTGTCGATGGGTCAGACGAGCAATGTCAAGGTGCATTACCGTGTAAAGGGTTGTTTAGGGTGCGAGCTGTTCCTATTCATAAACCCTGCGGCAGAAAGGGTAGTTCCACTGATGAGGGTAGTTCTCCTACCTTCTGCTGCTCCATACTTTATGTCATTCAAACGACCTCTTTGGGTATTTTTATTTTCAATCTGAATAAATTAACAGTGGCATCGATGGGGGCATTGGGCGGATTCTTTCCTAAAATTCCATTGTAGGTTGATTTATGATTTTTAATGTTTCAGTAAAAATTTGAGTTTTCAGGCTTTAAAATCAATTTACGCAATGAAATTTAAAATATTAACAAAACATATTCAATTTTATAACTAACTACCTTTCGTAACTGGCTTTTTTTGATTTTTAGTTAAATAACGTTCATCTGCCAGCACAGATACCTGTATGTAGTTCTATTTCGACGTGAAGTTGTTCCCAAAAGAAACGTTCGATTCTCAAGAAAATATTTTGCAATACATTTTCATGAGGAGAAAAAATATTTTTCTCCACTTTAATACATAATAGGGTGGTATTCGATAACTAAGCAATTACTTTAAATTTTTCGATTAGCTTCAAAATAAAATAAAATACTAACATAATTTATCTGTCCTCATACTTACAACAAAACTTCACGGAGAATCCATAAATATTTAGGAATAAAAAATATTTCTTTAATAAAATAATAAAAAAAATATGTATGAGTATGTTTCTCATTAAAGGTGTACACATTTAGGCAAAATCTCTATAGTATTTAATAAACGTATTATATATATTCAATGCTACTTAACTAGTTTTAGTACCTTTTTGTAGTGACTAAGTACTATAGGGTCCGCCAAATACCTTTTTTTTTTTCAACTAGTGCTTATTTCGTGAATGGTAACACTTAGCTCATGTCTGATTTGACAGATAATTAGTTTTATCCTTCCGCTGAGCGAATATGGTTGTGTATACGCTTGAACAACGCTGGGAAATATTGCGACATTACTTTGAAAATCATGGTAATGTTGCAGAATGTGTGCGAAAATTGCGTACGGTTTTTGGAAGAAGAGAAGCACCGTCAGCTCCGTATGTTCGTTATCTTGTGAAAAAAGTGAAAGAAACTGGCATCCTCATCGATAAACCAAAGCGTGAAAAGCCAAAAACAGTGCGTACACCCGAGAATATCGATGCTGTGGCAGAAAGTGTGCGTGAAGCGCCATCAACATCAATTCACCGTTGTTCTCAACAATTGAACATTTCGGAGACATCATTGAGACGAATTTTGCATAAAGACCTTGGTATGACGCCATACAAAGTCCAATTGGTTCAGGAGTTGAAGCCAACTGACCATCCATGCGTTTTCGCTTCGCTGAGTGGGCCTGCGATCGACTTACAGAAGATGCCGATTTTGCCAAAAAATCATCTTTTCGGATGAAGCTCATTTTGATCTTGGCGGGTATGTAAACAAGCAAAATTGTCGTATTTGGGGCACAGAAAACCCGCACGCATACATTGAAAAGCCGGTACACCCAAAACGAGTCACTGTTTGGTGCGGATTTTGGTCCAGAGGCATAATTGGGCCATTTTTCTTTGAAAATGAGCAAGGAGTGGCCGTTACAGTCAATGGCGATCGTTATCGGGCCATGTTGAACGAATTTTTGTTCACAAAAATTGAAGAGGAGGATATTGGCAACATTTGGTTTCAACAGGACGGCGCTACGTGCCACACAGCCGAAGCTACACTCGATGTTTTGCGCCCTTTTTCAAAAAAAAAAAAGTTATTTGGCGGACCCTATAGTATTTAAGATCTTAAAAGCATCCAATTTCATTCCCCTCTTTTTGTTTATTGCGACTAACAATGTCAATGACTCAAATGCCATAAATGTTTATATTCCGAGCGTGGTCATTGTAAAACAAAAATAATAAATGTGACTTTTCAAAAGCCTGGAGAAAGCCAATTTGCTATTATAGGATTTGTGAGTTTGATGGCGTCTCGGGCCTCAGGTAGTTTACTTTGACGGGGTTAATAAATCCCTATAAACATACGGAGAGATAAGTGGAACACTGAATTCAAAATGCTTCTCGGAAGAGTTTGAAGTTAACACCGAGCAAACACTCTTGATATATGACGAGAGATATTTCACGGTGGCTGCCTTGGGGTATATTTACGTTCCCTTAAAGTAAAAATGTTGTATTATTGCAAACAGCCATTATTCAAGTACGGCTTAAAGATCCACACTCGTAGATTACCAACACATCTACCATCGGGGAACGAAAAAATGGGAAACACGTACAGCGGCGATAAATTCACCCCCACGCGGTTTGCATTGCGATTTTTTCTACATTAAACCGACTCCGCCGATACAATCATCGAGGGAAAGAAAATACAATGGGAAAATAGCTGATTCCTCTTATTTCCAGGTAGCCAAGTTCCTGTTTCACATCACGAAGTCCCGCCACGTACGTAGTTTATTTTATCTTTCACCTTATCAAGCTAATTAGAATGATTTATTTCAGTGCACCTACTTAAATATCCAGGTAATAATTATAGCGTTGGTTATAATTATTCTTTGCACGTTCAACCTCTTTTCATACCTCCACCCGGCAACCCACAGGGAAAAGCTATGCGAAAATAAAACTGATTAAGAAAATATCTCATGTGCTCCATGCGAGTAGCAGGAGGCTGGAATATCTACTTTTAGATGTTTCTGGAAATGCTGTGTCCATTAACATGATTGCAATATTCATAAATTCCTGGAAAAGTTTTAGAGGCACTTTCCATCGTTTTTATTAGCTATTAGATGGCTGGTATTGAATGGATTGCTCTATATTTTGCGCCGAAAACATTGAATTTTGTGCACGATCAGATGGTCATTTTTGCACAGGTGGTCGGTTGGTTTTAACGGTTATTCTAAGCTTGCTTTATTTCTTTTTAAGAAAAACATAAAATAAATTGATGACCACCATTAGAGAATCATTAAAAGAATTAAATGAAAATGGTTTAAATCTTATTTAGTTTAAAATATTTTATTTTTATTTTTTATGTGACCACTAAACAAAAGTTTTTTTTTTTAACCTAGAACAAGGCAAACTATGCAACTCACAACAGGGGAATTTTGTGAGGGGGAGAACATAGAAAAAATTTAAGTGGTGGAAGAAAAAGGAGGAGAAATATCTATCTATTAGGTTGGTAAACATAACTATAACTAATTTAACCAGTTTTTCGAATCTGAAAAGTGAATTTTCACTTGTTTTGTGAATATTTTACTCCAGAAATATGACGTAGTCTTAGGAGAGAACACGATAAAATACAGATACATGTTCTGTGTATGAGCATACTCGTATAGCAAGTTGATTAATGTGTTGAGGTTTAGTAATAAATGAGATTAGATTGCAACCACTTACAGCACCGCATGCGATATGGCGCAGAGAGCAGAATTAGGCCGGATTTTCCCACAAATCAAAAGGATGCGAGTCCGCGAAACGTGAAATGTATAACAAAACAAGTTACAACACAGTAGATAAAATAGACGAGAATATTACGTTCTCTCAAAGGAGAGTGGGAAAAGACATTATAGAACACCGTATTTCAGTTACGCACTCGAACCGATCGACATTGTCGAACGATTTGGGAAAATTGATTGTTTTTTAAAATTTAAATACCACACAAGAGGAGATGGCAAGTGGGAAGTTATAAATTATCTGTTTATTTAAAGCAATGTTTCGATTTAATTAATGGTCTTTCCCAGAGTAGAGATTTGTAAAATATATGTTTTCCACATTATTTTATTTGATTATTATTTTTTTATTATAATAAAAAGGTGATATTGTGGTGCCTGACTAGCTAGGAAATTCTATGTTGAGAGCATGCGCAGCTTACAATTTACATCGTAATTTTAAAATAAAAATATTTCAAAAAACCTATTACAAACTGTAATAAACATTTTTCGTTTAACATTTGTATTTAGCGAATATTTTTTTTTTTAGTAATCTAACAGCATAATAAATGGTCTATGTATAAATTCGACATAAACTGAAAAAGGAGTGAAACCGAACTAAGCTGACCAGTAAAACTAGTGCTGCTAGAAATAATATATTAAATATACATAAAGCTCACCTAATGTTACGGAAATTAATATTCTGCCTACTATTTAAAACCATCAAATATACAATATGTCCGCATTGGTAAAATAGTTGAAGTAAAACGGCCCTTTGTTATGGTAAAATGTTCGTTAACCATGGAAATGTACGGAATAATTACGTACATATTCGTAGGCCGGTCACGTGTTTGTCCATACGATGTAGGGGCTTTACCGTTACGTGATCATTTTGACGGGCATTAATAAACATTGAATCGGTACAAAGCTCTCAATAAATCAGGATTAATGTAAGCCAACATGTTTTTACGTAAATAAAACAACGTTGTCCATTGTTCAAAGCCGGAATTTAAAACCCGCTGATTTCGATGCGGCTTTACGAGCTTAAAGTTGAAAGCACTTCGCTGGCATTTGCTCCTGCTTCGATACCGACATCACTTCCCTCCTATCTTCAGGGCTTGTCAAGATACTTAAGCCGGATGACAACTCTATAAATATCCTATTCAAAGGGAGTACGTACTACGTTGTAATTCGGAATTTATTCGCCTGTCGAATACGAGTATACCGCAGGAGACGTCAACAAATTTTCAGCATCGTGTTAGGCTCGATGATTATGATTTTTTACATTTAATGAGTTTTTTCTGATCAGTATGAGCAAGCTGCAATATGTGGAAAATATTGATATTGATTTACAGAGTGGTAGACGCTCTCAGCATAGTCCTGGCGAATACCACCATTCGGGAAAGAAACGTAGCTAGATATGGTTTAGCCGTATTTAGTAATCAAATTCGAATATTACCATCTTCTTTCAGCATCACAACATACCCAGATTAGAGGTACTATTGTCCTACCGGCTTCGGACAGTTGAGATTCTTGTGCGAAATGCACATATTTTTTGTTTACCTTGTGAGAGTCCTGTAACACGTTAGCTTCACCAGCTATGTGAAAAAATCCCATTTGAATGTTTTTTGCCGTTTTTTTGCGCTTTTAACGCGTTCAGCTTTGCCCACTTGCTAAAAACTTCAATAAAACCTTGTTTTCCTGCATTGTGCTTTAATATTGGTGTAAACAAAGTTGTGGTTTTTTGCTATGAACTATGAAAAGCTTAATAAGAATATTCGTTCATCACTGAAATTGAGAGGACGTTCTTCAAAGCTAGACAGAACTGAGGGAGGCTTGATAGATAAGCACAGGTGTCCTATACAAACATGCCGTTAAATTAACACGTACTCATATCGGTCTATTACTCTGGTTAGGAGAGATAGTTAAGGTTGAAGACCACAAAACACGGACAAAAGCACGTTTCCAGAATATGAATATAGTTATTTTGTATGCGAATCGTGCAGAAATGAAAGATAACCTCTGGACCGGGGGGGGGGATGAGAGGGGCGGGTACATAAGCGGGCGCTACCCGACCCCTGTTTTAGGTAGAAAACGCGAGGGAATTCTTTAACCCTTCTCTTATTAACTTTGAAATGTGTAAATAACATTAAAACCCCTCCCTTTGTTGTACTCTACGTGTGTTTATAACACTGAAGATGTACCTAAAAGCAGACGGAGGTTCTCGCTAGTGCGGAAGAGTACATGTTTATGTCGATGTGGTGTCGTGAATGTTACCGATACGAGTACAATATGACATACGAGTACGTTCTTTCGCAAGAACAAGCTCTGATTGTTCGTTGTAATTGAAAAAAAATAGTTACGGCTTACGACATAAAGTTTTGACGGAAGAAGATGACAACAACCCCATTATGATTGCAGATTTTAACATCGTGAAGTTCTAATTTGATCGTTAAACACTGAAGCTCTGACTATTAAAATTTAAAAAAATATTTACTGAATATTTACCACCTTCTATATTTACCAACTTGTTCCCCTCTCCACTCTCTCCAGCTTCACAACAACCCAA
This sequence comes from Drusus annulatus, assembly GCA_022651775.1. Taxonomy (NCBI): domain Eukaryota; kingdom Metazoa; phylum Arthropoda; class Insecta; order Trichoptera; family Limnephilidae; genus Drusus; species Drusus annulatus. The sequence continues at coordinate 108,550 of JAGWCC010000752.1, forward strand.
ATTGGCGATGGCATAATCCTATTGGCTCCGGGACTCTTGTGAAAAAAAAAAAAAAAATGCGATAAAAATCCGAAGTCAATTCAAAACGATTTTTAAAGTGCATTGACAATATAAAAAAGATTGAAAGTAATATATTATTTAAATGAGGATCATTCTAAGTTCCTTTGCTTTCTTCGATAATTATAAGTAATATTGGTTTTAGATTAATAAAATGTAATTAAAACTTGCACTAACAATAATTATTCACAATTCAATTCACTACTTCTATGCCGAAATGTAAACAATTATGACTCTTTTTCAAATGGTGAACCCTGCACCTATTTACGGGCAACATTTTTATTAAATGGATAGTTATCTCTATGTTCATTATACCTTTTACCTCGATTTTAATGACATTCATCCCTGATTTGTTAAAAATGATTTTCCGGTTAGTGAGAAACTCGCTTAAAATACATACACCAACAATAAAAACGTTTCACCCCCATGCTTGTGCTCCATTGGTATACTGTTATGTGCCAAATTTTGCTCCATTTGAGAGAAAGTTTTTTGCTTTTATACATCTAAACGATTAGTACATTATTGTCGTAAAATGGTACTTGTAGTATTTTATTAGTTGTACAACGTACTTCATTCGTATTGTTTCAATCGAGTTAACCTTATGAGGTGTGTTCGTTAACAGTTTTTCTGTACGGAAAAATCACAATTTTTCTAAAAATGCATCAGAAGTTTTGAATGCAACAAATTCCACGAGTACTACTACTATAGAACTAATATCAAAACAATATTAGTACTATAGTATATACAAGTACCTCGTTATGAATTGTGACTAGAAATTTCAACAAAAAAATATTTTTAGAGATATTTTAAAATACCCCTCCAAATAGGGCAAGGTACCGTAAAACCCTTATGGTACAAACTATGGCACTATTACAGTTCATGTCATTATTGATAATCTCATCTATTCTACTATAACATGGTTCAATAAATCGATACCATAAATATTAACTAGAATTTGATAGGTTCTCCTTTTATGTCTTACCTATAAAAACTCATTTAAGGTTCGTATTTTGCAAAAGAGGCCTTAGCCCCCCCTTTTCCGGATGTCCGTGACAGCTTTGTGAAAATTTGATTTTAATTATAACCAAAGAGATAATTATTTCACTTGAATCTAGATTTATATAAGCACCCGTCAAAAACAAACTTTTCCGGCGTTCCGCGAAGCAGATGAAAAGATTAAAAGTATTATTTTAAAACTTTTATATTTTGTTAGTTTATCTAAAAGTTTATAATAATTCAGTGCGAGGGACTTACTGAGGTTTTTAGTGTTTATAATTAGCCATAATTTAACATCATTTATCTACAGAACAACCTTGGTTGTGTAGGTTTGGGTAGGGACTATCATCTGTGGAAGGCTTATGGGCCACCGTGGATGTTTGGAGCAATACAAAACGGTATTATTCATTAGAATCTTTTAAAAAGTTTGTTTTTAAATGTCTTTAGAAATCGAATATGAATATTTAGGTCTATAAGAGAGAATAAAAGTTTCTGTTATGTATACATTATGCATATAACTTCTTTTATAAATATTCCCAAAGAAAATTATCAGCCACTGTGAATTCCGGAGTAAATTCGGGGTTGTGTCAAATTATGTCATTGTTATCTTAAGTCATTTGTTGAACGTGAACTACATATTTTGTGGCCTTGTTCCGGAAACCAGTTGCACCTCGAAGGTATTGCGTCCTGTGTTCATTTAAATGGTACAATACTATTGTACTATGTATATATGTTCAATGCAGATACCTACCCGTTCACATAAATTACACACTTTTTTTAAAGAAGACTTATTAGAAATTAAACAAATGGCGTCATTTTAAAAGGCATTCAATGAAGCTACTGAAAATAAATATTAAAGAAACGGTGCTTCATTTTTCATGCTTCCGTATTTTTGTGATAAAATCGGAACTTTTTCTCATGAAATTAATAAAATAAATAATAAATTGAGGTTCATTAAAATCTGGTTTTGCATTAAATAATATTATGATGCTTTTTTTGTAGTTAAAAGTTTGTATAAAAATTGGCGGTATCTTTCAATCCACGAACCAGCCCATTAATGTGTTAATCTTGGACAGCTTTACTTAATACATATACTAGTAGCTCATTTTTCTTGCGATAGTCCGTAATGCAGGATAAACCACGGGTGTATCTGTCTAAAGCCAAAACTGCTGATGCCTCAGTTCTTCTTGTAATAAATATCCGATTCTTCAATGTCACCGTATGGATCGCTAATCCAGTATAATATTACCATAGTGAAAACATCCCCAAATCTACTTTTTAATTTTTATATCTATTATCAGTATAATCCACACACTATCTGTGTTTTAGTTTCGTGAATTTCCATTTTTCTCGCTGAAATGGACCCCCAGCATTTCGAAATCAACCCGGGGTCCACTTTGAGAATCTGTGCTCTAAACGAACCATTAAAGAAAAGACCGGTCAAAGCGGAATTTTTAGTAATAAAACCCATGCATGTGTGTTAATTACTCTAGGTGTTTCTTTAGTCAGCCATTTCATAAATGTCGCAACAGAAAAATAAATGTTTTCTTTCTTTACCCAACAATATTTTTAATGGGTTTAACAGTTCAATCGTTAATTTAATTTCAAGTGTACATTATATATTAATTCAGTTGTTTACAATGGTAAAATACATTAGTAATATTAAGTAGTAAATAAGTTTTTATTATTAAGTAAAAAAGAATATGAATTATAATTAGATATTTTGTAAACTTTGATGTACAAGTAACTAATATAAAATAAATAAAACTAAAACTAAAAACTCTCAGTGTCTGTTGTGAAGTGTCATTATGAATTTTGTAACAAACGTTAGAAATTGCACCAAGCCACTGGTATTTTACAGTATTAAAGAGTTTGGATGATAACATCCGCGTCTAATAAACTCAACAACCGGTTAGACGGGTTAGACAATGTAAAACGCTAAGCAGAAATGCTAAAATTCACAATTACACAGATATTCCTTGCGCGAAAGAACTAAAGACACAAGAAAACATTAACCATTAAAATTATTCTTCGTGTATGACAGTAAAATAGAATAATGTACAGACTCCCACGCTAAGCAGAAATGCTAAAATTCACAATTACACAGATATTCCTTACGCGAAAGAACTAAAGACACAAAAAAAAACATTAACCATTAAAATTATTCTTCGTGTGTGACAGTAAAATAGAATAATGTACAGACTCCCATGCGCGTGGATAGGGAGAAATTCTGTTAAGAATTTTGTTTATTAAATCTGACTTTCGTTGTTCAATGTCAAAAAGAATTCAGAATATTAAATAATAATAAATTTTACGCAATTGTGCATTGCTCAAACTTAAAAATAACGACCTTTTTACGATAGTTTAAAGCTAAACCCCGCACTGCTCGTATCTACAAATATCGTATCAATACTGTAATATATTGTAAACTTTCTTTATTTTAACATCCAATAAAAATACTGGAATCCTTTAAGCAACTCAGACTTTACGGCTTAGTATTAAAAAAGAATCAGTTAGGTACTTAAGTTTAAATATTAGAAGATTGGAAAATAACAATACCTTTCGATCGTTCTTGCAATCGAGTCGGGTATCAATTAAGTAGAGATTACCAAAACCTTTCAGAGATGGTCTGGGAGGTTTTTGTTTATGGATTTCAAATCTTTAGCACCAGATGTTCGAAATAAAAAACGTTTAAAATTCTATTAGGCTTTGAGAGAGGCTAGAAAAATATTTTTCATGGAGATACCTCTTATATTATATTTTATCACTCAAATCACAAAATCTAGTTCGAGTGATTTGATTTTTATTTTATTTTTTATTATTTATTTATTATCAACGCCCTGATGGGCTTTTACATAGTAATATAACATAAGTAAGTGCATGAGTACAGTTTAAAAAGGATATACATGAAATAATACAATAAAATGTTTTGAGAAATGAAATTAAAATGATTTCAGTGAAATTGCGAAAAAAAATATATTATTAACAGTTAGTTGAAAAGTTTTTAAATATAAGTGACGGCAGGTTGAGTGCATTTAGTTTTTTAATATGTTGTAGAAAGAATACGTATTCGAGTAAGATATCTGGACCCTTATCACAAAATATCGACACTAAATTAGACACTTTAGTCTACGTAAATTATTTGCTCGTTGGCAATCTACAGTAATTCTCGGGAACGATGATAAATTACCGACATTTTTGACAAAACCTTTTTGATGTTTTGTGCTAGGGTACAAATTGGCATTCATAAAATAGGTATATTTTGAAATTCTTTTTAGTTAATTGATTTGCATAAATATTCCTAATTTAGTACACCTAAATGGTGATTAGTACCTATTTTAAGGCGTAATAAAATAGTGAAAACGTTCAAATGAACATATTACTATTATCAATGGTTATTGATATATTATATTATACCTGAAACAAACCGGGAGTCCGAACGTGACAAAAAGCGAAATATTCGTTGATGGCCTACACATGGCCAATGCAAAACGCAGGGTAGTGGATTTGAATTGTACTTACGCACCTATTTTATACACAATCATATGAGTCAGCCTAATAGATATGTGTAACGGAATTATAATTTTATTTATTTGTTGAATTTATTGTACGAGTACATAATGAAGATTATTTAGTTAATACTAACAGTAGGTATAATATAAATACAATTAATGTACGATGTCTAGTTATATGTCTAGTTTATGATAATTACCTCCCCAATAAAGAAGATTCTCGTGCTTAAGTAGGGAGTAATATCATGGGTTTCTTGAACTTATTTTTTATGATTAAAAATGAATATCATACGAATGCAATACATTTTAGGTTATTTTAGTAAAGTTTCTTTTTGAAAATTTTATAGTCACTTACATCTATCATGTCATTAGGAAGCTTATTTCATTACATTATATATAATTTAAAAAAATACGTTTGAAAATCGCAGACTGGCATCATATTTTCCACAGTAATACATGGATTATCTCTGTGATGACTAAAATCAGCTGCACTGTTTAAAATCTACCAGGAGCTCAGAAGATGTAAGGAGTAAAGGAACCGTTTTTTCTTAAGTAACATATACGAGTACATTCACATACAGGTCAAGCTGATGCATATATAAAATAGCAAATAAGCAAAGTGCGAGGAGCTCAGGAGACCAGCGTGAGGGCATTTGTCCGCATTATTAATTCATCCCTCGAAGGATTACCTTTTTACATGGCTGCAATTTTTCAACTTACATAATTAATTTTCTTCCGGCTTAATGTTAAGAAGAAAATCTAAATTTCCCGTGAGAAACAAAACAGGTATTTTGTTACATTTAATCATCGCTTAGAAAACAATCTTTTTTATGAGATGGATTCCTCCATCGGAAAAATATAACAGTATTAAATATGTAATGGAGAAATAATCTCAGGCTGGGAAGAGGTGGGGTGGTGTAATTGAGAACACGGCGGCCCGGCAAGCGGTGGATCCGGGTTCCTAACCCTAAGCCTGGCTCGGCAGCTGGTTCCTAACTTGTGGCATATTAACATTTTTTATTGTTTTTTATGTATTTTTTCCCTTTCATTGTTCGAATGTTTTTAATAGACATCGGATTATGTACATTTGGATATTTGCATGTGCATAATGCATATTTGAGCATTGTCTTATCATTGTTACATACTTCAGGCAGCTTATTCTTAAAATATGAGGAAACCGTGTGATTTTCATGTTCTTTTTATTTTTTAAAGTTAATACCGCACAAGAGTCCTAACCGTCTAGGGCCAGAGAGACTATGGCATCCCCAATTGTGGTATGTTGGGAGGTTGAAGGTAGTAGAGAGGGAAAGGAGATGGGGAAGAGGAAGGTTGGAATGTACCTGGCTATTAAGATCTGGTCACCAAACACGGCTAAAGCCATTTGAAGCAACGTTTCAATTCTATATGGTGGTGTTTCACCAGGGCGATACTTAGAGTGTCTACCACTCTGGAACGTGCCGCAAATAGACTTTATATTTAATGAAAATTAAATGACAATTTTGTAGAACACCACAGATTTAATTTAATTTTTTATGACCAAGCGGTTTCGCTTAGCCTAAGCATCATCAACGTACAAAACTATACTAAACAAAAAGATAAAGTGTGCGATTATATTTACATACAGAGGGAGAACACAATATAAAATAAAATAAGAGAACGGTGAGAAAACAAAGAATTCTATTTAATTATAATAAAGGAACAAAGATAAAGATACATATAATATCAAATGAAAGAGGCAAAACGTCAACTGTGAAAGCGATTGAAGAATAATGAGAAATTTTACCCGTCTTACTCATTAGATTTTTACGCGCCGACTTAGTGTTGGTTTAGTTACACCGGACGTAGGCCATTAAATTAGACAGATAAGCCGTGGTTTTAAAACAAGTTTATCGCTATTCCGACTTTATAACACGCGTAACATTTACACCTCGTTTATAAGTGAGGGGGTACGAGTTTACGGGAAATTGCCTAATATTGGACTACTGGACAAATTAAACTGACTTCATTTTCATTAAATATGTCAAACCACAAAGTGATTGGTTTTTACGAAAATATAGACTTAATATTATTTTACATGAACTAAATGTGTTATGACCCCTATTAATTTAATACAATTTATTTGCGCACGCCTGGTTTGAACCCACGTGACCTCTGACTTTCTTCTGTCGAAACCGGTTATTTTTATAACCCATACCTTTGTAAAATTAATTATGATAATTCTCCGAATTACATTTTTTTTTTCAAAATTTTATGTATATCACCCTTCTTCTCCATGAAATAATTTTTTTTTGTGGAGCTGTTTTTTTTCGTCAAGAGGAATCGGTTCTTTCAGCATTTCGTTAGCCACCTCTCCCCCCTCATAAAATTAAACGTTTTTTAGGACTGCGGTTTTTTTTCTTCAGAGTTTTGCTGGTCACCCCCCATTCATGAGAGCAAAAAATTCCCAGTGGACCGGTTTTTGTTTTTATTGTATACTCTAGAAATATATTTTCACATTGATAGAAATATTATTTTAATGTAATTGAGCGTAAACCTGTTGAATAAAAATATGATTTTCAAATCATAATATTTAACGTCATTGTGATTGTTAGTTGTCAAATAGGAGTGCGAAGAACGCCACTTTTCACCACGGCATGGAAATAACTAAGAATTAGAGTTAAAACATAACTTTAATTAAACTACCATAAAATTTATTGAATACAAATTATTTTGCTAATATTAAATGAGGCTTCATGAGATTTTTTGTTTATTTTAAAAAATAAATAAAAGTGCGGGGTAAATTTAAAAAATGCACTATAGTGCAATATACATTACAACTAAGGTATTACGGACTATCTTTAATAATATTTTTTCGATAAACATATTATTTATTCATGAACATAACATTAATTTTGAGTTTCATCTATAGCGAACGGAATAAAATAATTTTATTATTTCACATAGACATTTTCAAAATACGTCGTGCATTTGCTCAAGAACTAAGAGTGTTTATGTATTCAAGTATTGCGTTACTATTTGAATATTATATTGCCATTTCGAAAGAGAAGACTGGGGTTGATATTCTCTAATTAGGTCTGGAGACCTTTGGGAAACAGTTTCTCCAGGTACAATTATTATAAGGTTGTTTAGACTTTAAAATAAACCTTCTCTTGAATTGTATACTTTGCATAAACTCGTTTCCATTATTCACGGAATTTTCTTGTCGCGATGGTAAATGTTATTATACATACCTATTTTTTCTTAATATTATTTTCTTATCATGATGGTCATTCAACTTTGAGCCAGGAGGTTTAATTTTCGGGCACAGCTAGTCGGAGTGTTGTATTATTAAGTGCGAAATTATTATCATATTCGTCTTCTTTCGTATGGTAAGTGTCAAAGCGGAAAATCTAAGTCTGTGAGTTAATCTAGATCCACTTTACGTCAACTCTTATTTGAATAACTTATTCAACAACATTGCTTAAGAAAGAAGTGCAACCATTTTTGTTTATTCAATCAACATCTAACCAGCACTTATATACGTAAAAACAAGTGTGCATTTATTCACAACCTTCCGATTAATAGCCAAAAGCGTGAATCTCTTCGCTTCTCTCCGTTTATAGATAGGCAGTATATGGTAGGTATTTCATTAAAAAACCAGCAGCTTGCTCTGCTTGAATTTGAATCAAGGAAACCCGTTTTTGCAAACACAACGGAAAACGAACCCACATCATACAGAACCTTTGTTAGCCATTTTACAGTAGTGGAAAAATAGCGTTAAACGTATTCTCAAGGGCATCTAACAAATAAGAAAATATGTTTTAAAGGTACGAGAGTATTTACCTTCTAACATGCCCTGACCACTTAAATAAATAATGATCGCACAAAAGAAACATTCTGCTCGTTTGTTTTACAGATTACTCGAGCATATTATTTAATAAAAACGTTTTCAAAGGTTTCTTTAAATAAATGTCAGCTAATCAATTTATATTTTTGCCTTTTATTTCGACGTTTTTCATGTTTAAATGTGCTCAATTTTGGAATCGTAAGCGAACATAATGTTATATAAAATAATGATAATAAGAGGCAATGATTTTTTCATTCATAAAGCCGGACTTTGATAAACACGATTTTAGATAGAACACACAGGCGCCTTTAAGGTTATCAGATGTGACGAAAATTTAAAACACCCCAACCTTGCAGGCGCATTATTTTGTGATTGACGTAAAGTTTATTATTATTTGATAAGGTTTGAGAAGTAATTGATCGGCTACGCAAACAATGTGAGTATATTCGGGTTTTAACAATTGTATAGACTTGTTAAATTCACAATTGTATTCAGTGACGTACAGAGACTTTTTCTGTATTTTAAGAAATTTTATAAACCCCGACCCGTTGTTAAATTTAAAACAAGTCAGCTTATGCAGTTTTCTCTAAGTTTAGTAGTAATTATTATTACGAGAAAAAGAAATGTTTAAAAATACTGTTTTTCATTTTCCTTACAAAATAGGTACAATGTACGATAAAAACAAGTTTTGTAATGTGTGCTTTTTACGAAAAATAAAAAAAGTTGTATTTTTCTTGGTAAAGAGTAGGAAAATTATATATATTAAAAAAGTTTTTACACTGTATTTTCATTTATTAAAAAAACACTACATTTGGTTTAAAAACGGTATACATTTGACGATAATCAAACCGATTATATAACTCAAAGCCGAATGCTTAAACCGCTAATTCATAGAGGTCGGGTATTTAAGGCTATCGCTACAACTCAATCTTGAACACATCCTCTCTTTAATACAATATATACAACTTTTAGCCCTAGCAATCGGGTACAACTATATTGAACGCTACTGCCGAAACGGGAACCGCCAAAGTAACCATTATCATAATTTAAAATTGTGTTAGAAACAGGAGTTACCTAAGGGTGTAAAGTTCAGAGGTAAAAGGAAAAATAAATTGAGACCGATCCTTCGGTAAACCTTAACTAATATATCGAACGGTTCTGAGGGACCCGCATTCCTTTAATCCTTGACCCTTCGAAACCCCTTCAACATTGATTTAAAATACAGAAGACTGACCTCAGCGCTAGTAAAAAGCTCCTATCTTGATTTGTCTGGTATGGGTGAAGAATATATTATTTCTTGGTATTGACAGAAAAATAACATTCTTAAACCTCAATTATTATTTATTCGTAAAAAGCTTTTACTTTGTGGCTTACCATATTTATAAATACAATAGATTAACTTTGTTTACAACCACTTTTATTATTCAATATTATGTCGACCGGTTTCGTAAGAAATTATTTGAATAATCAAATTAATTTATCTTATAGTCCTATCCTAGTATTTCCAGTAAGCCGCTCTGTTATTCCCATAATCCCCTCAATTAACCCTTCTCATTCCCATCACAACTCCTAAATATGTAAATATATATGTCTCAGTATTTTGTATTCAAGGTTAATTTTAATATCCTGATAAAAATCGAAAAATATTAAATGACGAAACCGGTCGACATAATATTGAATAATAAAAGTGGTTATAAACAAAGTTTATCTGTATTATTAAATTAAATAAGGAAAAACGTTTAATTTACTTTTCTTACATAAATACGACCCTAAAATCCTAGAATATTGTTTCAAGTTCTAATCACTTTGCCACGCATAACAGTCTCTTTTAAACCCTTTCTACCCTGACGATACTTTTAAGTACCACCAACTTTATTTAGTCATATATCTTACTGCGGTGACAATTCTCTGACGTTACTTTTAAGTTCCATTAACTTCATTTAGTTATACGAGTATATTTTAAAGCGGCGTCAATTCTCTGACGGTACTTTTAAGAACCATCAATATTATTTAGTCAAATATCTTACTGCGGTGTCAATTCTCTGATGATACCTTTAAGTCTACGTAAATAGTAGTCTATTCGATTTATTTATACTACCACCATTGGTTATTTTTTTTAGTGTTATTGGTTTGATGCGCTTGTGTTCTGTGCGATTATTAATAGTTATTTGTTAAAAATTGTAATACCAGGTAAGCCTGTTTTTTTAACTCTTTTACTATGTTATAGTTTTTTTATGGTTTTGATATATTAAATAAAAAAGGGTATTTATTGTACGGTCTGATGGTACTCTGAAGTACCACAAAATAAAATGGGTAGTATTTATATACCCAGATTAAAAATAAAAAAGACTTTGCTTATTTTATGTTTGAAGAATACTACAAAAATATACAGTTGTTAGGCGCTTTAATTTAATAATTGGGGTAGAAAGTGAGTATCGTTCATATGTTGAAAGAGCCATAAAAAATATTTGACATTGCTGCTTTTTTTAAATTTTTTTATAATTTGTACTTTATGTAGCGACATTCATTCATCACATATTTAAAACCGATTACCCGTAGAGATTTAAATATTACTGTTGGATATGTTTTATTTTATTCTAATATATTATATGAACTCACAAGTATATAGGGATAGGCACCACATTACTTGTTGGAAATATTTAAAAAAATATGTATGAACTAATACATTTTCGATTAAATAAACTAACCATTGAAAAACACCCCGTTCGTAGCCTAGGATCTTAACCGCTCGCACATGGAGCTTGGAGTCACACATGATTGATATCTGAAACTTAACATAAAGTATAACGTACTGCTACCGTCAAAAGGTGCTCAAGCAGACTTGAAAATACATGTTATATCAAATCAATTAGAGAAATATTAATGAAACAATCACGGGATGTAACTATACTTACCAAGATTTTTTTTTAGTTGCTTTAATCCACCCATTTCAAATGTAGAATAATGTCTACTAAAATACACTATAGGTAGGTAGGGATTTTTTTTTCATTTGATAATCCTTCCGTCAGCTCTATATTTTAAAAAATCACACTCTTACGTATGTATGTACGTACTCACAGAGGAAATTATTTACAGTTTCTTATTTTATTATTTAAAATGTTTTCTACAAAAAACAGAAAAACATAAAAGAAACGGTAAGTTATGCTATTGAAGAGAAACAATTAAATATTGTGCGTGCATAAAATTGTAGGCAAAACCAAACTGCTAACATTTTGAATTCATAACGATAGAGTAGGAAATCGTTTTACTAAGAAATACTAGGAAACAAAACAAATCGTACCCCACCACACTTTTATAACTATAGAGTAGGAAATCGTTTTACTAAGAAATACTAGGAAACAAAACAAATCGTACCCCACCACACTTTCATAACTATAGAGTAGGAAATCGTTTTACTAAGAAATACTAGGAAACAAAAGAAATCGTACCCCACCACACTTTCATAACTATAGAGTAGGAAATCGTTTTACTAAGAAATGCTAGGAAACAAAACAAATCGTACCCCACCACACTTTCATGTTTTTCCAGGTTGTTTATAAAGTGGGTATCTAATATTTATACCGTTACCTCGGGGGGTATTGAGAGGAGAAAAACAGAATTTATAAAGTGCGATAGTAATTAACTAATCACTTACAGCAAGGATTAAACAAATATACGAAACTTGGAAACAGTTAGGTCTGATTACTTGCCGATGTTTTTTTCACAATTTAAAAGTCTGTTGCTATAAAATTGACACGTACCTAAAAAACCAATAAATTTACGATTTTTTATCTCAATCTTTACCGTTTAGCACGAAACAGCCGGGATCGATCCACTTAGCAATACAAAGGCTTTGTTTTCAGCAGGTAATATCATCACCCCCCAAAGCGGTTATCGTCAACACTTGAAATATGTTAACAGATAACTATAATAAATTGGAAAATCCAACGCATTGACAGAGATGTGTTTGGTGTTCTTTCCTTCCATTAAAGGAAAACATTTCTAAGCCTTTGTTTGTTTGGTCTTACAAAAAGTTTTCTCAATTTTCTTTTAAAATTATGCATTTGAACTAAATAAATATACCGTTCATGAAGTCGTTTTGTGGCTTAGGCTGTCTAAGCTTTTTCTCGCAAGTTTTTTCAAGGCTGGCCCGCATTTCTAATAAGAATAAACAGGTTCAGTAATCTGTGTAAGCAAAGAAGAACGGAATAAGTCAGTAAACGCAGATGTCATATGTCACATTTCCGTTTTCAACAAAATAATAGCACATTATCGTATTTTCTGACTTTTTTAATTTTTTACTTGATGGATATGTATCCAAGGAATAATTCTGCATACTTAAATTAAATTTTTTGGTGAAATTATAATACGTATTAATATATACCGGTTTTCGTTTAATTTTTTTTAAAGAAAATGCCTAAAAAAGATTTAAGGCTGAACGAAAAGCAGGCTAACATAATATTCATTCATGTACATTGTTTTTTATGTGTCATATAAACCATATAAATGTATAGAATCATGTTTTTGATATGATGCGTGATATCCACTACATATTTTGCAAAATGTTCGTATGCACGCGTGTTCAAAGAAAAACTGAAAAGCTGAAAAAGCAAAAAACACTAAACTTCACCGGTATTTGATACTGCATAATTTGTCTGACTGTATAAAAAGTAAAAATGTATTCGAATGCATTAAGCGTAAGACTTTGATTTAATTTGCCTTTGTAATTGGATAATGGTCCGTTAGTATACCTGTATAAATAAATAAACCAGAATCTGTTTGTCTAAAAAAGTTAATTAAAAATACGATCGAATTTCTATTTCATTTAAGACTCACGTTCAAGTTTTGAGCCTTGGACTTCAAAAGACTGAATAGTGAATAATGCATGAGGGTCCATAAAATCCTCCATGCAATCATTTGTGTGTAAATGATGGTCGAATAATTTGACAGAATCGATTGGAAAGCTACGGCAGTTGGAGCAAACGATTGAAGTTCATTTGAATGAATGCCGCGCATCACAGACTCGACAAATGCAGTGGAATTAAATACTGTACTTTTGGAATCTGTTTGCATAAAAATTTTACTTAAATTAACTAAAACTAATTAATATTTTTATGTATAAAGCCATTACTTTGTGGTTTGACGTATTTTATGAAAATAAAATAATAGCTTTGTATAAGACCACAGATTTATTTTATTGTTTATGACCGGCCGGTTTCTCTTAGCATAAGCATCATCATAGTTTAATTTTGTACCCTGATGATGCTTAGAAAAAATTATTTCCTTCAAGATATTTATCATCTTTAAGAATGCTGTGTGAAGGGTCTTTTCAAGAAAATGAAAGAGTTAACCTGAGTTTTAAAGAGACCTTTTATTGTAGGATAAACAAAATAAAGAAGCCGGTAATTCATTTAAAGCCAAAATCAGATCTTCACACATTTTTGTCTCGGCAAACGCTCCTTGTTTCAACTATTTTTTTATAATTATGTTATCTTAGAGAATTTAATATATATTTATTAGTGCGGGTATTAAATTTATTATTGTTTAATATTGATATTGTATTAAGAGACCGATGTTAGCAATGGAAAATATTTTATTTGTGGTAAATTTACGATTCCACACAATAAAGAACATTAAAGTTAATGGTGTTTCCACTGCGGATATTATTGCAATAATGATGATTTACGGGGAAATTTATTACTCTGACTGGTAAAAAATGGTAAGGTTTGTACGCAATTTAATGAAAAACGCTAAGGTTATTAGTAACGTAACCTTAATTATTCATCAAACTACCTATGCTTTCATACCGAAAAATAATCGAATATAGATTTTCGAAGAAAATTTTATGGTTGAATTTAAAAATACTTTTTTTAATTTCATTTTTAAGTGCTTAATTATATTAAAAAAAGGTTATGTTAGGAATATGTAATATATTTTGAAAATAATATCGCCCAACTGTTAGAATGCTCTTAAAAGATGAACCAGCTGGCACGTATACCATACAATATTATAAATTAAATGGCAAAAGTTAAATTTCAAATGGTAATTAATACTTCTCATTTCGTAAGTGAATTTTGGGATAGTATGCCCTGTTGCACTCCTTTCGCCTCTTTCCTCCTTCTTATACATCTCTTGTACTAAATACGTTTTACTAATTATTATTGATATACGCTTTTTAACTTTTTTTTTAAAGAAAGGCAAACATTCCCGGGTTACGAATAACCTGAAAATATTTGAAAAACTCCTACTGCTATCATAATAAAATAATAATATGCATCATACAACTTTTTTATTAAGTAGCGAAATATTTTTTTCTTGGGTGTATTTGGTCGAATGTAATTTAAAAAATCAAATGAATATTACTGTTTTTATATCAAACACGATTTCTTACAATCTAAGTATTGTATTATTTACAAGGTACAATTACCAAGAAGTTTGATCAATTATTGATTAAGAAAGGTGAAAAAGTAGTCATGGAATAACTCAAGTTTCGTTTTTATTTAAAAAAACCTTTTTTAATTTTTTAAATATTTAAGATCTCTTTACAGAAGCTGTCTCATTCAGAATTTTATTGAGATTGAACGAATACTTCCGGGTAAGTATTAAATCTACTAAAACAATGCTGTTTTCATATGTTAAAATAGAAATGATTTTTTAGTATCGCCTTAAAATTACTGAATCGTCAAAGACTGTTCTTTGAATTTTTTTAACGTACTTTTCAAAAGTGAGATTATCTGGTTTGAAATCGTATTTCGCAAATTTCTCGTTAAATTTACGATAAACGATTTAGAGAAATGCGTTTGATCTAATGTCTAATTACTACTCATAAAATTCGCTGTTTGCTCAAATTCTGTTCAGTAGTTTATCGAATGGTTTATTTTACTATTGTAAATCATTGTAAATGCCGTACTATACAAGTTCGTATAACACACTGTTCTGTGAAACGGTAAACATATATTCAAAAGTCAATTACATCGGTCAAACATTGGCTCGGCCGACAGTCGCTCGAGGCGGCAATATGTGGTGCTGACGGAATCATGGGGGGAAGTGGAGGGTGGAGTAGTTTTGTGAGGTTAAAGAGGGGGAGGGGTAACTAGAAGCTACCCTCATACTCAATAAATGGATAGGGAACAAATTGATCAGTTTTCCGTGAACGAAAATTAATTCAATGTGATGCTCCGTTTATACAAAACAAAATAATAAAAGAAGAGTAATAAAATATTCCAAACCAGTATTTTTTAATGGTTAAAGTAATTAGTAACTGCTTATTAATACATATTTGATAAGTTATTATGATCACGTCAGTCACGTAATTTTAGGCATGCGAGAAGGCGCCTTTCGTTCCATACGTTTCATCAATCTTGGAATATTAATTTAATTTAACTTTATATTAACGTATAAAAGTATTATACGTCCAATTATATAAAATACACAACCGCAATAAGGAAAAAATAGCAACAGAGAATGAACAACACACACACATAATATTTAAATGAAGCAATGATAAAAATAGTACAAAAATACACATTTGATAAGAACATGCAAGTCAAAGCCTGAATAAAGTTTTGGTAGAGTCAATGATGTTAGACATAATAAATTGTATTTTCGTAGAAAGACATCATATTTAAAGGAACGATAAAAAAACTTTTTAAGAACACGGAAGGAACGATCAGGGTACAAAATTAAACTAAACAAAAAATACAATGTGTACGGTTATATATAGATACAGAGGGAGAAAAAAATATAAAATAAAATAACAGAACAATGAGACGACAATAGAATAATATTTAAATTATAACAAAGGAGCAGAGAGAAAGAGACACACACAGATAATATGAATTGAAAGAGACAAAACGTCAAATGAGAAGGTGATTAAAGAATAACGATACATTTTATGAGTTCATGGGAAATATCCCTAATTTTGGACTACTCGACAAATTTACCTGATTATTAAGAATATGACTATTCATTTTAATGGCTTTCTTATTTTCTAGAGTTTCTAAATTATTTAATCTGTTGCCGCGATAATTTTTGTGAAGAATATGAGCACCGGTGTTTTTATTGAAGGTAACATTTTTATCAATAAGATGATTAGCGAATTCAGAAAAATATATTAAAAATAATTCAGGGAAATTTAATTAATTGTATTCTTAGAATATTATTATCGTAAAGAATGACAAAAATCATTTGGACTAATACCAAAAATTTCAAGACTATGCATGGTTTGAGTTAACAAGTCTTGATATGTTATATTTGAACAGTGAAGAATGATAACCATAATAATTAGTAGAGTGACGATTGGGGAAAAGTAATTTATTGTTTCTGAGTCTACGTTAATAATAGGTACGATTGAATTTGTCGCTTCTCATGATTTTTTCACAATTGCAGTGCTTTATTTGTATTTGTGTTGGAGTTTTTGGCCATTTGTTGAGAATTCTTCACACCGGTCACCTTTCTCGTCCGCTCAATTTGAAATCAAGTAAAAATTCTGCCCTCTTCCGTGTCAATTCTTAGCAATTAGGTTTCCAAGAGAAGAAAAACATTAAAAACAAGTTTTCACTCCACACTTTTGGAATAGGCTTACGTAGGCTTTTTGGTTTTGGAATTTTTCGATTTCTCTTTAGCGGAAACTTTGCGTGTTTTAATAAATAAATAAATAATACATTTATTCGTAAATAACCGAGAACTAGATCATCTTGAATCGTAATGAAACAAATACGCCATTTTTTTTAAATACTTAAGTAATTAAATCGTAATATCATAATTTTTATGATGATAATTAACGATAATAATAATAATAATAAAATAATAATAATAATAGCTTTTATTTCAGCGGAACAGAGCGGTGGGTGCAATACTCTGTCTGCCATATAAGTAAAAAAATACATATCAGAAACTTAAAACAATGAAGATAACATAAAAAAAAAAATATCAATTATAGTAATAAAAGAAAAATAAATAGATAAAATAACATAAAATGATAATAATAATAATATAAGAGCATTATAATGAAATAAAGTAAATAACTTTTACGGCGGATTGAGGGAAATTCTCCACCTGTGATGTAGGGGCGCACTGTGCCACTGGGCGGTAGCCTGGACGAGAGTGTTCTCGGATTCCCGGTAGCGCTGTCTCGTTCCTGCCATTCTGTGACGCATCAGAGCAGCAAACCCGTTAACCCTTCCCTCTGCAAACATCTGTGAGGCGCTGCATCGCCAAGGAAGACCGAAAAGCCCCCTGTACGCGTGGTTGTACTGCGCTCGGAGCGTGTTCATGACTGCTTGTGTATATCTGGTCCAGAGTTCGCAAGTGTACAGGATCATGCAGTACGTCTGGAACAACTGTCTCTTTACCGGAAAACTGCACCTATTGAATCTCCTGGCAAGCATGTTGGCTCGCACGCTTAGTGCTCTTCTCTGGCGCTCTATGTCCTTCTTGTCATTTAAGTCGTCAGTTACGACATGACCCAAATATTTAATTTCACTGCTTATATTCAGATCAACTCCGCCGAGACGTATGGGCGGGATAACAGTGGGTCCTGTACTTGTTCTAAATATCAGCAGCGATGATTTTTTGGCATTTTACACTAACCCATGACTGTCAACGTACGCTTCACAAATGGCCACCAGTTTTCTCATTGCTTTTACTGATGGGGCTAGTATAACCATGTCATCTGCGTAGCTAATGTTGTTCATACATACCCCGGCAATGTGGCATCCGATTTTTGTTTTATTCAGTGCTTTACTCAGTTCGTCCATATAAACATTAAATAGAACTGGAGACATTGAGCCTCCTTGTCTAACTGCTTAGCTGCTTCTGATAGGCTATCATTCCATCTGACGAAGTTTTCCTGTTGGTTGTACCATGCACCCAGTATTTTCACAATTGATGGAGGTACTTGTCGTTCGGTTAGTTTTTTCCATAACTTTTCTTGACTTACCCTATCAAAAGCTTTACTCAGATCAAGGAAGCATGCATAGACCGTATAAAAATGAATTCAAAATTCAAAATCTGAATAAGATACGAAAGGAATAATTGCTTAAAACTCTGCACCTAAATGGCGCTAAACGTCTCTTTGTAGCATTCTAATAGAAGCAAAACTGTACCTACATGATTTATCTGTACACTCTACACACGGGCAGTTAGGAAAATGTCTAAGGTTTTCAGTGAGTAAAATTTTCTTGGTATTCTATGAAAAACACACTAGAATGTCAGTAAAATGTGCAGCTTGAAAACCAGCGCAGCCTTTTTTAAACGTGTTACCTAAAATTTCAGTATGCATTTTACGAATAATTTAAAAAATTACTGTTTATTTTTATTTACTGAAAACCTTAGAAATTTGTCTAACTACCCGGATGGAACTAACAGATACATCATTTTTAGTATTGCTTGTATTAGAAAGCCATACAGTGTGTTTTTTTGGATGCTGACCCTTAACACGTTATTTAAAAAAAACGCAAGGGTGAAACTTACAACAACCGCAAGATTGGCTGAGCTTGTACTTAAGTTAATGATTTTGTAGAAAGACACGGATGTTGAGTAGATATTTAAGAATATACAATATACTTGTGACCTGCGCGATAAATTTTAGCATCGAATTGCCTCCTACTGAAAGTTTAATCTTTTAAAATAAAATATATAAGCGCGTAGGTTATCTAAAGGCTAGACACCGAAAAAAACTTTGTCTACTGACATTCCAACGTCCTTTACCACCAACAGGTGTGCAGCTTAAAAGCTCGTTATATGATTTAAAATTCAACGTAAGGACAGAGTTAAATGCCGTGACAACTACTGGCTTATTCGCCAACGCAAATGTTGATTCGGCGTGTAATGACGTAGACAATTTAGCACGTAAAACCATAATGGACTCCATGACTAGTTAACAATTTGTTTTCCTAAGAAAATTTTGTTAAAATACCTACTAAATTTCACCAGTAAGATAATCTTCAAAATTAAATAGTATTTTTTGCACCACATTTCTATATTTTAACAATGACTGATGTTTTAACAAATTATATGATTATGAAGCATTCTCAAACATAAAAAAATACATTGTTCACTCAGCTAGAGACTCATAGAAAATACTAGATGGGTAATGTCGTTTATGAAGTTGATAATTTTTTAAAATTTGTTTGTTACCAACACGAGTTAACAAGTGTACCATTATAACTTTAAGCTCTACAGTTAAATAAAACGAATGCTCCGGTCAAGTTAATAAAACTTTTCAACTTCCAGAGCAGTATGAAGTAAATACTTCTCAGGAAAGTGCAGCGGTGGGAGTGAAGTGGGAGGGAAGCAAAAGCAACGGCAACAACCAGGGCAATGATAATGTCACTTAAATTTCCCCGATTTTCGCATTTAAATCTCTGTGCCGGGTTTCGCTTACGAAACACAATTATTAGTTGAAATGCTAGTTCCTTGCATACGTAATCAAATAAGCGATCCTGTTTATCCACTGCGCCGGTTGTAAACCTCCATGTCGGCCAACTTTCCGCGAGCTGAGGAAACTTTCCACGTTGAATAATATTGCGGTACCGAGAGAAACGGAGGAGAGAACACACGTAAATAGCGGAATTACTGGAATGAGTCTTAATTCAGCCAACAGCGAGTTGATAGAGCCACAGATCATAAAGAATGCAAGAGTTTGCGCATAAACCATGGATATTCTCACAATCAAATCATATTTTGCACCGTGCTCGGTGAGGCCAGTTTAAAAAATAAGTTTTTTTTAAATCAACACAGTTTTTTCGGTTTTGAAATATTTTAGTTTGCGGAGATACTTTGATAATTGGTTATGATACCATGAAATACTTATTTTGCTGTTTTTATCTTAGATTTGACTGGTTATCATTTTGTTATTTTGGATATTGAAAGAAGGGTAAATGTAGGGAAGTCCATTAATGGAGGACTGAACGGTGTTGGCGTAAAAAAAACAAAGAAGCGAACCTAGCAGTTCACAATGGAGTGCTTATACTAACCCTGAAGTATGACAATGAGGCATGGAACTGGCAGAGTAAGGATGAAAGTATACTGAATGCTGTGGAAATGAGATCCCTGAGGTGTATGTGCCTCAGGACAGACGGCCTCCATGGTCGAGTGGTAAGACTCTCGACTACGAATCCAAAGGTCGCGGGTTCAAACCCGGCGTGTGCTAATAACTTTTATATGATTAATATGTGTCATAACACATTAAATTCATGTAAAAATAACAAAAAGTATATTTGCGGCACGTTCCAGAGTGTTAGATATTCTAAGTATCGCCCTGGTGAAAGACCACCATTCAGAATCGAAACGTTGCTTGAAATGGCTTCAGCCGTGTTTGGTGACCAGATCTGAATAGCCAGGTACTTCCCAACCTTCCTCTTCCCAATCTCCTTCCCCTCCCCACTACCTTTAGCCTCACAACATACCCTATTTGGGGATGCCATAGTCTCACTGGCTCTAGACGGTTGGGAGCAGTTAAGACTCTTGTGCGGTATTTACGTAAAAAAAAGTGCGGTAAAACCTGTGACCGTGTTAAAAATGTGAATATTCGGAAAGAATGCAAGGCTGATGTAAGTGTAATGAATAGGATCAATAAAGGGATGCTTGGATGTTTTGGGAGATGTAGAGCAGATGAACGAAGAAAGGAGTATGAGAAGAATATATGACGCGAAAGTGAATGGTAGAAGAAGTCGGGGACGCCCGAGAAGACATGGCACGATCAAGTAAATCAAATACTTGAATCGAGCAATATGGAAAGTAAGAATAACAGAAGAGTATGTATGAGACGGTGTTTAAATTTGAATGAAGCAAGGAGTGTGTGCCAGGACAGAGTTGTATGGCGGTCCGTCCTCTCGGCCTACTGCTGCGGGAAAACGGCGTGATGGGTAGTTGGTTAGTTAGTCATTTTGTTTATCCCTAATTTTTTCAATCAGAAAAATAAATTGACTAAATAGTGTTGCGGCCAAGTTACCCCTAGAAATTATATTAATGCTAATTGGTTTAAAAGTTCATAAGTTTGGGATATGATCGTGAAAAAGTTGAGACATCACTTTATAATGAAACTTTGAATAGCGTAGGAATTGTTGAAATGTATGTAATTCAATAAAATCATTATTTAGGCACAACTGGGGGAAAGAAGACCGTTTTACTTCGTATATTCTTCAGTTTATTTTTCAGGCCGGTAAAGCAAACCACGCCAAGGAAACTAAAACAGAAACTTCAGAAACATTGTGGTGCAAATAAGTTCCAGAGGCTTTATCAAAAACGAAAAAGCCAAAGCAAAAAAACGGTAAGAAAATTACTTCCATTTCATGAGGATCTTGTAGCAGTATGAACTCTGGTTATTGGAAAATAAAGTAAAATGTATAAATAATGAACAGTTCGCAATTTAGCACCATTTCAATTTAAACACCTAATTTTTTAAAACATAATTTTTGCAGATATTAAGGAGGGTGGTGCAATCCTATAAGTTCCACATAATATATAGAAAAAAAGATAAAAAATAAAAACATGATAATATAATAATTTAATGGTTCAGTAAATAACGTATCAAAGTAATAAAAATAAAAAAAGAATCTTACAAAATATGTAAAACTAAAAAAAAAAATTAATGATTAAATAAAATTCCGTGATTTAAGATTGAGTACAAAAAAAATGTCAAAATTATGTTTTACGAAATGATGATTAAATAAAAACAAATTTGTAACTTTATTCCACTTTTTATTTTTGACTGGACCGGTTTCAGCCTATAACGGCCATCTTCAGACTAGTACTAGTACTAACGGCCATCTTCACTAGTCTGAAGATGGCCGTTATAGGCTGAAACCGGTCCATTTCAAAATAAAAATAGAAATTTGTTATATAACACAGTTTGTGGAATAAAGTTACAAATTTGTTTTTATTTAATCATTAAAATGGAATTCCACCATGAATTAACAGTTACAAAATTAGAAATAATTATACGAATTGTATTAAAAACATAGAACAGTTAGCATCTGTAAATCCACAAACCATATTTAAATTCTCTGAGACGCTTAATAGCAAAGAATCTGGAATTCCATCCACCATGTATTATAAACATAGAACAGCTGAAAACTCTCAAGATGTTGTAAATTTATTTGCTGAATGCTTTGGTGAAGTCTATGATACACACATTGATCCCCCCTTCACAAGTAAAATGTTGAGAATTCCATTGATTTTAGCACTTGTACATTTTCTGAAACCGGAATTAAATGCAAAATTAAATCCCTTAATCCAAATAAATCTGCTGAACCCCAGATAATGTCCCCCCACTCTTCTTATCAAAGTGTGTTACGGTCCCAACAAGTCCATTAACACAATTTTTTAACCTTTCACTGAAAACTGGAGTCTTTCCGGATCAATGGAAATTGAGCTTCTTATCACCTATCTTTAAAAAGGGTAATAAAACCGATGTTTCAAATTATAGACTTATCTGTATTCAATCAGCAATACCTAAATTATTTGAATCCGTATTAATAACTAAACTAAATATCGAAGCGAAAAGAGTTATTTTAACGTATCAGCATGGATTTATGTCGGGAAGATCAACACTCACAAATCACAAATGAACAAAGGATGCCAAATATACGTGGTGTATACAGACTTCAGCAAAACATTCGACAAGGTATCGCATAAAATTTTAATCTACAAACTTAAAGCCTTCGGTATCGCTGGAAGCATGTTAAACTGGTTCAGGAGTTGCTTGTCTTTGAGAAAAAATTTAGACATTGTGACGATATTTGAAGGCGTTAACATTCTATTGTTTGCCGACGATCTCAAGATTTATAAAACTATTAGAACCTTAAATGACTGTTATATCCTTCAATTTAATCTTAAACGTTTATATGAATGGTGCAAACTCAATGAACTCTTTTTAAATATACCTAATAATAATAATGATATTTGGATAATTTGTATAGCGCAGTTTTTGTGAAAAATTTCTTGTCAATATATATCATTCACCATCAACAAGAATCTCATTATATCTCATTACCATTTCAACAATATCCCTCTTAAAAGAGTTTATCAAATCAAAGACCTGGGTATCCTATTTGATGTAAAATTGACATTTATCTTCTCATGTCAACGAGGTAACAAATAAGGCAATGAAATGCTTGGGATTTCTTTTAAGAACAGTAAAAGACTTTACATCGCTCCATTCTTTTAAAATTATTTTCACTGCCTAAGTAAGAAGTAACTTAAAATACAACTCACCAACCTGGTCCTCATACTATAAAAATCATCAATTAAAAATTGAAAGAGTCCAACACAAATTTCTTAGATTCATCAATTTTAAACTCTCCTTACCTATTAAAAAAATTAACTATACTAGCTTAATGAAAATATTAAACATAACTAAGTTATCTTGTAGAAGAACCATGAGTGACCTAGTACTCTTATTCAAACTGGTTAACGGTGTACTGGATGCACCTGATTTAAATAAGCTGATAACGCTCCGTGTACCTAATCGTGACATAAGACTTTCTGAGTGGTTTCATATTGATTCATCAAGAACTGACTATTCAATGAACTCCCCAGTCCAAAGGTTGCTTAGGCTTGGAAACGAATTTAGTTATGTTGATATTTTTCTATATTCCATCACGAAATTAAGATCAGAGTTATATTACATTATTGGGTAAATTAAAAAAATTAAACATGTTGTTCGTCATACATAATTTCATATGTTGTTTCTTTCTCGTTATATTTGTTGTTTCATTCTTATCAATTTTAATAATTATTAACTTCAAATACAATTATTGCTATAATACTTTATTGTTACACTTGCTATACTATGTACTAGCTAGCTGTTGAATTTTTTTCACAATCTTTCGCTTAAAAAAGTAAAATATATTTTTTCATTGCTTATTTGACCTTCTAATATATTTTTGGTGAAATTGTATGTTATTAATTGAATTTGTTTATTCTACTAAGTAAATTTAACATAGTATATGTTTGTCTTAAGCTACTTTTTCACTATTTTAAAGATTTTTTTTTATTGAAATTAAAATTGTAATTTTTCACTCCGTAGAACTCTGAATAATTATTTTGGGTGGTATAATATTCTTTGTCTTTTCAATTTCATTTTTATTGAAGTGATTCACTAACATGGTTTAAATATTTATGTTTTAATGAAACATAAAACCCGTTTTCCTGCCATAAGAATTGTTGACCTGGGAATTATTGATAAAACTTTTTGAAAAGCCCTTGAGAGATTTTAAAAAACACCTTATTGAAATAATTTTATTGTTTTTTCCCTTTAGGGTATACAGAGTAGACGGTGGGTGCCAACCATTCTGTCTCTAAATCAATCACAAATTATTACATTTTTAACATATCTCTTTTTAATACGTAGCAAAAGTTGAATACAATACGATTTATAGTAAAATAAACAACTGTAACCCATCTTAAATATTAAATAAAATAAACAAATATTCCAGATAGATATATAAAAAAATAAAAATAATACCAATAAATTAAAAGTAGCTTTTACCCTGTAACTATTAAAATCATGCAACAATACTGATGAATATAATTAAAGTAAAATCATTGTTTACTACCCCTGACATCCCCAAAAATAGTATATAAGCCGTAGGTTAACAACAAAATGTACTAGTCTGAAGATGGCCGTCATAGGCTGAAACCGGTCCAGTCATAAAATAAAAGTGGAATAAAGTTATAAATTTGTTTTATTAAATCAAAAAAAAAAAAATAATAAACAAACAAATAAAAAAAAAACAAACAAACAAACAAACAAATAAAGAAATAAAATTATAATTGAGGTTTGTTTCAAGATATCATGAAAAAACTCGTTTATAAACGGGGCCCTGCAAGAAGTCCAGTGCTCCCATTACAATAGTGTTTTTGCTCGTGCCTATTCTTTTTCTGTAGTTGGCGATACGTCTTCTTATTGGCTCTGAACCCGGGAACTTAACATAGTACTTACTGATTTAAAATTCTACCTTTAACTTATATGTTTACATAATATACGGCAGGAAACAAAATGACTTTAAGTATTTTTTAGGGTAGGTACCCATACCTCTTTTGTATTGTTTTTTTTTCAATAAAAAAACTAGTAGGAATTTTCACAAAGCTTAGTCTTATGATGGCTTGGAGATCTATCATCCTTCAATCTCCTATATATTACCTAAAGCCACTCACACCGTGTGATGCGCTTGAGTTAATTAACTAAGTAAACTTCTTTAGTATAAATACCTTATGTTCAGTGATATTTCCATTGAAGTCTGATAATTTAATAGCTACCTGAGAAAGCGCCTTGTTTGCTTTCTCCTTGCGGCAGAAGATTAATCACGTGACGCGTTGGAAACTCATAAACCATAGAGCTTTAAGTGCGGTCTGGTTCAGTTGACCGTACCGTAAAATGCTCCACATTTTTTTTCTTTAAGAGAGATTTTGTAAACACAAAGAAAATATACATATACAGGGGTATCAAAACACTTAAACATAAATTTTAAATTGATAAAACATAATTTATAAACGGTAGTAGAGTTCAGATTTCAAATGGGTGAGATATAGGTGAAGGGGGAAAGGAGAAATCGTTAAACAGCATTGAAATAAAAAAAAATACCAATCAAACTTATTTAATGATCTCTGATTCTGTATGCAAAAGAAAGAACAGAATGCAAGAAAAAGAGAGACGAATCAGAAAATAAAATAATGTGCGATTATTTTTTGAAAAAGGACATCTGACATATCACACAATTACATGTACGGAACAAAAGTTCCTACATTTTGTTTTGGCTCTCCTGAATACTGTAGTTTTTTTAATCATTTCGTTCTTCCTTGCACACACATAATTAATTTATGCATACACAAGGTGTACAGACCAAAGACTATAGTGTCAATCAAATTCCGAAAAATTGTTGAATTGACATTAGCAGGAGATTATTTATACACGCATAGCATGAGTTTTTTTTAACAATTTTATCAATAAAACACACATATTTGCAACTGTGTATGTACTATCCAACATGCAAATTAAAAATATTATGGGAACAAGATTTAAAAAATATATTAGACAAGAGACACAAAAGCACTTGAAAGGGAGATAGGTAAAGGCAAAGGAAGAAATGGAGATCCAAAGGGTTTTTCCGATGAAATACCAATAAATGAAAAGCCCCAATAAAAACACAGCTTTGACAATCGATTGAATTGTGGTTACAAATTTACTATTATTTGTATTAACATTGTTGATGCATGTGAGTTCTCAAAATATCTTTTTTCGATATGAGACTTACTCTGCTGGTAGTAAATGAGCTGTTCTATTAATTGTACAAAAAAAACTTAAATGTCGACTAGAAACAAAACGTTATTCCAGATTACGAATTTGTATGTAGTTCATCTAGAATCTAGACGAAATGCAAAAAAATAAACCTAATTCATTTATAAAGCACCATCTAATCACGCGTCTCAGATGCCACTGAATAATAAGCATATCTTCATCTAATGTTTAAAAAATCTTTCATTCGTTTTTGTTCTAGTGCTTTGACGAAACAAAAAGTTTTTAAAATTAGAAAGAAAATGAATAAAACTTAAAATCAACACTTTACACAACAGTTTACCCACCTTAACACGTTTATGGAAGCATTTATTAAACAAGTTCCATATTTCGTTGCTGAAATAAAGTGGAAATATTTTTATATAAAAGGTATACTTCCCATTTAAAAAAAATACAACCCACACACACAACCATGAATTTCAGTTTTTGCCGCCTAGCGCTAAATACATTCTCAGCAGTTACCTTACTCGAGATGACGGAGAATAGGAAGCATATGTTCTCTCATAACTCCAAAAAATTAGAATTAACGAATGAAACGGTTGATTCAATAAACTGACTGTCACTCAAATTAAAACTTTGGAAAGTTATGTGAGCCGTCGCGGATAAGTCAGCAAACTAGACAAGTGCTCACTATTACATAATGGAAACATTTATACCAACATAGGTTATGGGTCTAAATCAAATTTCATAGGAATATGAAAATAATTCCAATTTAATGAATGAATGTTTCCACGAACATTTTCAAAATGTGATTTTATTCTCAACTATAATTGCTTCGAAAAAAATTGTAAGTTACTAAAAGGAAATGATTTCCCCCGTCCATGAGAAAATGACACAACCAGAAACCTTTTCAAATGTACCTTAAAATAACATTATTATTAAATTTTACTCTTTATTTTATTATAAAAAAAAAACACTGAAACGACTCTTTATTTTAATATTGAAACAAACTCTATCCTATTTCGAGTATACTAAAGAACACAGATATGTTTGCTTCCTTAAGTAAACAAAATTAATTTGTTTAATCAATAATATTCTAACTTTGCCTAATTAAGCATATGATTAACTTGCGCGAGAGAGCTTGTTGTGGATTTTTTTTCAAACCTCTTATTTGGTGAACTTTTATAATAATATGTGTACAATAAGTAGTAGAAAAATGTTATCCAACAATTCGATATCAAGCCAGTTACGTAGAATAACTATTTACTGGAGCCGTAATAAGTTTTAACAGTTTGAGGGAATATCGGAGATAAATAAATCCTCTCTGATTGAATCTCCCGAATCAAAAATTAATTAATGGGAAGGAGGGATCATTGTGAAATGATTTCCAAGTAATCGCTCTCAAAGTGGAATTGATCTCCTTTCTTCGGAAGCAATAATTTCAATATTAAATCCCAAGTTATATCCTGAAATACGTCCCGAAGTAATAAATAAAAATCTACTGAAGCGTATAAATTTACGAGGATTTAGTTCGAACACTTTATTTGAAAGTAAATGTTCGCGACAGGGATATGAAACGTTAAAGGAGAAAATTATAAAATAATTAATAATATTATAAATTACCTTGTTACCTGACTTCCCCAAGTTTTGTTTTGAACAATGTGAAGCTAGCATGTTGGCTTCTTGACGTATTTTTTTATTATCGCAGAATGAATCTTTCTTAATTCTCCAAAGCTCCATCGCTCATGATAGAAAAGTTGGTGGCAGCCGAAAAAGCTGGTTTGATCTATAAATTTCGATCAAAAAATACTGTGCAAATTTAACGAGAACAGAATTCAGCTTTTTAAAATTACTCTCAGAATTTAATTATTATATTTCCATAGCGCCCATTTTGGTGATTTTCACAAAAAATGGCGCTACATAAATTAGCAAAGTATTATTATTACGTAAAGGTAAAAAAATTATTTGAATTCTACCAAGTAAAATTAAATTTAAAAATGGTTTTTAATACCGCATTATTGATTTATATGTTAAAACGTGTCATGACGTTAGAGCAATATGCTTATTGAGAGGCACTGAAATTTTATGTCTTAAAAAGTTGGTTCATATTTTAAAATCAAATGAAACAAAAATGTCTTTGAAGCTTTATTTCAATGGTGCAATGAAAAATGATAATGTTTTTTAAAAGTATCTTGCACAATCTTTACGATTACAATGTACTGTATATCTCTATTTCAGTAGGTACTACGTTTTATAATAAAAATTTTCGTATTTTCTTCAAACTTTTTGATGTTGTTGTAATGCTTTCACACGATTCAAAGTTAATTAAATAATGCAATAGTAACGTTCATGTCTGCAGACGTACTGTTTTTTCTTTCTCAACATTCCTCTTCGATAATCGTTTCATTCTATGGTTATCTCCGTAAGAAACTTGGAGTAACAATATATGGAGAGAGAGCTAATTCTTTTTACCCACCCTATACAAATTTAAGATAAATTACTTTCTCCGGGTTTTTACGTTGTACACCATGAGAAAGAAAGAGAGAGCAAAATTTCACAAATTATCACACTCTTTAAAGTATTGTAAGGATGTTCTTCGTGTCCCGAGTCTCCGTTGACTCCGCCCACACGTTTTGATATGCGACATAAATGGACATAAGTTAACGGTTTTTTAGGTTATATGCTATATTTTTGTTGATAACAATACTGTGAAGAAGTGGTTATACGGATAAACAAAAAATTATGTCGACATGTGCTATGAATGAATGTATAAATACCCTAGCCCTAGTCTTTGCCACGCCCAAGTCTAGTCGAGTCCGGAAAAACTCATTAAAACTGACTACAGTAGCTCTCTCTCTTGTATATTATTGCTCTGAGGTAAAAAACAATGAAAATAAATACATTTTCAGGTTCTGTAAATGGGGACGAAGGTATAAGATATATGTGACAATGCTATGGTTTGACTAACGATATAACATTATTTTTGTATTTTAGGGTAAAGACAAGTACATTTAACGACTAATGTGATAAAGGTATACCTAGTTTAGTACTCGCTAGTGTGCAATAAACTAGGTTTAATAACATCTGCTACAAATAAAAATATTTTTCAAAACCAGTAGTATTTTTTTTCATAATTTAGAAACTTTTCAATCATTTACGTAAAATTTTAGCTGCCGCCACTGTTCTAGTAATAAGATAGTAGTGCACTCACATTATTAAGTGACTTAGAGGCAGTTATATTTTCATACTTGTTCAAGCGTGTACAGACGTGTTTATATTGTACATTTGAATTCAGTGGCGGCTAGTAGCTACCTAAACCTTTTATTTCTACGCCAAAAGGTCAAAAAAAAAATAAATATATTGTTGTATCTTTTGGTGAACAAAAAAAAAACAATTAGGGAAAAACTGTTTAAGAAACTTAATTAACTTAGATTCTGAAGGCTTAAAATTTAAACAGCTGTTCTAGAAATCCTCGATTGACCAGTCAGAATTAATAATAATAATAATAATCTTTATTTAATTATAGTTTACAGTAATAACGATAAAAAAGGATAAACATAATATAAGGTTGTGTAAAGGTGTATGTACAGTGATGAATATATTTGAACTAGAGATCGATACATTGGAAACATAATATATATAATAAACACAGTGATCAAAAAGAAGTATAGACTAGTCTGCGTATTCGCCTTAGATCATTATCATTATTCGTATTTGCTTAAATACATATTTATATTTTATTTATATTTTTTTATATTTATATTTATTTATTTATAATAGGTTTTAACCGATGTTCTCACTTACTCGTACGTGACAAACACTCAGTTAGTGTACAATTGCAAAAACAAAATAACATATATAAGACATATAAATAATGAATTATAATTTTAAGAACCTACACAAAGTTAGAAATCTGTGTTTGCGAATTCACCAACTAAAACTGTAATAAAACTAAAACGTTTAGAAATCCCGTAATACGAGCAACCAATTAAGTGGGTTAGTAATCCCTGCGCATAAGTTACTATAGGCTTTACTATTAATCTTTTGGTTTCCCCTAAGATAAGAGCAAACGCAGACCTTCTCTCCGGGAATTTAGTACACAGTCTGAGACGCAGAATCGATGTGTTTGGAATCCCACTTTAAGATTATCTATTTATTTATTGAGATCTTTGTAGGGCAGTCCTATGAAACGTTCCTATCAAATTAATATTGCGAGGTTCAGACATTATGATGATGA
The DNA here is from genome assembly GCA_022651775.1 of Drusus annulatus. Taxonomy (NCBI): domain Eukaryota; kingdom Metazoa; phylum Arthropoda; class Insecta; order Trichoptera; family Limnephilidae; genus Drusus; species Drusus annulatus. Next base: position 139,419 of record JAGWCC010000752.1, read on the forward strand.
TATACGGAAGAAGTTTATTACTGATAATCATCCTGACGGCCTCCATGGTCGAGTGGTAAGACGCTCGACTACGAATCCAAAGGTCGCGGGCTCAGAACCGGCGTGCGCAAATGACTTTTATTTTATTAACATGTTTCATAACATATTTAATTCATATAAAAATAATAAAAAGTATATTTGCGGCACGTTCCAGAGTGGTAGATACCTACTCTAAGTATCGCCCTGGTGAAAGACCACCATTCAGAATCGAAACTTTGCTTAAAATGGCTTTAGCCGTGTTTGGTGACCAGATCTGAATAGCCAGGTACTTCTAAACCTTCCTCTTCCTCATCTCCTTCCATTCTCTACTACCTTCAGCCTCACAACATACCCCAATTGGGGATGCCATGGTTGACTCTTGTGCGGTATTCACTATAAAAAATAAATAAAAGAACTGCTAATGATGCACCTTCATCATGTTCACCATCTTTTCCTGATCGGATGGGAGCACAGAGTCGACAACACGTATAAAAAAACCCCATCTTGTGGTATATTCGTGGTTTCTGTTTTTTCTGTATTCGATATATTCTCAACAATGACTAATATATGAAAATAATCAAATTATACGGATGTTTCTATAGTGTACAAATTTTATTCCTTTACTCTGCTTCTGTATTTGACTAACAAATGTGTAACATACTTGACCTAGACAATCCCCTTTCACTTAAGACGGGCCTTTTCAAGGCTTACGTTAACAAATCCCTTGCCACCACCCTTCCTTAACCCGCTTCGGAGGGTGTTCTTGTGAGGTGTCACATAAAAGTAAATCTCTTGCGAAGCTCACTTCTGTCCTCGATACGAGTAGAATAGTTATGTATTGTTTTTTTTTTTAAATAATCAGAGCTTACGGTATATGTAGGTACCTAATGATATTACAAAGATTAAAAGATAAAGTTTAAAAAATCACGAATTTCGTAAAAATATAAAAGTAGTATGTGAAGTGGTGTTTTTGAAAGATTAAAGGTTCTCTTGGTCTTGGGCCGTAGATAAGTCTAAATGAATCAGGTTCTCGGGAGTAATTAAGTAAAGTTTTTTAGTAAGTGAATCTTCGGATAGAATGATCTTAAATCTCTCATTAAATGTTTCTGTGACGTAAATAGAAGATTTATCTTAGTAATAAATACACAATGTGGATGTGAAAGTATTGCTTAATTGAAGTGAGGGAATGGTGTGTACCATTATTGGATGTACCAGCAGCACGAGACCCCAAAAGACTTATTATATGACGCCAGAATATAATTTGATGTGTAGAAGAATTCTGTAATATTTTTTATCCGGAAGAATGTTAAAGCCTTACGATCAGAAGAAGCCAACATTATTAAAACAAAAAATCATCGTAAAAAATGCGTTTCCAATAATTATAAGTTACATTTTATTGATTAATTTTGAATAAATTGTTCAGTACGATTATTTTCAAACTTTCGCTTAAGTTTCAGCACCCAAAAATACACACTTTTTGGCTATCTAGTACAAAAAAAAAAACAACAATTTATTTATGTGTTAATTCTATACGGGTAGTTAGAAAAATGTCTAAGGTTTCCAGTGAATACAATTCTTAAATAGTTATATTTTTAAAATTATTTATGAAAATGCATACTGGAATTTCAAGTAAAACGTTTAAAAATGCCTTTGTTGGTTTTCTAACTTGACCTTTCAATGATATTTCAGTATGTTTTCCATAAAATTTTAAAGATTACAGACAAAAAATTGTATTCACCGAAAACCTCAATCATTTTTCTTACTACCCATACAGAATTTGCAGATAAGTCATTTGTAGTATTGTTTATATTAGAATGCTACAAAGGAACGTTTAGCGTCATCTTGAGTGCTGACCCTTTAGTAAAATAATCATAAAAATCATCTTATTCTTTTCGGTTGTGTTTCTAGTTACTCTTTACTCTTTAAACATTTTTTTTATTCATGCTATTAATAAGGTGCCAGCATCCAAACACTGTGGCCACAAATGTAAAGCAGTAGAAGAGAAAAATTGCATTAAAATTTCAGCCCTTTTGTGCCAATTTCTTTCCCAACCTACCGTTTATAAATATATAATATAAGTAAGCATAATATTTAAATATTTGCCCAAATCGTGTTGTGAAATTGCCATGGATTATTTATTTAATTTATTTTACCGATTCGATTTGAGACTGTTAAGAAAGCTGGAAACAATATTTGTACAACGAAAAGTTTGCACCAGCTATTTTTATTCATAAATACGCAGAAGCTTACTTATAATTTTGTAAGCTGATTAAAATACTTTCAAGTAGCTGCAAGAAACCCAGAAAGAAAAGCTTATAAAACAAATTTGAAAATATTTCCCAGGAAATAGAGCTTTTCATAATTAGCTATTTTCATAAAATAATGAGATAACTTTAATTGACTTGCGATGATTTATATTATACACAATTGAGAATAATTCTAAGAACCAATTAATTTTATAAATTGATTCAACACAAAATCATGTTGGAGTGATTACGAATAATAATTTTTGTTCTAATTTAAATGTTATTCTTTTGTTTTCTCACCATTCTCTTATTTTATTTCATATTGTGTTCTCTCTTTGTATGTATATATATCCCCACTTTATGTATTTTTTAAAGTCTAATTTAAATACTCTGATGATGTTTAGGCTAAGCGATACCGGTCGTTCATAAAAATTAAAATTAAATCTGTGGTCTTATACAAAGTTATTTTTCCATTTAATTAAATATGTCAAACCACAAAGTAATTGCTTGTCTACGAAAATACAAAATTATGTATTTTTTGAGAAAAAGGGGTAGTTCATTTATCCATATTTTTTTACTTCATTTGCCTAGCGAGGTTGATCTAACATTTTCTTTCATTTATTACCAAGACATTTGGTAGAATTTTTGATGAACACTTGATATTATTTTTAATCACGCTTGAAAGCAGATACATCACATAAAGTAATAGTTTGAAACAATGATACAATGATGGAACCAAATGAAAAATCTTCTCGATGTATTGAGGTTTTTCGATCATTTCCACACGTAATACAAAAAATGATGGGTTTAACCTTAGATGAATTAAGTAATGTAGATACGTTACTGAGACAACGCGCGTGACTGCACTAAACTAAACCAACGCGACATACCTGAGATTTACTGCGTTTAGTCTCACACAAACATTCGTTTGACAAAACAAGTTTTCACCAAATGCCACAAACGCATCGCTGTAAGATCTTTTCTGAGATAAAATGCCTTCCTGTGCTTTTGACAAGTGTAAAAATCATTCGGGAGTAAAAAACAAATCTCATGGAGTTTCTTTTCATGTGCAAGTACACAAAAATCATTTACTATTTTAAATAATACAATTATTCAGAAGTACGACCTAGCAACAGTACACCGAGTACGTCGCATTCGAGTATAGCGCAAGGCCAACTATAGAACAGGCCTGGACGCGCGACCGCCTAATTACAAAGTCAGTGTTGTCCATATTTTAGTGTTTGCATATGCGACATGTGAGTCGATTTTCGCCTTAAGATTTTTTATTTATTTAAATCATAAGTTGAACGAAAATGAAGATGTTTACATTATTGAAATAACCACAGTTAAAAAAGGGAAAGGTAAAGAAGAAAATTAAGTTGTTTATTTAATAAATAGTTTTTTTTTATTCAACAAAATGCATACACAAAACACAAGTAGATATCATCTGTAATAACAATGGAACCACATTTTATTTTTTGTAATTAAATTAGCTTATATGTTGTAATCACACAATAATAGGCACATCATATATTACACAATCTAGGAAACAATTGTTTCTAAAAACTCCCTATAATCTCAATACTTGCACTAGAAAAATGCGACTGCAATTTAAACATAATTAGATAGATATCAAATAATGATATGAAAAATAAATCACTGGGTAACTAAATGAATTAAAAATAAAAAAAAACACATTTCGTATTCAGCGTTCAAATAAAGCGTTTGAGGGAAAATACCTTGTGTTTTGGGTGATATTAAAGTGAAAAGTCAACATACAACAAAACAATTTGTAATAAAAAAAACACATTAATTTAAAATTCACCAACAAAGACTAAAGATTGATATAAAATCGACTATTGCTTCAGTATTTTTGAAAACCGGTGATATTGATAGATCTTGACATAATTTCAGAGCATTAACTACACTCATACTCATTAGTTGTGTAGCCAATTTCCCCTTCATAATTTCTTTTCTAAAATTGATATGTCGATGAGTAATTTTATTAGACAGATGAAGTCCTTCATTAACCTGTAATTTGTTAAGGTTATTTAATAATTGCCAGCAAATTTCTTTACCAAGGATGAAAAATGAGGCCCTTGGCTTCAAAGGTGTTTTTGACCAGTTTGATCATGTAACATGGGTCAAGCATAATCGCAACTTCTTTGTCGCATTCTCGGTGTTTGAATGTAGTCTTCAGGTCAGTGGGATCTTTAAGTTTACATCCTAAAATATTTGCCGCATTAATATTAGCCGCACAGTTATCAAAGGTAGAGGTTACTATATCAACTCCGACGGAATGACATTATCTAAGGCACAGGGTGATTAAATTCGCACGAGTTTCAGATGGTAGCCCATTAACAAAAAAATAACCAATTGGAATTTTCCATCTCTCATTCATGCACACAACTATTTTCATTGTTTTCAGAAAATTTGGCACCATAATCAAACAATACCTTCCGTCCTTTTCCGGTTCCATATTGTTTGATGGCGTATGACCATTTCGTTAGCTACAAGAGTGAAAATTAGCCTTTTACCCGAAAAGAGATTTTTTTTTCAAAATTTCCAATGCTTGTTTGGTAAACCCGGGCTCAGCATTGACCTTTTCATACCACTTACTCAAAACACGAGGATGAGGTAAAGCTGCATTAAACACATGTCTAACGTACTTATATGCAGACGGGAATAAAAATTGAGCATCATAGCAAATTTACGTAAAATAGGGGTATATTTTTTACGGTAAGGGGGAGATTTTTTAAAAAACAGATTATTATACGAAAACCTATTGCTTCTGCTTTAAGATATAGTTCATTGAATTGACCTTCGGAAACAAACATTCTCTTCTTTAACACACCCACAATATTTTTCATGCTGTCGTACTTTTTCCGAAGTCTTTTATTTTTTGTAATTTGTTCAGATATGGTAAACGACCTCAAGCGACGCGTGACCGTTTAGTACCAAATCGGCTTAAACACCGATCACACCAACTAGCGTGTTTATTGTTTGCCACTTTTAAAGCGCTACAACGTGCCTATATATTATATGTAGCGTCATTGGATTCGACCGGATCTGTTTTATTTACCAACTTCTATAAAAGAAGGAGGGGGGTTTTATTTCAACCCGATTGTTTTGTTTTGTGTATATGGTTAATGTGTTTTGTGTGCACTTATTTTGTAATCGATGTCATGATTCAATATCAGGATCTAAGTATGCTCGGGTCGCTATTATAATAATAATAAAAAAATAATTCCCCACTGTATTTGTTTTAGCCGACATTCCCGTTTATTCAACAGCTAGTTTTTTAATTCTGATATCGACCATCTCTAGCTGTAGGACGCTGAACCGGCTGGCGGGAGGATAAACAAGATTTTTCGATGGCACTGAGATGGTCACGTGATACCTTAAAATCGCACGGGCGCCATGGCCTGTATACGTTGGCCTCGGTATGGCGAGTGTGGCGCAATACTCAATGGCCGATTATTACAGTAACGCGGGACGTTCATATATATCTCATTCGTACACACATATTCTGTTAAGGATGGCTATCCTTTTCAAGAGCGTTATGAGTTTTCAAACAAGAATCAGAACGTGCCACATTTATCGTTCAATTTGTATGAATATGATGTGTCTTGTATTTTATGTCTATTTGTTTAACGCGTAATTCCATAGAAACAAGGAACACGGATCATTTTATAAAAATAGTGTTTTTTCTTAATGAGAACACCTCAAAAGTATGTTAAGAACCCACCTATTTTGTGCTTCGCCGATGTGTGCAACCAATCATGCTCGATTTATTCCGACCACTATCGTTCAATCTACTCGTATGAACGTAGAGCGTAAATCCAGCGAGACGCTTGCTACGTAGTAAATCACCAGACTGTACCAGAGTACGGAGTACCTACCGGGGGTTATTTTTATACTCCAATTTGAATCTAATTGGGCCCTTAAATAATCGTTTTCTCGCTAAACCATGTACGTTAAATTATTAATCGTGAAATATGGGTGGTTTAGTATTAATGATCCAGAATTCTATACTCGCTTAGTTTCGTATCCGGCGTCGTTTCGTGTTTTGTTCCTGGTTTTATCGCATTATTAACCATTTGACAATTTTCGATGTTTTGTCGAAGTATTATTATTTGCTAGCTCCGATCGTGACATTGCACTAGTGATATTAACCGTCAGGTTAAATATTCCTGTTATATTGGGCGATATTGCTTATGACACGTTCGACTGTAAGATATACAAAGAGTATGTACCAACTTAAGTATAATATCCACTAAAATAAGTATTAAACTCTTCGTCTTTGATTTTTATATTATTTATCAAAGTATTTGGAAGTATAATATTATTAAAATTAACGAAAAAAAATCATTGCCTGACAAGAAAAAAATAACATTTGAATTGGTAATGGACTAAAAAAAAAAGATAATAATTAGAATAATTTCACGCGAAGCTGCTAATACAGGCTTCCGATTATTTCTAGGTGCAAGATCAACTTACCAATGCCTCCAAGGATACTTATTCGGTTAGTTAACTGCCTCGGAAAAAATGTGGATGTTTTCCACATGAATACACCTAAAAACATAGGAATAAAGAGTGTCAAAAAAGAGTTAAATACGCAGAAAATTTGTAAAACGTGTAACGCAATTTTCTGCATACTCTTTTTGGCAGTTAGTTCCTATTTTATTAAATTCATGAGTTCAAGCCTGAACTATCCATTAAATTTTAATTAAATGTTAACTTAATTTTAAACGCGTTTGAAATGTATTGGTTAACTTACTGTTTTGTTATGTAAAATAAATAAATCAAGCGGAAGATAAATTCTTACTTTGATCCTACTGACCCCATTTTTCGCAGCGTAAAAATATCTACGTTGACATCTCTATTTAAATGCTGTGTTAGCACGCCTACTTTAAATGTAGTTTTCCAGGGTACCCTGAAAAAGATTTTGGGTAGCACCCTTATTTAAAGATCTTTTTCTCCGTGACGTAGGCTTGCTAAAAATGAGGTCGTAGAGGATTAATGCCTCGGATTTAGCATAAATGAATGTAAAATCTTTTCAGAAAGTAGCAATCAGCGTCCAGTTGGTTAATTTATGCAGAGTTGGATTAGTGCGGGAGATTGCAATGGTAACCGGGGCTAGTACCCCGCAATCCTAGGGGTAGGTACTACCTACTTGGTAGGTAGTAATCTCACATATCAGATTAGGGGTTCCTAACTACCTGTTCACAATTAAACAGAGTCCGAATACATCATTTAAGAGGTAAGAACTATAAGATTCTCTTTGAAATATACCTAGTAGCAATTAAGTGCCCACCAACAATAGGGACTTAAGTGAACGCCAAAAACCTAAAATTATTTATATATATAATAATAGTATAATAGTTTATTAAATGGTATAATTATTTCAAAATAATTATATAATTTAATTTATGAATGCAGATTCAATTACAGCACGTGTACCATAGCCAACAATATTCTTGACTCATTTTCTCAACCTATAACAAAACTGTTATTAGGTACCATCATATCAAACTGTTACTGATGAACGACGGACTCCGTGATCGAGTGGTAAGGCGCTCGACTACGAATCCAAAGGTCGCGGGTTCAAACCTAGCGTGGCAAATAACTTTTATTCAATTAATATGTGTTATAACACATTTAGTTTATATCAAATAATATATGGTATATTTGCGGCATGTTTCAGAGTGGTAGGTACTCTAAGTATCCTGGTGAAAGACCACCATTCAGAATCGAGACGTTGCTCAAAAATGGCATTAGCCGTGTTTCGTGACCAGATCTGAATAGCTGGGTATTTTCCAACCTTCCTTTTCCCCAACTCCTTCATCTCCTCACTACCTTCAGCCTCACAACATACCACAAATGGGGATGCCATAGTCTCACTAGCTCTAAACAATTAATATTTAATTAAATTATTACATGTCTATGGATGCAACCTTTATATCAAATAAACGATAAGCGTAAAAAATGTATTATTCGCCAACTTTGAACATGTGGACTGCTTTATTTCATAGAACCTCGGCACTCTCTTTCGAGGTCTCCAATGAGAAAGCCGGTACCTATAATTTATTTAATAATTATTAATTAATTTTATTTTTTTTGTTCTTAATCACATTGAAAATGTCGAATTATTAATTTATTTTTATTCTTTTAAACGTGAATACCGCATAATAATCACAACCGGAGTCAGTGGGGGGCTATGGGGGAAGGAATAATGGGAAGTTTCTGGCTATTGAGGATTAGTCATTAAACATGGCTAAAGCCATTTCCAACAAAGTTTCGATTTGAAATGGAAGTCTTTCAACCGCACAATAGTACGAGTATCTACAAATATAGACGTGACGGAGATATACTATAAACATTATTTTGAATTTTGTTTTTGCAAAATTAAACTTTTTTGAAAAAAATTGCACATTATTCCACGTCCTCACGAAGTTCGTCAAATTAATAATAACTGAAAATAACTCCACTGCTTTCTCATTGAATTCTATTGTGAAAATAAATATCATTGATGTTTAAGGCATTGGTTTTTTTCCATGTCACGTATGTTTTGTGTGGGTATCAGTACCTATTTAGTATTGTTTGTTTGGGAAAGGGAGGTTGATAAAAAAGATAAGTACACAGAAGTTGATTTGAAGAATATTAAAACGCAAATATACAATGTAACTCTTCAAATTAAAAACATTTGATTAAAATTCAAATCTAAAAATGACAAATCTAAATTCGATCATTTGTATGGAAAATTTAATTAAAAGATGTCCCGCTTTATATTTGGTACAGATAATTGACATTCCAAACGTAAAAGTCTACATTAATGTTCATATAAGTAACTGCTAACGGTTTTTTTGATCGGGAAGTTCCACACTGTACCAACAGGAAGCATGCAAATTAATTATATTCCAAGCTTTGTTTCGACCAGTGGCGCAGGGACAAATTAAAATGGCCTCAGCCCGCAATAAGTGGGAATAATATTGATAGTAATGTAAAGATCAATAGTACTTTCTTTTACAAAAATGTCCAACACAAATGATTGACGCAGATAGACTTTAAAGTATTTCTCAGATAATAAATAATATAAATGTGAATAACACCTTTTCTACATATAATTGCAATAAAGCCGTGTTATCTCAGCCTAACTTTATTAAAGTTTTTTTTTGATTAAAACACAAAGAATTATTATGAAAAATAATTCACTCTTGAGAAACCCAAAATTCCAAACATTTGTTTTTTTTTGGTTTTGTACGTTCAGGTAGACAGACCCCTATACTAGCCCCGGGTGGGAATCAGTATGCCTTAACAGTCGATATATTATCGCGACAATGTTAAACATATATAAATAACCTATGTCCATGGAAGATGGATACCAGACTTTCATTGTGTTAAATAAATAAAATAAAAAACCTTAATAATTGGAATTTATTATTAAAAACTATATGTATTTATAAGTTATCGTGTTTCTATTATTAATAATCGATTTGTGTTTGTAAAAACGTTTATAGGCTTTTAAAATAAAACGATAAAGTAATTTTAATTTAAAATTATTTTATCGTAGAAAGCAATCACTTTGTGGTTTGACATATTTAAAAAAAATGAAATAATAACTTTGTATAAGACCACGAATAATATTTTAATTTTTTTGACGATCAACGAAATTATATTCGCAAGAGAGACATAAGATTTTAAATCTATGTTTAAAAACCATAATAAATATACACCTTATTTTATGCTTATTAAACAAAATTTCCGAGGGTGATTATTTATGAAAATCTGAGGAAAAAAAAACATTAATACTTTTTTCCAAAAGGGACGCACTGGGGATCTGTTTCATACAAAAAAATGTTTTGAATTTACTGCAAAAATACTCAACCAAACTGAATTATCTTTTTTTAAATCAAATGGTATGTAAAATATCTTGAATTATTTTTGTATTGTTTAATAAAATATAAGCCATTTATGATTTAGATTTTTCACAATTTCAAAGGGAAACTCTTGCAATAATTTAACCAACAATTTTTCACCAGATACTTTGAAAATATGTTATTTTGGTTAGAATACTAATTCTTGCTTTTAGTTTAATTTTTCATAGAATACTAATTCTTGCTAATAGTTTGGTTTTTAGGAATGTTTTATTTTTCTTTCATGTTTAATCACGTTTTTAAAGTAGCCGGAGCAATACTATTTTTTTTAAATATTCAAAATCTTGTTTGGCCTATATTTTATAATTTAAAAAAAATACAGGTGTACTAGATATAAGCAAAACCTTTAAATAAAAAAATAATATCATACTGTATAGTGAGGCATTTTAAACGTAAATATAAAACACTATCTGTGTGAAACGGGCCCCGAGTGCGTTCTTCTTTAATGGAAAAAAAAATCTATGTAATTGTTTTTAATTAGATTTTCATGGACAATCACCCTCAACAATTTTACTGTATAAGGGTGAAACACTGTGAACACACATACAAAATGTAAAATAATGTAGTAGAATATAACAAAATTTAAAAAAAGTTGTGATTATTAATAAATATTTTGATAGAAAGATATCAAAATTTGATGGGAACATTGTTTATTTAATGAAAATGAAATAATAACTTTGTAAAGGACCACATAATTTATTTTAATGATAAAGAATAAAAAATAAATTAGTCAAAAAAATTAAAATAAAATCTGTGGTCTTATATACTCGTACAAAGTTGTTATTTCATTTTCATTAAATATGTCAAACCAAAAAAAGATTGTTTCTACCAAAATATTACTTATTTACTTACAAAATTTAATAAATTATTATTTTTAATATAAGGTTATCTCGTATTTCTTCGTAGATAACAGTACACTTTATCGATTAACCTAATCATTATAATGGATTGTACAGGATTCACGTTAATCTAGTTTATTACTGAACAAAGGCTGCTCATGTGTTAGCCCTTTAAAAGGCAAATTAATGGACCGGGTCCCTCGCATTAGTCGACAAACTTTAAAAAACGGACAGCACTGAATCATGGGGTTAAATACGGCGTGCCGTATATATCGATCTTCAATATCATTCTTCCGTGGAATGTCAATTTGTCCGCTGGGTGCACAGCTTTTGAGGATGTTGATCACCAGCCGGCCCTGCTGGCGATTCTCCATAGTGTAAAACAGGAGCCGGGGATGTTTCTGCCCCAAATAACCGGGGGTAGTTTCGCCATTCCTTTAGCGACATTTTATAAACACGAGAACCTTGTTCTGCCACGTTTCCTCCGCGACTCGCTTAATTAATTTTGTGCAAATTTCAGTTGACAGCACATTGCATTTGGTATTCATTTATTTGTTAGTCGGATTAAAGCAAATAAAGTGGAGTTAAATTGTTTTACCGATGAATGTCGTCAAGGAGTGTTTTAATCGAAGTTTCACACTATTGTAAAAATAACAGATAAATCTAGTTTCTACTAATACTCTTTTTTATAAGTTAAACTCTGAGTGCTGATGAAAGCACGCATTTTAAAATGGGCAAGAACGATGTTTAAAAACAATTGCATATGTTTGACTTTGATTGTTGTTTGGTTTTATTAATATACTAGTAGTAAGTAGTGCCTAGTTTCACCATCATTTTATTGAAATATTTTTTATACGCATGACCTCACCTTTCAAGAGATTAGACGCTTCAGACAAACAAATTTTGAACTTTATTCTACTATTTTTTATTAAGACCTGACCGTTTTCGCTTGCACTCATCTGAAGATTCCCAACATAAGGTGTAACCAGTCAAGTCTTAATAAAAAAAATGAATAAATTAGTAGTGATACGGTTGTTTAAACTGCATTTTTTTAGAAATAAAAAAATACTCCTCGCTTTAGAAAGCATAATAAAAACATGTCTACGTTAGTATAACCCCTTTAAAAGAGCCATGCTAAGCTAATTTCCCCATAAATGCAAAGGCATCGTAGACCGGGAGATTCTTCTTTAATACCGCCGCAAGTGACTGCAAAGCGTAACGAGAATATATTTTTTGCTGTATTTAGGTACGCTAGTTTACAGAACTTTCCCGGAGTATATTCGCAGCTAGACGAGAAAGCGTCTTACGACAGTAATTTGTTTGTGGGGAGATACGTTCTGACGTTGTCAATTCGCATTTTTTTATTCATACTTTTGTTTAATCGACCTGAGAAACTGAAGGCCTTTAATTTTTTTAAACTTTTGCCTAAAATACTGATAAATATTCTCGTCAGTGCATCACCTTAAAAAACAAATGAACAAGGCGGTCAAAAATAGATCTGATTTAAACAAAAAAACTCGTCCGTTCTCTATTTACAGAAATTAAAACATTAACATTCTAAAATTTTATTTTAAACAAAAATAAAGTCTGTTATGGCAATATTTTTTTTAATGTAATGCTATTAAAACATAATAAAATTTAAAACCAATGCATATAATGAGACGAGCTAAAATTTATCTGATAAAACTATAGAGCAAAGGTAAGCATTTGTTTGCGGTTTAGAAAATCCTAAGTTTATGATTTATTTGAAAACGATTTCCCTGAAACGTTTGAATGCATAGAAAGAAGAAAATATTAATTTATGGCGAAATAAATATAAGTCTATTACACGAAGAAAGTCTAAGTTGAGCTCATAAAGAAAAAGGATCACAATAAGCATAAGAACTCGGCTTTACATAACTTAGCGAGGCAAAGTTTCTTTCACTTGGATTATTCAAGTCGGCTTTGCGATTTGATTGGAATCAGTTTTTTTTGGTTCAAGTGGGATTATCTGCTGGGACCAAGTTTCATCTGGGAAATTTTCCGACATTATTGTCTCGGCGGAAATTTCGCTTCTCTTTGTAGACAGGCATATAAGTTTTATTTGCGACGAGATTAAATTTCTCTTCCTGTGATCGCATTGGAGAACATAAATATTTTGACTGATAGGAATTTCGTTTGTTGTCTTTTTCTAAACAAGTTTTCTGCGAAATGTTTTCTTCTCAAATTTTTGCGGGGGAAATATTTTGATGACAATGGCCATGTCAGGGATGAAAATTGATTTTGAGGCATGATGAAAACGTGAAGGAATCTGTAATGAAAAAATTGAATTTTCTTTGTGCTTTGTATAGGCTAGAGGCTGATCTTATTCGACTTGTAGAAGAAGTGCGTCGGCGGTTTGTACATTTTTTTTGATAATCGTTCAAAAACTGATTTGTATTCATCCAATATAAAGTTTATCCAAATAAATACATCATGCTTCTGAATACACGTGGAAAGAATTTAATCAGAAAATGTGAATTTATTTTTCGTATCACATCAATCATTCGTTCTATGAAAAAAGCATTGTGAGTTTGGGGTGATCGTTTTTCTACAGTAGGTAGATATAATTCCATTTGGCTGGTAAACAGAACGTTGTAAATTCGTTTGTTAAATAGCGCGCGCTGACAGAACAGGGGCAACCTCATTTTGGAAATCATTTGAGAAATATTTACTATGTTGTGGTTCTTAATATATAGGTCATTTTTTTGTCATGGCTCTGTATATTCGCTGGCAAAACTTTCTCTAGTAATATGCTTGGATTTTAACAGAGATAATAATAAAATGAAAGCACGACAGAGAACAATTGCCCTCTGTGTACATTCGAAAGTTGTCATTGAATACGATATAATTCAGGTCTCACAAAGAAAGCGTTCACGTATGAAGTAATGTTTTTTGGCACGTAATTTGATTACGTGCCGAGATAAAAAAGTTTAGTTACAAAATATATATCTGACATAAAATTAAGAAAAGTAATTTTTCACGTCGCTATTCAAAAAAGTGGATATATTTTTCTCCCCACACCATCCAGCCGTGATTAGGTGTTCATTTTATTATGTCCGTTTATATCAAACAAAAGTGGATGAATCTAGCGAAAAAAATGAATCAAATATTTAAAAAAATTACGTTTATTACAAATGTATATTATAGTCGTGCGCAGGTTTAAGCTTATTATGCTAGCTTGGTTGGTAGAGATTTCGCCCGAAGAGAAAAGGTTTTTTTTTCTCGTGTGTTTTTCTAATCCGCATCCGTAATTTACCAACATGTAAAGCAGGACATCTGTGTGCTGTAACAGTAAAAAAATCTGAGTTCTTTTCTAAGTCAAAGCATCAATTTATTGTCAGCTCGAAATACCCTTTCCATAATACTTTGTTTTTGCTACCCAGCTTCACTGGAGTCTCCATTATTTTTGGTTTGTTTTACCTAAAGGATATTTCAAAGCTACGTGGCAATTAATGAATACAAAGCTATGTTACTTTGAAATATCCTTTGTCATCCGACTGTCGAAAAATTAGAAAATATGCTAAATAGCTTTTTTCATATTTTTCCATTGTTCAATAAGATAAAACAAACCCAAAAGTATTGAGACTCCAGCAAAGCTGGGTAGCAAAAAAAAAATGCTAACTATTTCAATAATGTTTTAGTATTTAATATTTAGAACTAGTTTGTACGAAAGGCGGAATTATGATGAGATTAGTTCAACAATTCCATGAATCAGGATTAAAGTCTTCTGATGCCTGATTCACGCGTCGAAATAATTAATCGAAGTGCAATAATGAAAATTGCTTATCGGGAAGGCAGGGTCTCTCAAAGCCGGACGAGGCCCCGCTGGGAATCTGATCACAGGGGCCCAATTTGCCCCGTGAGTGGATTGTCCCGCCACAAAGGGAGGGCCGCATTGCAAACGGGTGGTGAGATAGACAGTAATTGTTCCTGATTCCTCAAAAAGTGATATGGAACATGATGGTAGTGAAATAGAACCCAAAATCCATACAATAGGAATATTACGACGGCTGTGGTGTTTTTTTTTCTTTTTAAATTAATCAATAAATATTTGTTTTGTGACATCATAAGAGCCTGGTTTTACGTACAACAGTAAATTTCAAGATCCCAGAGGTTTGAAGATTTTTTTTCTGCGATAAATGATAGTCGGTAAACTCGCCAAACGCTCGCCCAAGATTTGTACTCGGTTGACATTCATCATATGAGAACGGGTCGCTTTTACGACTCGTTCTTATGTTCAACGGCTCGGCTATGGAACGATTTGCCGGCCTGTGTTTCCTCCCTCCTTCAACATGGGTCTCTTCAAGACCCAAGTTCACTCCTTCCTTTCCTCAAAAAGACCCTCCACACAGCATCCTCAAAGATGACATAGGCCCCGAGGGAAATTATTTCCCTCAAGGCCTCCTGTGTGAAGTTTTTGTAAAAAAAAAGAACAAGAATTGATCAACAGTTTTGTTGCCTGGGTAAGAAGATTTCTTATGACTGACTTAAGTTGTCTCAAATGAAAAAAAAATCGGTTCTGACAGTTCAGTGATATAACTCTTTAACGAAATATTCAAATCCAGATTGACACCAAGAAATTTAACGGTTGTTTTTGGAAATAAATCGCTACCGGAAATAAAAATTACCGGCGAATTATCTATGAAATTTCAGCATCTGCCTGTGGCTTCCCAGAAAAATTCGGTCTTAACCTTGTTTGAAGACATCCAAAGAGGAATTGCTTCCATACATTCGGCGGTGCAAATTTTGTCAGATCGTTCGGAGTGCAGTAAAAATAAACTTGCTGATCTATTAGGTCTTGCTGGTTTATTGATCACCTAGTATATTGCCTTTTCGCCGAGTGCGAATAAAATTGTAGAAAAAGGCGTTTTCCTGGAACCCGGTTCAGCACTGGTCGGATACAGATTGCCTAGTATGCCGTAGAGTTAGATATAGTAAAATTGGTTTTCCACTCTAAGTTGGTGCCTACGTAGTACGTAGGGCATGTAGAATGTAGACAGTAGACAGCATACGAGAGGCAGCAGGTACCTACGTTGCTGCGACCGCCCGCCTCTGTAGCGGAAACCCAGATTACTGGAGCCAGCCCTGACTACCAAGCCTGATGGAAGGAAGATATTTTGGCTTTCTCGACAACACACTCTAAATTCAACTTGGTACACACAGGCGGAAATTGGGACAAATAGGGTCGTTACAAGTGGGTTTGTATAACGGTTCAACGCGAGTGGGAGTTTTATTAATTTATAGTGAAAGAAACATCACAATTAATTATTGAATGTACGTACATTGTGTTTGCGTCATGTGATATTTGTGGTAAAACTTGTGTAATGGTATCGTCCCCTCCAATGACAACATTATTGGCGCACAAATATAATGTTGTAAACTCAAGGTGCTAAAAGGTCGATTGTCACTTTTGTTTTACCTGAGAGTTAAACATATTTTTAAGCTTTTTAAATCCGCACCCCGATTCAGAGTAAAAATCAGTATCGCGTTGGTGAAAAACCACCACTCAGCCATCAGAATTTTCCCTCGAAAGGATTTAGCTAGAGTAGATGCGAAGTACGTACGCCAAGCTGGGTACCGGTCTAACCTCTTTTCTCCTTCTTCTCAATCTTTCTCTGGATGCCGTAATTCCAACGTTTCCAAGAACTTCAAACTTTCTTGGGTATCATATTGAAAACATTTACATATAATCTTAATTTGATGTTTTTGAGCAATATTCTCTCTTTGATTGGTGATATTTAATGAAGAAAATACCGAGAATATCATCATTAGTATGCCAGAGGATCCTCGACCCTTTAAAACACGAGTCGAGCGTCCTTGGGGTGATTTTTCACAAAAATGGCACTTTAAAAATCATCCAAATATTATTATTAGTATTATTGCAGCATTTGCAAAATTAAAATAATGGTTAGAATTGGGCAGTGTTTTACAACGGATTAGATTTAGTACAATATTACGCTATTAGCAATATACTCTGTGATATGTCTATGTGTTTGTAGGTCGACAGAAGTCACACACATTGCGGGCATCCTCGTGCCGAATAATACGGATCTATTTCAGTATAGCCCGACAATATTTCGAAGGTCCCAAGTTATGTCAGAGAACGGAGATCTTCAAAGTGGACAAGATATAAAATCGGCGTATAAAGTTTAGTGGCACGCTTTGATTAGAAGTTGAGCTTCAAAGCGGATCAAACTTTATCCCCAATTTCCCAAAGCTCCACACAAATTTCCATTCACGGCTCGATGTAATCTCGGAAACAAAGTTGAATATCAACGAAGCTAGCCCTGAACCTCAAACTTCACTCGTGAAATTGTTCCACGAAGCGGCCCCGCGACTCGCAATGTTGTTATGATAATTCGCAAATAATAAAGGTTTAGAAAGAATATCATTTGAAATTAAGGAGCCTGATTGATTTGATTTTCTGGTTAGTCGTTCGGCTTACTCTTGTTCTATTGAGGCAAGTTTTAATGAAACAAAAGCAAACTTTTCAATGAGTTCTTTTAGGTCTGCGCGTTTAACTCCAAAAAATAAAATACCAATTAATATTGCTAATTTACTTTAATTGAAGGATTTGAATACTTTTACTTTCGTTGTGGAATTTTGATAATTCAATAAAATGGAACGAAAGGCGGCAATAATAATGAATGGAATAAAACAAACTCTGAATCTAAAATCAATTAGGAAATCCAACGTAAATTAATGTTTTATTTTTTGGATTCACAACCACATGGTTCAATGTACATGATTTTTTTTTACTAACTCTTAATTAAAGTTTATTGTAATTTTCAGGAATCTTTTTGTGGTTTGAGGAAATTATTTGTACGTATGTACCAACACCAAAGAAAATGACTTATTGTTTACCTTATCAGTCTACAAGTCTATTGATCTAGTTAAGTAAATACCGAAGTAATTACATCAAAAGCAAACAAATTTCAATTAATAAATCAATAAATAAAATAAATTGGTATAAAGCTATCACTTTGTGGTTTGAAATTTAATTCGCTGAAATTTGTCCAGTAGTCTACTATTAGGTATATTTCCCGTAAACTCATAAAATTTCTCACTATTCTTTTATCACGTTCTCAGTTGACGTTTTGCCTCTTTCATTTCATATTATCTGTCTCTTTCTTTGAGTTCCTTTGTTTTTAGTTTAAATGTTATTCTTTTGTTTTCTTCCTGTTCTCTTATTTTAAATTGTGTTCTCCCTCTGTATGTATATATAACCGCACACTATGTACTTTTTATTTAGTTTGATTTTATACCCTGATGATGCTAAGGCTAAGCGAAACCAGTTGGTCATAAAAAAATTAATTAAATCTGTGGTCTTATACAAAGTTAAAATTTCATTTTCATTCAATAAATAAAATATAAGATTAATTAAAAACTTTGTTACGACATCACCAACATCGTCAAATAGTACACACTATTCTTATTATGACACGATATTTGATTACTTTTGGCTGCTGTTTGGTTGTAATAACACGTAAGAATACATATGTAGGAATGTGTAGTTATATATAAATTTATGATTAAAAACCTGCATAACATAATTTCATTTATTTATTTTAGACCGAACTGGCTTAACAGTTTCAATTAGAAATAATCTGGATATAATATTCTAAATATGTAACAATACATTGTAGTAACTGGACATTTATGACATATCATAATTAACTCCTCAAAACTGTGTTAGTACTCGTACTTTTATACAACCGTTGTTTTCAATTTTTAATTTATCTATCACGAGACGTATGTAACTTGAATTCTCATTTTTTTTAAATTATTATTTACCATTTCAAATATAGAATAATATCTGCTAAAATACATGATAGGAGGAACTTTATTAGGTAGGTAGGGATTTAAAAAAAAAAAAAATATTAGTGCGAAAATTGAAAAAATTACACTCGTACGAATGTACGTACTCACAAAATATTTTTTAATCGTTAGTTTATGATAAATAAATACCTGCCGTTCAAATATATATATTTTTTAAATGGATAGAAATGTGTGAGAATAGGAAAGAATATTAAGGGAAGTGTAGAATGCCAAAAGCAAAATAAGCTACCGTACTAAAACATGTACGTTATACTGAAAAATATAGGTCCTTCTTCAAATTATATAGGTTTACCTGAGGTATACCCAGGGGTAGATTCGATCTTAAATTTGATTTAACTTTTGCAATTTTAACTCCTCCCTCCAGGAGCGAGCAGGCTCGGCGCTCGTCCTGCGAAGCTGCTCGGCGCAAATCTGAATTGGAAATTAATAAGCGAGGTGAGTAAAACCTTCCTTCGATTCGTAACTTTTCATTGAAATTGTCAACAGTTGTTATTATAATTTGAATTTTCATCCGCTCGGCCACTTGTTTTGAAGCGTGGCTTTAATGAAATTATCAATGGTGCTTTAATTTATTCAGTTCAACAACCAATGGAGCAATAACATCGAACACGGACTTCGATTTGACGAATTTACTACGGGACATTAAATTATAAAAAATTGAATTCAATTCAATTAAACACAATAACTTATTGAATGAAAATTAAATAATCACTTAGTATAAGGCCACAGATTCAATTTTTATTTTTATAGCCGACCGGTTCCGCTTAGCCCAAGCATCGTCAGGGTACACAAATGAAACTAAACAAAAAATACATAGTGTCTGGTTATATATACTCAAACATACAGAGAGAGAACACAATATAAAATAAAATAAGAGAACACTAAGAAAACAAAAGAAAAACATTTAAATTATATAACTATATATAGGCAAAACTACAACTGAGAACGTGATAAAAGAATAATGAGAAATTTTAATGAGTTTACGGAAAATATACATAACAGAAGTATATAAATTTAAAAAAAAAACTGCGTCATATAAATGCAATGTTATTATTAATATATTTCGATATAATTATATTTAAATAGCAACTGTTTTTCACAAACAGATTAAAATAAGTTATTTTGTTTAATTGAATTGAATTTAATTTGTTGTTTTTTAATGTCCTGTAGTTAATTCATCAAATCAAAATACATGTTTAATGTCACTGCTCTATTGGCTGTTGAACTGAATAAATTAAAACGATCAGTTAAACATAAATACAAATTTTGTAAAACATGTATTACAGTACAGAAAATAAATATCACTAGAGTAAATTTTATAAATTTGAGTTGTTTACTCGTGGTTTGTTGGAAATACTTTTCTAGCTCTTGTATTTTCGAAAAAAGTTGATTTGTAAGTACCAATTTATAATACGCAAATATTCGTTTCCTAGGTTTGAGTTTGAGTCTGGAACTTGAAAGCGAGTATACGTATCAGCTTTAAGCTATTTGCATAATAGTAAGCTTTTTTGGGTACTTTTTGAAACATTTCCAGTACGAATATAGTTATATCGTTTATCCTGTAAACTAGCGGAACTACGTGGTTACGCAATAATCTTGTTAAACTCAAACATTCAGATAATTCCGTTCTTCCTTTGCGGTTCCAATGTTCAACTGATATATTATACATACTGTTTTTATCCATTAGTCTATAAATAGGTTGTTTTAATGGAACAATTCTAACGTATATGTAATAATCTTCTAGGCGTACTGACGACAAATCGATTATTTTTCGGAAAAAAGTAACGATTTTATTGCATTTTATAACCGTGTAGGGTAAGTTCCATGACCTTAAAATCTAACGCTATTAAATACATCAACAAAAAATTGAGACTTTTGTCACATCCTGTACTTATGGTAAGCTTTTTAAGTGCTAGCTTAAAACAGATTAATTTCCACAGTCAAGCTGTTTTTTTTCCAAGAACAGCTTACTCTATTAATAGATTTATTTTAGTCTGCCCGAGCAAACAGCGCGTTTTAAGTACTTCCGAAACCGTTCCGCGAAGTGAAATTGACATAACGCGTGGCTTGCTTTGTCGAGCAAACACCCCGAATGGCAACCGATGATCCTTATACAGAAGGCGCTATTCTGTCTGAAATAAACTTTAATAATGATTATTGACCGAGACTCGACCTCGGAACCTCCACTTAATCCGGGAGCGGAAGTCTTGAGCCGTCCATATTATTATCTCAGTGTTTCTTTATTTTCATATGCTTTGAAGAACGTTAATTTTCTTTCAAAAACCAATATTACAATAAATCTCAAAACTTTTGAAAAGTTAATTTGAATTAAAAACAATAAATTAAGAGTTTACCCTTCACTGAGGGATATTATTTAAGGGTACCAAATGTTATTGGAAATAGTTAACATATTAAGTAAAAAATATAATAAAAAGTTAAATTCACTCCTCAAATTTTGAAAGAAGTATCGAAAAGGTATTCTATCTGTAAGTTAAGAGTTTGATTTTCATTGACGTTGAAGGAATAAATTTAAATAGAATTATTGGTCAATTATAGCAAACTAATTTTTATTAGAAATACTCAAGCAATATAATTAAATCTACAAATAGTAAAAAGCCTGTTATAATTAGAATACTTCCTTGATTCACTGTTTTTTTTTTAATAAAAGTATAAAATTTATAACTTGTTTTATCAACAGCTTGATATTTTCAGGGGACATTGAAAAATAATTAAAATGGATAAACACATATTTGTAACACTATTTAAACGTTTTACAGGATATAATTTGAAATAAATTAGTAAAATTTTATATTTAATGTACTTTGCGAATGTGCTATTGACTAAGCTAGTAGTTTATTTTTCATTGAAGTAAAGTATAAAGTAATTCGTGTTATTAATAAAGTATTAATTAATAACACAAATATATAGTTAAAAAAAATATCCCGACCAATTGAAATAAAGCGTTTACTTTTCACTGAGCAAATTAGATTGTTTGATTATTTGATGATTAGTAAGAGGTTATTATTAGACATCGCATTATTTGCATTTGCTTATTTCCTCATAAAACCGAATGTATTAGCATACCAATCTTCGAGTTCCGAAAGCCATATTCCTGCTTTTATTATGCAGGTATACATGTTGGCATCGTAAGTGCACATTTTGACAGTAATACTGTATATAATCTGATATCTAGTTATTATAAATGGTCAAATCATTAAGTAAGTAGTTGAAAGAAAATTTACAGCTAACGATCACCAATTATACACGTATCTAAATAGTAAATAAACTGCTACCATCGAAAAAGTCCAACAAATAAAATTTAAAACAACGATTTTTTTTGTACCAAATAAATTGTAGATACCTACTGATTTCATCACGGTTAATCTTTCGGCTACCTGAGTTTTCATAAACACATATTGTAATTAGGGTGCCATCAACGGAAGATTGTACGTGTTAAACTGGGCTGCAGTTTACAAACATTAAGTTGTTTGTATCAAATGAACTGCAGTTCCTGATTTCATAGCGGATAATTTTTCTGTGTATCAATTATAGCGATTTTGGTTCCGTCTGGCTACTTTGCTATTAAATAAGTATAATAAAAACATTAACCGATGATAGGAAAACATTTATATTGTGCACTTTATATAAAACAATAGTTTAGTCGAAGTTAGCGTGAAGAGATAAATAATTTATTATCTAAATTATTATTTGTTTAGAAGGCGGGCTTAATTTCTGGTAGTTTTTTAAACTTAAAGAAAATTATTTTAATTCTACGCCATTGGGAAATGTTATTAGATCTGACATAACTGTTGTTTGATTTTAGTTTTAATTTTTTGTTCAGTATATTTTCAATTAATTTTGTATCATATTATATTACAATTATATTACAAATATTCAATTTATTATCTAGTAACAAAATTATTTAATCTCTGCCAAGTGGTCAAATCTTTGATTGGAGAGGATATATTTTATTCTCACCCTCCCTTGTGTCTTTTTGCCCAACAACATTCTGCGAGATTGGAGGCAGTTGGGGCACTCGTGTGCCTATCACATAAAAAAATCTAATAATGTCACAAATATAATACAAAAAAGGCTCAACATAAAATCGAAGCGAAATATTCAATATTATTTTATTTTAAATCATGTAAGAAGTAAAAGCTATTTCTTAATGTCGGATAAGAATTGAAGCAAAATATCGTAATAACTAATTACTCGTTTTAAATTTTTGACAGTTTTCCCGAAAGATCAATCTTAATTTTACGACACTAGAGTTTTAAGATTTTAACAAGAAACGACGCGAAACATTTCAAGTTATGACAACACGAAAATATATTCTGTTAAAATGACGGGTTCTGAACATTTATTCAAATCTGGCGAGAGCTCCGGGAATATCTTTAAAATAAGCAGTTCGAGTCCCTCCGTCCGGACATATAATTTTCCTACGAATTGCTTTCATAAAATTTATTCGTAGGAGATAACTCGGAACAAAGAAAATAGGAAAAGTAGCAAAATATATTGGAGGATTGGACAATAAAATGCATTTATGGATACTATTATTCTGGGTCGATCAACTCCAGTAATGGCTCAACCCTCGGGCAAAACAACGAGGGGTTGAGATATGAAATTGAAGTCACGTCACGTCATTCCACCCTACCTCTTTCCTCCGAGGCAGGAATATTCCTTGGAGATTGAGGTAAGCAGGTTGGCTCGGATCTTGAAATGTACATTAAAAATTTACTCCCAAAGCGAACGCTGGTAGATAAAAGGCCACGGCAGATATTGTCGTAAGTTAATGATATGTTTTTTATGCTGCTGTTCGAGACATTTTTTGTGACTTCAGTACTTACGCAATCCACACAAAAAAATGAATAAGAAAAGCTTAACATACCTAGGACATTGTTGGATCAGAAGCTGCAATAAAACACCAATTGTGTTTTCAGCTTCAAATGAATTTGGAAAATAGTGTACTGTAAAACTAAAAGTATTTAAATATGGATGTGGAAAGATAATGGAATGAAAAGGAAATGATAAACTATTCACTCACCGATGTTGTTGAAGTGGATGTTCCTGATTCTTCTTACACACAATAAATCACAACACATCACCACACTTAATTTAATATTACTTGAAGAACAACAACAAACCGACGACTAAGCGAGACACCAACGAACAACATTTTTTCACATAACTCTTCTGTTTCGAACACATTGTTGTTGAATACAGAAATCGAATATGTAGTGAAATAGTTGGATAAGGTAAGAACTGGATGAAAAACATAAAGGTTAGAACCTTTCAAATTATCACTTTGAAATCCAAAAGACATCATACCTTTTCAACGTGCAATAAATTTTAAGTGATCGGAGTTCAATTTATTCTTTCTTTCACAGTGAACTGTACGTACACTCGAGTTTTTTTAGTATTTTTTGTGTGAATGCCGCACAAGAGTCTTAGCAGCCTGGAGTTAGTGGGACTATGACATCCCTGATTTTCTGACGTTTCGATTCCGATGATACTGAGACTACCACTCTGTATATAAATAACCGAGTTCCTCAAACATAGGCATAAAGGTAAAGGCTAATTGTACTTGATCGATAATAAGTCCCTTTTAAAAGATTGTAGATATTTAAAAAAACAATCAATTGCCTTTTATAAAAAGTGTTTTTTCAATTTAAAAAAAAATCTTGTCATCATTATTATCATCATCATCGTCAGTCACTATTGGATGAAAGCCTCCCCAAGCTGCTTTAATTTATCTCGGTTCTCGGTTTGCGCTGGTTCGTGTTTCCGCCTGACTTGCTAATCTACGCTATCCAGTGGACCAAAAGGAGGTCTTGAGCTCTCTTTGTTCCTCTCGGGCGGCGTTGAGTGACGAGATCTGTCCGTCGATTGTCCATCCTCCGGAAGATGAAAAGACAATTGATCCCCTCTCAAATATCACGTGAAATGACACGTCACACGGCCCAATCGGACGAGAGGTACAGTGCGCTTTACCAGGTAACGGGTGACCCGCTTTTGCTTTTTTTTTGGAATTTGAGGAAAACATTTGCCAGATTATTAATAAATTCAGCTACACACAAAATTAACGGTGAAAGTGGTTTAAATGAACATCGTTTGTAATTTTAAGTACTCGTATAAAGGACTATGAAAATATCTAAACTAGATACAACGACTTTTCTTTTGAAGTTCTTTGACCCTGGATCCAGGTTGCGACTTCTAAACTCGGTGTGGACCAATATTATTATATTTTTAAGATGTGTTATTTCACATATGAATTAAATAAAATAACACAATAAGGCATAATAAAGGCTGAAGCACCATTTTGGGAAGTTTGCACCCGAGCACTTTAAGGTTTTATAATAAAATTCATAAGTCTTCAGTACCTGGTTGGATTTTGAAAAAAAAATTTGATTCAGTTGATTCAATACACCCTCTTGAGTTACCTGAAGCGACAAAAAGCTAAAAAGTCCCAAACTTGTGTCGCTTGAGCCAAGCCTTCTCCAAAATCGTAAATATATTTTAAATGATTGAAGGGCCACAAAAGTCTTACAGAACCAAAAGAGAGTCAAAGCATTCGATGAAATAAAAAAAATAAAAACTGATTCTCATTTTTGACCAAAGTGTTGCTTAAGCCCTTTAGCCTTCCAGCGATGATAGAGTGTTTGTGGTACATTCCATGTCGGTAGATACTCTCAAAATTGAATAGGTAAAGACCACCATTAAGAATCAGAACGTTGCTTTAAATGACTTTAATCGTGTTTAGTGACCAGATCTGAATATGTTGGTACTTTCCGACCTTCTTCTTATCCATATCCTTCCCCTCCTCACTCGTTTTAGACTCACAATGCACCCCAATTGGGGATGAAATATTTCTACTGGCTCCAGGTGGAATCATGTGCATTTAAAAAAAAAACATGAATTTGAAATGAAAATTAGTGAAATAAATTATTTAGTTACAATGTAAGATAATTTTATAGATATTATTCGCTGGCGAAAATAGCCTTTTTATCATCCCTACCCTTTTAGAAGGCTTCTTTGTTCCTCAATTCCAGTTAAATTTGAATTTACACGAATTTAAACCCACCCTTTAGAAGTCGCTACCATTAGAGTTAGATATTTATAATCTAATTAACTTTTTATTACAAATAAATTATAGACGGTAGAAATGCTAAAGCAATGATACGATAATAAAGCTATTCTAGCAACCATTTTTAATCCGTCGCCTGGGATTTTTGCTTTTTATTAGTGCATTTCAACACATGTGCTTTTCTTATTGTTTGACAAAAATATTTCAAAACTCTATGGCTTATTATTGAAATGACGTTGCAAGCTTGTTGATGTTCCGTCGACTATGAAAGTCTAGTTTGAAAAATCTGTGCAAATTTATTTATGCCCGAGTTCAACGTTTGAGTTATTTTGTTGCTTCAGAAAACCAGTTTTCAACTTTATACTTAAAAATTATGATGTCAATATAGGCGAATACATACATTAGAATTTATCACCTGAATTATATATGAATAACAACTATAGTAAAACTAATCTTGCATGTTATAAATTAGAATGGTGCGTTTGATCATTAAAATTAACAACAAACCGAAAGAATTTCTTTGTGGAAAGCAAATATATATTTTATTGAGCTTTTTACAACATTCGTTTGTGAAATATGACTGAGTTTTATTTTTATTTTTTTTGTAATTGCGCCACCTGTATTTTTTCATGCCTTATACTTTGTTTGATATTTTCGTGGGAAATCAATGAATTGTGTGTGTTTTTTTTTAAATTTGACTAATGATACACGACGAAAAACTTTGTAAACAAAAATATTTCGATTTTGAATAGTGCTCTGATAATAAGGCGATAATGAAAGTATCTTTCACTATAAGACAAGAGCATATTATTTTAACAACATACGTAAAACAAATACTTTTCATGTAAGTACAACTGTTTCTATATAGTTAAAAGTTTACTTATTGATGGAAGGGTTTTGGATACTAATATTATTATGTAAAATATGGCAGCAAGTTGAAATTGCGCCACAGAAGAGCACAGATGTTAAAACTACATAAGTTAGAATAACAAATTGTAATTTAGAAAAAAAAGGTGTATTTTTTAGAATTAATAGATTTCCCTTAAAAAGAAACACAACTTAAATTCTGAAGTTAAAGAATACATACTAGGTATTAAAAAGGTATCTGATAATGTACCTTGCCTATGAAAAAAAAATGATTAATTTCATGGTGTGTAATTTTAACAAGTATTATTTTCTCCATGTGTAATTTTCGTCATGTAATTTTAGCACGTGTAATTCCATCACGAAAACTTGATGTCAAAACATTTATTTTATCATACGCGTCCCTGAGGTGATTTTTTCCACGAAAACTTGATGTTGTAACATTTATTTTATAATACGCGCCCCTTAGGTAATTTTTTCCACGAAAAAGGTGCTGAGAAAATCAGCAAATTATTATTACAAGATATTTTTTTAAATTTAAAATTTATGTATTAATATGATATAGAGTAATTTTTTTGGTTTAAACATTTAACTATGTTGAGATGAACATAAAATTCTTTCAATAAACTTTTAATTTTCAACGTTTTAAGGTGTGAGTTAAAATATCTTATAGACAAAAGGGATAAATGAGTATTTTATTTAGTTCGTTACATTGAGTAGATGTACTTCGATAAATTATTAAGCCTTTCGACTTTTAAAAGGGGTATTCTAAAAAATTCTGCCTGAAAAGTATAGCTATGCGAATAGGCGCATAAGATAAGTTAGAATTACCAACATTTTTTGGAAAAATAAACATATTGTTGCTGAAAATACAAAAAGGCTTAAACGACACTTTGGTCATAAATTAGTCAAATATGCGGTTGGGATCAGTTTTTTTCTACATCGAATGTTCTGACTCTCGTTTGATTCTGTAGACTTTCGTAGCCCGGGTAGTTTCGGCGGCGCCCTCCTCAGCCGAGGCCCCAGATGGTCGCGTCAGTCTGCAAGTCGTCCTCCGCCCGGGGGTCTCCCGGCTGCTCCGGGGTCAGGGTCTCCACGGCCGCCGAGTCGGCCTTTTCCTCTACCGCGGGCAGGGTGGCCATCGCCGCGATCATCAGGAATGTGGCTAGGATTGCGAGCTTCATCTGAATAGCCATCTAAAATATATTTACCATTTGGGAGAACGCTTGACTCAAGCGACACAAGCTTTGGACTTTTTAAAGCTTTTTGTCGCTCCAGGTAAATCAGTGAAAGTATTGAATTAAGTTACCTAAGTTTTTTTTTTCAAAATTCAATCAAGTACAAGAAGGTTTATGAATTTTATTGTAAAAAAAAAAATTTAAAGTGCTCTGACGTAGCAATTTATATCCTTCTATCCAGATTGGTGGAATATTGAGTGGCTCGTTGTTGTGTTTAAATACAACGATGACCGATATTTCGGAGTTGTCAAGTTTTGTTATCTGTTATGCGAGTTTGCGTTTTCTTCGCATATTTGCACAAGTCGTCTGATCGCATTCATCGAGGGTGCCAGCAGCATCATATCTTTCGCATAGTTGATTTGTTACGCCTTTGTTCACGGATATGGTAGCCAATCCTTGTGTTCTCGCAGGAGGTCGTTATATTATAGCACTTACGTGTGCAACGTATTTCAAATCGGCAATATAATTTGAGAGCACATATAAATATAATATTTCTTTGAAAATATAATTAACTTCCTTACATAAACATAAACTAAATTAAAACAGTATAAATGAAATATTATATTGTGTACAGGCCTATACTCCTTACAATAAACATTTTATAGTCCTTTACATTTCTCGTTCTTAAACACAGTTAATTTACACGAGCTTTTTGCCCTTGGCGTGGTAACAATTTTCCTGCTTTTTTATTATCATCTTTGTTGTCTTACCGGCATTTCGCTTTTCTCAGGCTTGTTTATGTGACCGTGTCTGTGCCCTCTCTCAAAAACCGATGATGAAAGAATTGTAGAGCTGAGGCGTGCTATAAATTTATCGAATGAAAAAACTTTAAACGTAAATATTTTCAATGAAAATTAAAAAATTAAAATTTTACAAGACCACAGATTTTATTTTATTTGTTTAATCAGGGTAAAAACTTAAATTCAACTGAAACTTCATAGTGTGCGGTTATAATTACATACACAAGGAGAACACAATATAAAATAAAATAAGAGAACAGTGAAAATACAATAGAATAACATTTAAATTATAATAAATCAACAGAGGGAAAGAAACAGAGATAATATGACATAAAAGAGGCAAAACGTAAACTGAAAACGTGATAAAGAACAATGAGAAAGTTTATTAGTTTATTGGAAATATACCTAATATTTGACTACTGGATACATTTATGAAACCGGTCGGTCATAAAAATTAAAATAAACTGTGGTCTTGTACAAAGTTTTTTTTATTAAATATGTCAAACCACAAAGTTTAAATATTTTCATACATAGACAAGTTTTTTTGTTGAGAATACCGCACAAGAATCTCAACTGCTCTCAACCGTTTGGAGCCAGTAGGACAATGGCATCCCCAGTTGGGGTATGTTGTGAGGCTGAAGGTGTTGGGGAGGGGAAGGATATGGGGAAGATTAAGATTGTGAAGTACCCGGCTATTTAGATCTGGTCACGGCTAAAGCCATTTCAAGCAATGTTTCGATTCTGTATGGTGGTCTTTTAGTATCTATCAATCTTATTCACTAAATATTATCAATAATAATAATTGGCTGATTTATATAGCGCCGTTTTCGTGACAGAAATATCACCTCAAGGGCGCTTTACAACATAATATTAAAACTAAGACTTTATACCAACTTATGCCTAATACTTATAACTAGTGTCTTCTAACTAACATATTTACAAATGGTTGTTGCCCGTTGCCTGTGTTGTCAGACCTAGGGTAGAAAAAAGTGGAGTGAGCAATAGTAAATTAAGTGATCAAAACTCTAGTGAAGCAAATTGACGTTATTGTGGGTATGATAATTTAAAGGAGAGTCTCTAGTTTTGCTCTGAACTCAGTTGAGCTGTCGATCTTTCGCAAATGTGAAGGGAGGTTATTCCAAACTGTGGGGCCTGCTACGGCAAAAGCTCGGTCCCCGAAATTGTTGTTGGGATTTCGTTTATGTACTGTGAGTCTACCTATGACCGTTGAAGATGCAGATCAAAGAGTTACTTGTCTAGTTTTAGTATCGCTTGGAATGCACAGTTCCGGCAAGTAAGTCGGCGCCATGTCATGATTCGCCTTAAAAATCATCCAGCATAGTTTAAATTGCATCATTAAGATATTGCGATATTTGGGAATATTTCGAAACGCCAGTTATCAGCCTTGCTGCAGCATTGAAAATTGACTGCAGTCTGTCAGTATATATTTTGGGGAGACTTGCATATTATACTCGTATGCCATTGCAATAATCTAGTCGTGACATAACGGATGAGTTTACCAACATCTTTGTGGCATTAAACGCAATATTTCTTGTAAATTGTGTAATTGCTCCTCCTATAACGACGAGCTATAAGCTTAACTTATGGAGAGTACAATAAAATAAATATACAAAGCACATATTTTATAATTATACATTAATAATTGCATAAATGCATAATTATGTTTCATTATATATAAAAGTAAATTGTGATACCCTGTGATTGTGGTTAATAGGAGTCAACTGATAAAAACCTACTAATATTTGGTTTACAGTGCAATATTGTTATTGTCAACATTAAATGTACTAATGCTCAAATACCCAACTGTAGAATGCAGGTGTCATGTTTTTATGTAATAACATATCTTTACTATTGTATTTTTTTTTCTCTATTTTATAATGTATTCACTTTTCATCTAAAGGCTGTTACTTTGTAATTTTGAGGATAAATAATTTGAACGTGAAATAACAAATTTAACTTTTTTTTAATATTTGCGCTCCCGAAATTGAAGCCGAGACCTCTGAATTCGTAGTCGAGCGTCTTAAGCCCCCGACAAAATACGAAAATTCTTTCGTATTTTCATAATTCCAGTCATATTTTTTCAGATACAAGGGAAATGATCCACCCCTCTTGATGTGATTAGGGTACGAAAATTATGAATTATAAAAATTTATTTATACTTGAAAGTACTTAGTACGTTTGGAAAGTTTGGCCATCCGACGAATAAAATTTACTACTTTATCTCATGCAACCATAGTTTCACATTTCAAATGGATAAAAACATTTTATTTAATTAATAAATACATGGTAGAATGATAATTTATTTTAGTCATTTAAATTATTTAAAAAAAAATACTGTTAGAAGTGCATTTAAATTATTATTTAAAAAAATACTGTTAGAAATCGCATTTATTTTCATTTAAAAAAAACTATACTTATATTGCTCCGATAATGTTAGGGTAGTTACGAAACTAGTTGATAAATTCTTTTTAAAATGTGATCAAAATAAAGTCAATTTATTATTACAATAAATTAAAAAATAACTTTGTACGAGTTTAAGACCACGAATATTATTTCATTTTTTATGACCGACCGGTTTTGCTTAACCTAAGTACCGGTCGGTCATAAAAATAAAATAATATTCGTAGTCTTACAGATAGATATTTTCTCATTTCTTTAAATATATCAAAGAACAACCAACGAAAATTATCATTTTTAATTTGAAATGTTTTTTTAACGTTCTTTCAAAATTAAATGGGATTTATTTATAACTATTTTTTAATCTAAAACGAGAAACTATCTCTTCTGAAAAAAAAAAAAAGAGATATATTTAACGTTTATAC
The DNA here is from genome assembly GCA_022651775.1 of Drusus annulatus. Classification (NCBI taxonomy): domain Eukaryota; kingdom Metazoa; phylum Arthropoda; class Insecta; order Trichoptera; family Limnephilidae; genus Drusus; species Drusus annulatus. Next base: position 171,088 of record JAGWCC010000752.1, read on the forward strand.
ACTACAAAGGCGGCATCCAAAATAAAAATTCTTATAAATTTCAATTTCAGTTTTCGTAATTCACGACTTTGAAACTGTAAAACACAATTCCATTAAATGTGCTCTACAAGTCTAGAGTCAGAGTACACAGTACACTGGAAAATATTGTCGGGCTTAAGGCCTTATCACACCGCTTCTCGGGAAATAACAAAGACAAATGCTCGTGGCCAGTCCTCCCCGAATTGGTGTTTAAGTTGAGCGCAGTTTATCCGCAGAGCCAACCCCACTGTTGTTATTTCATTTCATTAGCCCGGGTTTAAATAGATAACTTGCTCGGTAATGCTGAGAACAGTTGGACGTTGTATTATTCGTTGAGAGAAGTAAGTCATAAAATTACCAACGAAGTGGATTCTTTAGTTGTACGAGTACTTATCAGAAAAGTCGAATAAAATATTATTTGTAAATATTTAGAAAACATCTAAGACAGCGTTTGTTAATATGTGGGTCTCGACAACTACCGCGTTCACTACCCCCAAATTGGGTGGGATTTAGGTCAGTTAGTTTTTTAAATTTGAAATTTAAAATTCAACTCACGTGTTTGCCAAATATCTTGATAGAGTAGATAGACAATAATTTTATGAATTTAAATAAAATAACTGAAAAATAACCATTTTAGAAAAGGTCCTGTAAAGTGTTCATTTACTAAAATTTATAGGGAAACATATTTAAGCGAAATATATTTGTGTAGATTTTGATTATTATTATTTATTGAAATAATATCAATGACATGAAACAGAAAAAGCCAGAAACTAAAAAGTCTCGGTCGCTACCGTTATTCTTTTTATTTTCTGGCCTTTTCTGTTTCATATTTAGATTGAAGATTATTGATATTATTTCAATAATCAATATAATAACTATATACGAGTAATTTTCATACAAACTATAATGACATAAAAATTTCTATGGATTCATAACTGACATATAAAGCTGAATATCAAAATTTACAACCCATTGCATAACAAGTTTTGTTTATACCCTTGGAATAGTTTGATTCCCAGATATTTTACGACCTTTAAAAAAATAAAAGTTGATGCCGATTTTATTAGAATTCCCAACGAATTACTTGATTTGGGAAGTGTAATAACTAAATACACCTGCATTATGTATTAACTCGGATGATTATAAATTCTAGTATTAATAAAATAAATCAATATACGTTTCATATTAGTAGAAATTTATTCTGTTATTCCGCACTCCCGCATATAAACTGTATTTAGTCAAAATTTGTCAAACAGGGAAAATGAACTTTGTAATTTTTGCATCTTCATTATGTATAGGTAAAAATGATACATACATAAGAAACCCCATTCTTACAAGTGCATTAAAATTTATGGGAAATAATGATAATATTTTTATTTTACGTTAAGCTCTAAATAATAATACAGTTAAGCAGAATTCAAACAATGACAAAAGTGGGTCTAAAAATACTATTTTATCAATGAAAATGAAATAATAACTTTGATGACTATTATTTTCAATGGCTTTCTTTATTTCTAGTGCTTTTAAATTATGATTTCTGTTGCCACGACCATTTTTATAGAGAATATAAGCACCGGTAGTTTTATTGAAGGTATGATCTTTATCAATAAGATGATGGGTAAATTCTAAATTGCGAATTCTGGTCTTATACAAATTTATTATTTCATTTTAATTAAATGTGTCAAACCACAAAGTAATTGCTTTCTACGAATTATTTTATCAGTTTGACATGTTTTTACTTATGGCAGCATAGAAGCAGGAGTGCGATTTTATCATAGTTTCATCAAGCCCCTAAACCCTCTTGACAGTCCTGTTTGCTTCCATTCCCGCCAGTCTCCTGCAGCCTCCTTCCAGTTCATCGTGCATAATGCGATGTTTGCCTACTCACTGTTCTGCCATTATCGAGAAAGTTTAGCTCTCCTGACACCCCTACGCCCTGCAGACGTACGATAAATGAGTCTATTTGGTGGTCGGCTGAGAATTCAACACTCGTTTAGTATTGGCCCGATGAGTGTTTTATAGAGGTTGAATTCGGTCCTTCTCGAGAGAAGTGGTTTGCACTTTCTCAATACCCTTTCAAGCACCACGTTGAAGAGTAGACAGGCGAGGACGTCGCCTTGTCGGAGCCAATTATGTGTGCGTGGGGGGTTCGAAAGCGTAAATACTCTCGAAAAACTTTTAGATCTTTCAGATCGAAAAATAAACCAGTAAAAATAGGAAATAATATATAAAGAGCCTCCGTACTGTAAAGAAGCAAGTTAGTCAAAATGCTAAACTCAAATAATATTATGGAATGAATTTTTGGAAACTCATAAAACAATAAATTTTGAAAAAAAATATTGATTTGTTATTTTCGGTTGGTGGTGCTAATTACTAAGGCTGTGGTAATAAAATGTTAATTATTTTTGTGCTGAGTAAATATTAGTAATTATGTAAGAGACTATGATTATTGTCTGCGGTTTTTCTTGAACCAAAGGTCAAACGTTGCGGTCAAAGATATATGCGTCTCATGTGTGGAAGCCAGGCTATGCAGTACACAAAAACAGAATCGAAAGCGTCCAAAACATATTTTTGAAATACCTTAACTTCCGCTCTTTTTGATCTCATATTAGCAATGAGGAGTTTCACAGTTTTTAAATTTACAAACATTAATTTGCCGAAGAAATGAAGCGGATTTAGTAATGTTATTTAAAATCGTAAACAATTTAGTTGATAGCCCTGATCTCCTGCAACTCCTATTATTCCAAGTTATAAATTGCAACAGCAGACAGCCACGTACTGTTCACCTCCCTCGTTGTGGACCAATTCAAAACAAAACTCTTTCATTTATAGGTCTACAAATTCATTCAATAAATATTTCTACCATATTGACATTTTTAACTCCACTATACGTGATATTAAAAAAAAAATCCATGGCCCGACTGCAACCAAACTAGATCACTGAAACTAACCTTCCATCTACTCCCGTCCTTCTTCCCTCTATCCTTTTCCATTCCGATGTTCCCTCCTACCGTTCTCTCCTTTCACCAAGTTAGTTAAGTTGCAAAAAAAAACTGTAAATTATCACACTTTACTTATAATTTCATCGTCATCTATGCTAAATTTATAATTGGCATAATTCACTGGTTTTATTATTATATAAATTTTAATTACTAATCTGCTGTTAATTTTCCCTAAAATAAAAATAAAATAATAATAAATAAAATAAAAGGTGATGTGCCTAAAGTAAGCACAACTTTTTTTTCACTTCTGGTGTAATTGATCAAACCTTTTCAAATATAGAAATTATTTATTGAATAGATAACTATATCAAAAACAATAAAATTGCCCTAGGATTGACCTAGGAGTCGAAAGCTCTTTTAATGAAATAAATTGACCAAATTATTATTCTTTTAAATCGATAAAAATCACACTTTTAAAAAATGTCTATTGCGTGTTTACAACCATCACGCTGACGTGAGATTGGTATCTGATCAGATATGCAAAACCATTTTCTTCAACTGATAAAGTGCGATGATGGATTCATCTTACTTTTAAACGAATCAGTAATTGACGAAATGCTTTTAATATGTATATTTGCAAGGCAATATAGATATTTTCTTGCCTATTTTTGATTTCTCAACATCACAGAATACGAAATTATTTTACGATTTCCGTCAGCTTGAATCTGTACTATTTTGTCTAATTTGCAATTTTCGTTTGTTAAAATGTGTTTTTATCACTGAATAACAGTTTTGCTCAGTATGCTGAGATAGTTTCACGGTTCTGAGATTTGCCAGAAGAAAACAATTATGGAAAATATATCAGGAAATAATTGTTCGACCACCTGATCACAAAGGCAAATAACTCAATCGTGGTCAATGTTTATTTATTTGTCCAATTACAAAAAAACATGACATGAAATGGGAAAAAAGAGCAACGGAGAAAAAAACAGCACATATTTAATATTATAATGAAGCAATGACAAAACTAACATTAGAAAAATATACATTACAAAGAAAATTCAAGTCAAGGTTTTGGTAAAGTCGTAAAGAATGATAAAAATCATTTGGACTGGTACCAAAAATTTCAAGACCATGGCTTGAGTTAACAAGTCTCGACACTCTGGGCAGTGGAGAATGATACCCATAATTAGTAGAGTGATGATTGAGGAACAGCAATTTATTGTTTCTAGGTCTACGGCAAGGAATGTTGAACTGGATGAGTTGCAACAAAGAAGGTGAGTCAATAATACAATAATTAACCAAGATATAAAACCTAAGCACTATACAATGAGCCACTTGCATTTGTTAAGGAAGGCATGTGTGAACAGTATTTAATCGTATTTTCAAAGCCGTAGCAATGTTTTTGAAAATATTGCATTTTAATATATTTGAGATTGAAGCATTTTTAGAAATCACCAGGTGTTCTTTGTTGAGGTTCGAAGAAAAATAATTTTAAAAAATGGAACTTTCTGAAACTTAAATGTCGAAATACGTAAAGAAAATAGCAATAACAACAAAATTGATATTCTTTCCAACTCTCGTACAAAATACAAACAACTTCTAAATGTTAGATCCATGTTTTCCTAAAGTTAAGTATTATTCTTATTTTAGCACTTTTTTACTTTATTTATATCTTTAATTTATCATTTTTACACATGCTTACATATTTTCTCTATAAAAAAGTGCTCTATAATTTCTCTTCTCTTTGTATAATATTACTGTACTGTAGTTACTCTAATGTTATGTAATTATTTATTTTATATCTAACAATTAACGCGCGATGATAACTTTTTTATAAATGACTTGATGACCTAACTCATTTTACTCCTATCAATATATAGATATTATATGTTATTTATCTGTTAAATGTTCCTAGTGAATAATAAATAAATTGATTTCTATTTTTTTAAATGAACTTGAATTGAATTTGTTTCAATTACGTTAAACATTCAGTTATAAAATAATAAAAAAAACCATTAATTTATTTAAAAAACTTTATACTTTTTTTGATTTATGAAATAAATAAAAACTCATCAATCGTAATTTGTTAAGCTCAATAAGAAACGGTAAGTCTTAATAAAATAATCCTGACATTTCCGTATTCCATCGTTTCCGCATTTGACGGCCTTCGTGGTTGAGTGGTTAAGGCGCTCGACTACAAATCCAAAGGTCACGGGTTCGAATTCTGGCGTATACTAATACATGTTATTCAAATAATATGTGTCATTTCACATTAAATTGATATAAAAAAGTGGTACATGGTATATTTGCGGCACGTTTTAGAGTGGTTGTAAGTATTGCCCAGGTGGAAGACCACCATTCAGAATCGAAACGTTGGTTAAAACGATTTTCCAATCTTCCTCTTCCCCATTTCTTTCACCTCCCCACTACCTTCGGCTTCACAACATACCCGACCTGTGGATGCTTTAGTCCTACTGACTCTAGACGGTTGGGAGTAGGAGTAAAAAATACATAATAAATTCCGAATAAAAGAGATTATTCACATTTGTTTTTTCAAACCAAAAGAAAATGCATTCAATGGCCTCATTTGACTATTCATAACGCAAATAGAGTAATCACTTTCAACTCTGCCCAGAGCCACGAGCATGCAAAAGAATGTTGAATCTTTTTGGGGATGAAGGGAAGGAAGTGCGACATTAATCGCAGCCTGCTGCGCCCCAACACAGGGCAACTCCCGAACCTTATTATCGCTCCTCCATAAAGTTCATCATTTAGCAATACTGTCACTTGAATTGCCTTCCCCATAATAAATGGAAGGGTTGCCAGAATTCATACAATGCCGTCTGATGAAATTACCCCGCGCCAGAAAATGAAGGCACTTATAGAACTATAATATCAGAATCCAAACTCAACGGAAAAGGGCAAATTGCACGCGTGGGATAATTTTCTCTGAGAATTCGAGAGATAAATAATTTATTGTTCTTTAAGCGTTGGTACTTTTAAAGGTAGGTACCATTTAAATTCAGCCATTGAATAGACAAACCGTAAGGATTTTAAAGAAAACGTCGCTAGTCGGGGATGGTTGGGAAGTACCTGGCTATTTTGATCTGGTCACTATACACGGGTAAAGCCATTTCAAGCCATGTTTCAATTTTGGATTATGGTCTTTTATCTGGGTGACATTGAACGTGTCTGCCACCCAGGAAAGTACCGCAAAAAATATGATTCTTTTATTAATAAAATATGCAAAAGCATATCGTGATTTTGTAACACTCTATTTGCGCACGCTGGGATTTGAGCCCGTGACCTTCGGATTTGTAACCGAGGACCTTAACCGCTTGGCCACGGAGGTCATCAAATCGTGTCTTAATAAAAACCCCATTTATCAATAAACGGATTTTTTTAAATAATTATTTTTTAGAACTCCATTGAAAAAAAGGTTCTGTTTGTCACATTATGCCACTCTTAGATATGTTCAAACAGAGATAATACAGAAAAAAAAGTTTTTATACCCTAGAACTATCTTCTTCAAATGGAAAAACACCGGCGTGTACAATGTTTTAGGGACAGATTTTTTTTATTCTGCAATTTTTACTAATTATTGAAATAATATAAATATTTTTTAAGGAAATATGAAACAGGAGAAGACATAGAAAATGACACAAATTAGGTCGTGACCGAGATTCAAACCTAAAACCTCTATTCTATTTGGAATTATCATCTCTGCCAATTGAGCTACCGAAACCTTTTTAAAAACCCTCATTTTTATCAATCTCGTATTTCCTTGAAAATTTTTAATTTAATTATTTCCACAATTTCTTCCGATATGACTGTTATAATACTCCGTTTCAAATACTTATTGAAAATTATTGAAATAAACATAATATCAAAATAAAAAAATGTATAAAGCCTTAAATTTAATTAGAATTTCGAAATACTTTTGTTCAACGATATGAATTCGATAAGCGGGATTAATCACTAAAACACACAATTAACCACTATCGAAATTCGGTCAAAAGGGCATCAAGAACCGTACATTATCTGCACGTTCGGACAATGTATTCGAAAAAATACGCACGGTCCAAACCCTTTCTCACCTGGTGCTGTTACACAATATTTTTTTTTTCGAAAGCTACTATTTCCATTCTACTTAATATTTTTTTTTCGGAAATGCTTTTACATCCTCCACGACAAAGGGCAGAAGCTAACGAAAAGGCAGAGCTCACCTTAATCTAAATCTTGTTACAGGCCAGTAGCGGCTCGTGATATTTTAGTGTGGTAGAATGCTGAGATTGAAAAATACGACGTTATTGATGTTGTTGTACCCGAAAATGATTTTTTTTGTTTTCATATTTATTTTTTTGTTTGAAGATTTTTCTGTTTTGGTGGGTCAATGATCTTAGGACTCTAACATATTAAAAAATCACGAGCCGCCACTGTTACAATCCTTCAATAATTTAGGCAAAAAGGACGCTATGATCTTTCAAATGGCAACACCATGATTCTTCAAAGGAAAGTGAATGTAAATTTTTAAAAGCAATACAGTCCATGTGCAAATTTTTCACTTATGTTTTCCGAAAAGAAATTCTTCTACATCACACACCCATTGCTTTCTCATCACAACACATTTATAAATAATAAAAATATGCAATTATTTTAAATATACTGAATTGGTAGGACAATATCGGTCATAATATATTATATTAAATATCGAAGGCACAAAAAATCATCACTGAAGTAATTCTTATAGTCAGTTTAATTACAAGCACTAAAGATATTTTCAATAAATTTACAATTTGCTTACGCCAAAACAGTTTTTTAATTCATTTAAAAATAAAGAAACTGAGGTAATTTAGTATTCGAACTTATATTTTAATGCTTTGCAAGCAAGATAATAATATATCAAATCACAGTAGTCATTTACTATTAGATGTTAAATGTAAATTAAAACCATGTAAAGTAAACAAGCACTTTTAGCAAAGTAAAAGCGTTACGATAAATTGGGTTATGCTTTATTTCGTGTCAGACTTTTAAATTCGGGAGTCAATGATAAATTATTCCACTTTATTTATTAAATTTCCACATTTTCTTAACAAGCTGGAGGTACCTATTTGTGTACTGTTTATTAAATTCAGTTTATTAAAATTTATATTGCACTAATTGTATTTTTTATTAAACACCATATTGGTTCTATAAAGACAACTTTCCAAACTTTTAAAAGTTAGTTTTTTCTATTTTTCGTATTTCCGCTTCCAACGACGTTGAATCACGAAAATCTTACGTCTCATTTTTTTCATCATCTTCGTTAGCCACTTTAAACGTAAATAATCCCACCCGTCTCCAATGATATAGGATTTGGGCAGTTTTCATCACTGCACGTCATTTTATCTCAATTTAGCAACAAGGACGCCATCAGTTTTACATGTCCAGCACAATCCCACGGTAGTTTTAGAAGACAAAAGTTATATTTTTCTTGCATCTAGACAACAAATTAGTATTTTTATCTCGCAAGGAGACAATTAGAGAGGTTTTCGTATCACGGCCATTTTTGTCGCAACGTTCTTAACTAGGGTCCAGAAAGATAAATACTTGGAGCAAGTGAATGTGAATGGATAGTGAAGGAATATGTGTATTTAGAAATGTTAACAATAGATGGAAAGGCTGATGAGGATATTGAAAGAAGGGTAAATGCAGGAAACTCCGTTAATAGAGTTTGAACGCTGTTGGCGCAAATAAAAAAAAAAGTCCAAAGAAATTAAGCTAGCAGACAACAATGGAGTGCTAATACCAACACTGATGTTTGGCAGTGAGGCATGTAACTGGCAGAGAAATAATGAAAGTAGACCGAATGCTGTAAAAATTAGATCTCTGAGGCGTATGTGCGGAAAAACCACGTGTGAACGTATTGAAAATGTAGATATCCGAAAAGAATGCAAGGCTGATGTAAGGGTAATGAATAGGAAGAAAGGGATGCTCAGATAGTTTTGGCATGTACAGTGGATAAACGAGTAATCTGAAAATAATATATGACGCGAAAGTGAATGGAAAAATAAGTAGTCGGGGACGCCCGAGGAAGACACGACGCGATCAGATGAGACAAATACTTGAGTCGGGCCATGTCAAGAGTCAGAATAACAGAAGTGTATGTATGAGATAATATATGAATGTAAATGAAGCAAGGAGAGTATGCCAAGACAGAGTTGTATAGCGGTCCATCGTCCCTGCATACCCCTGCGGAAGAACGGCGTGATGGTTATTTAGTTAGTTTACCTAACCTAATATAATAAGTAACGTTATTATGACGTTGTGAGTGATGCCCAAAATCCCCGATGGTACAAATAGTGAAGCTTTGCAGACCGTTATCCGAAAACGGGTGAAGAATGGCTGATAATGCTGATGATGTTGAAATTGAAATGTGCTACAAACGCGAGTATTGACTGAACACATTTACCGAATAATTTTGTGTGGCAAAGTTTGCTAAAGGCGCCCCATCAAAATCTTATTCTTCTCTCAATTCAGATGGTCTAGTTTTCTTTTCCTAGTTTTAGAAAAAGTGTGTTATATTTTGCTTAGTTTTGTACGACGCTTTTGAGGCGGTCTTAGTAGAAAATGGTATGGATGTTTTGTATCAGAAAACAAACGCCTTTGAACACATCATCAAGGGTTCGAGAGGGTTAAATGTAAGTGAATTTTTATAGATATTGTCAGCAAAGCGGTGTGATTCTATATTTATAATATAAAGTCTAGTTGCGAGTAAAATAGTTGCAGTTGAAGTGAAACGGTGCACGATGCGGTTCCCGGCTTTTCTGGTCTTCGTAGCGATTGTTGGATTGGCGGAAGCTATGGTGGAGCAAACCCCCATCGTTGCGGTCTCGAATCCCACAAATCTGACCATTAACAGGAATACTGGTAAGGTGAGTGTCAATTTTTTAATATTTTTTTCCTGTGCGTAAACAGATGTTATTTTGTTTTTTCCACTGAAGAAATAATACGATAGAAGCGTATTGGGGGCGGACATTCATGCGTCGTATCTTTTTAATAATGAAACACTTTGACTGTTGATCTTTCAGACCGTATTTGCAGATGCCTTTTACACGCTGATAAAAATACACGTGGATTGTTCCTTTGTTGGTGTTTAGCACTGTCACTATGGGCCCGCATCCTTTCTTTGGCAAGGTGGTCCGGTTCAGACTACATGTGAATAAAAAACACGAATTCATTTTAATCTATTCCTAAAAAAAATAACTAACTAACCATCACGCCATTTCGCCGCAGGGGTAGGCAGAGAGGACGGACCGTCAAATAACTCTGTCTCGGCACACACTCCTTGCTTCATTCACATTCATACATCGTCTCATACATACTCTTCTATTATTCTGACTCTTCACATGAGCCAAATCAAGTATTTGATTTACTTGATCGTGCCATGTCTTCCTCGGGCGTCCTCGACTTCTTCTTTCATTCAATTTCGCATCATATATTCTTTTCACACTCCTTTGATTGTTCATTCGCTTTTTATGCTCAAACCATCCAAGCATACTTTTCTTGATCCTATTCATTACGCTCACATCAGCCTTGCATTCTTTCCAGATATCCACATTTTTAAAACGGTCATACATGATTTTAACGCACATATGTCTCAGGGATCTCATTTCCATAGCATTCATTCTACTTTCATCCTTTCTCTGCCAGTTCCATGCCTCACTGCCATACATCAGGGTTGGTTTTAGCACTCCATTGTGGACTGCTAGCTTCGCTTCTTTGGACAATTTCTTATTTTCGCCAACAGCGTTCAGTCCTCCACTAATGGAGCTTCCTGCATTCATCCTTTTTTCAACATCCTTATCAGCCTTTCCGTCTCTCGTAAACATACTTCCTAAATACAGAAACTCATCCACTTGCTCGAGGTATTCATCAATGACAACTATATTGCACGCTGTTTGCGTACTCTCTCTTTCAAACACCATGACTTTGTACTACTTACATTTATCATCAACTCATTCTGCATACATACTTGGTTCATCCTAGACACGAGAAACTGAAGATCTTCCATACTGTTAGCAATCAGCACCGCATCGTCCGCATACAATAGGCAGCATACTTTCAGATTGTTCATTTTTGCGCCCAAGCCCACACCTTTTAATTCTTGCATTCAAAATATTATTGGTTACTCAAAACATACTCTAAGTCTTGCTACATTTGAAATCTTCCACGGTTTACACTTGCCACAGGGAAACGGGACGTTTCTACGTGTGTATAACGGCTCGGTGTGGAAAAAATTGCCGGCCACTGTTTCTTATCTTTTTTAAGATGGGTCTTTGTAAGGTTTACTCCTTCCCTTTCCATCGCAAAGGTTATCGTTGATACATTTTTGTAGGGTCCATCAAAACTTATAATCCATGTCAAAAGGTAAAGTAAAATCCATATTCGTGCCTACACGTTTGAGCCGGTGGGAATCGAACCTATTACCTCCCGACTCAAAGCCAAATGCTTATACGACTACGCTACTGAGGTCATTTATATAATTTTCGAAAGCAAAAAACTTTTTAATTTACCGTAAATAAGATAAGTCCGCACATCTGCAGACTAAAAACAAATATCCCATAAAGATTACTGTAATCATTTGACCTTGGCCTTAAGAATAAACGAAGTCGCTGTCGGGACACTGTTCTTAAAAATGTCAACATGTTGTATCTTCTAATTTATTTTATTGCCTCAATCATGCATGCGAAAATATTATTTGTATTTTTAATGTGTTTAAATATGTTATATTAATATAATAAGCTGAAATAATACAGAGATCTTAAAAGTTTATACTATTTTTCTCAGCCATATTTGAAGAAAGAATTTTTTCTTTGAGTCTAAATGTCACGGGTTCAAAACCCAGGGAAACGTAAATAAATTGATAATTTAGTAATTTTATTTTTGGGAGATGATAGTTAAGAGTTGGAATTTAGTAGCCAGGTACTTTCTTATCGTACTTATCCTATTTTCTTTCCCTCCCTCAATTCCTTTCGCCTCACGAAATTCTCATTTAATGGGTGCGATAATCTTAACGGCTCTGAGCAGTGATATTATTATGAGACGTCTAATAAATATAAAAAAAGTGTTTTCATCAAAACATGTGATTTGCGTTAATTGGACAAATGAAACATCACATCAATGGATTAATTAAGAACAGCGATTTTCCAATCGATTGATTTTCTTGATTTTAATAATACCAAATTTTTAACTTTATTCCACTATTTTTTATTTAAGACCTGACCGATTTCACCTTATGACGGGCATCTTCATCTGTGACTTAATGATTTTAGGTTTATGGCTGATAGACAGTCCTAAAGTCACAGACGATTTACCATGAACATCAATATCCATCCCTTCCGGACCCAATAGTATATATTCCATAAACTTACTTAAAATTGTACCAGTCTGAAGATGCCTGTCAAAAGGTGGAACCGGTCAAGTCTTAAATAAAAAATAGTGGAATGAAGTTAAAAATTGGGTATTATTAAAATCATTAAAATGGAGTTCCACCACGAATAAACAGTTTCAAAATTAGAAATATATTGATTTTCTACATGTTATAATTACAATACCACAAAAAATCATAAAAGAATTTCTCAATAAATATAACAATTGGTATTATTTTTAAAGTGAAAACAAAATGCATTTTTAAGAGGAATTTGCAAACACAAAAACTAAGTATTACAAATGCATTTGATGAACCAAGTATGCTCTGGCGAATAATTTATTCTGCGAACTTGGTTAAAGTGAAATTAGTTTTGGGGGTGAGCCCAAACGTGTGTAGTTAGGAAAGAAAACCACGGAAAGATCTCGGACCCAATGGCAGGCTCTACCCCCGCCATAATTAGTTGGTACATAGTAAATGGCAAACGAGAAAGTATAAGAGTGTTAATATGTTTCCTGAGCAGTGTAATTACGACTAATTTATTATGCGTTAACGAATATTTATTCCTTCTTAATTTAAAAGGTGGCCCAGCGGGTACCGGGTGGTCATGGAATACCTCTCTTTATAAATGATTAAGCAAGTAATTGCTGCCATTCGTTCCCGGAGGGACGACCTTTTACCTTACAACAATGTCCCTTTGCATTAGATTTATGCTTAAGGGTTGCTGAATGGTTTCACAGCCTTTAGAGGATACTTTTGTCCATTTAAATGTCCTTATTCATTTTAAATGTGAATGTAAGAATTGTTAAATTGTAGATTAGCGAATGTGGAGCCGCGTATATTATTTCAAATGAGGTCGAAAGGTTTTAAAAGATGAATGTATAGGTCAAAGGGTTATTACAATCGTGGTAGGTGGGGAAGGCAGAAGAGAAAAGTACATTATTAAAAAATAAATATTGTAGATAGGTACTTAAAAAAGAAATACTTTCCATTTGATTTCTACTGGTTACTTGAAATATAACTGATATTTAAAAAAACACACCCACGCTATTACTATAAAATTTCACCACGAATTAAAGATTTACATTTTAAAAAGACGTGGGTATTTAATTGTAAATCTAAAAAAAAACAGTATAAAGTGTTTTTTGCAGTTTTGGTGAATCTCTATCTTCCCGTGTAAATATAAACGTAGCAAACAATAAATTTATTTTCATTTTTATAAGTATTCTTTTTAGGAAGTTAGTGGAAAAAATTGAAATCATTATTGAATCCATATTAAATTAATATTTTTATAACCCAGCCGTCGCTTGAATAGCGAAGATGATCATATGTATATATATTGTTGACGTACGTCCTTGAATTTTTAAATTTTTTTATCAATTTCTACGAAATTCTTTCACACTTGTAAGGTTGGTTCTAAATCAGGATTTTTTCCGCTGCGGCTCCGCAATTCGGCGTGGATATTATGGGCGACGCCGTGCGGGCAGCGCTCCATCTAACGTACAGTATCCCCGTGCCGCAAATGCGGAGCACACGTCGGTCCTTAGAATTTCGTTTCCTTTTTATAACTTGTCAGATTGGTGATTAACCTCTAGTGTGTTGGAGTTTCTAATAGGCACCGGGCATTTATCATCATCTTTTCAGGATTTTTTATCCTTTCCAATCAATTTTTCGCATATTTAAATGAACCGTGATCGCTTGTGAATAAAATTATGAATCCACAAAGATATTTTGCGTTGTGTTAAGTTTGGTACAAGTCGAGTAAAAAATATTTTAAGTTTGCTTACGCCAGTACGACTGAAAAAATCAATTTTCAAAGTGACAGTACTGTTCGCATATACCAGAAAACTCATTCAATTTTATATTTATTTAGAAGAAAATTTATTCAGCAACACGAAAATACAATAAACCGACAAAAAACACCACATTTCCAAATCAAACTTTTTTTAGTGAGGGAGAAAAAACCAATTCCAAAAAGATGAATTCCATTAGAATACAACTTGAAAAAATACATAAACACATTGTCTGGGAAGATAACATAATTGAAAAAAATAACATTTTGTAAAACATAAGTGAGTTATTACGAAATTACAGTCAGCAAGGTACGACGGAAGTTGTAGCTTGCGAGAATCCGGCATTCCAGAGGCTAAAAAACAACAGAACACAAAACTTTAAATTCGAAATAACATTTATTAATCTAAATTCTCCTTTCCAACGAATTTCCATTAATATTTATTATTGGTAATATCGGTGAATTAAACATAGGTCTATCAAAAGTTAACCATATTTTTTTAGCGTGTTTGCACCTAAGTGTGTGTTCCCCGCCCCCATGCAGCGCCACAAGACAGCTTAAGTAAACAATTTAAAAGCTAAATTTACTTGTGGACTCCGCTTAAGAATATAATTAGGATTAAAACTGTGTTTAAAACTCATGGGAGTCTAAGGGATAAAACGGGTCTCAAAGACGAGACACTAAATATAAAAAATTGCAGAAATTTTATTTATAGAGATAAATGAAATTTCTAACACCATTTGGCTTTCCACGATTTAAGCAAGGCTGAGCTTTTGAGTGCCTTCTTCGTATCCAAATGATTTTAAATTTCTGTAAATTTGTCATTTTTCTGTACTCGTATTTTTATTTTATTAAACCTACCTTGGTATAAAGCGCCAAAAAGCTTTTTAAACTCTTGAATCCCTGTGGGGTTAAATTGAGGTAAGTTAAACCTCATTCCTAAGTATTAACTATTCAGTTTGGGAAAACAATTTACTGAATTAAATATTCAATCTAAAATCGTTATTTTGGTCTTTTTCGTTCCCTTTTTATGTCTACTCTCTAATTTGGACCATCGTACTTTTCCAGAAGGTGGACAGATCTATTTCAGCCATATGCAATAGTAATGTGGCCACAAAGTTCCTATAGTCTAACCCGCCTCTGAGGTGGTGATTGACACAAATGTATATCATTTATCATATATCGTATGAAGTTGAGCGAAAGAGTGATGTGTGGTTTGGTATTTTTATAAATTATTTTATTTTTTATAATTTATATGCATAGATGATGATCCCCGTGACCGAGCGGTGTGGTAGGGGAGAGGGGGGGGGGTGTACAAAAAATAATGTGTTTGCGGTACTCCAAGTATCGCTCAGGTGAAAGACCGCCAGTCAGAATCGAAATGTTACTTAAATGGATTTAGCCGTGTTTGGCTTGGTTTGGTTTGTCTTGGCTTCAGACGGTTGGAAACAGTTGGGACTCTTATGCGAGAAACCGTTTTCAATATAATCTAACGGGTGATTTTTTAAAAATGAAATAATCTTAGTTAATTTCTAATATGGAATTTTGTTTATTCAATTTTGTTACTGATGGGGCGTTGAATTCTCTAAATCTGTCTAGAGTTGGAAGTCATAAGGTTTTTAAATAGTATTTTTGAAGATAATTATTTATATAATTGACCATTGAAAAATATATTAAGAAATATATTTTTTTTGTTTATCTTCCATCTTTGATAAGGTAAGTTTCAAGTTTCTTCTTAATTGAAAAATTCCTTCTAGATTCTTATAGCTCTTCTTATTGCGTGCCAACCATTGCGGCTTTCGAAGCCATCATAAAACAGTACTACTTAGTTCAAACGCTTAGGCATTATTAAGTATTCTCCCATTGGTGCAATCAGTGCAATGATATGATTATTAAAAAAAAAAAAAACGTATTTTTTATAATATTTATTCGGTACGCCCCTGCACTCCTGTACGCAATAGACAAGAAGACTTCGAGTCGCATGCGTTGAAAATTGTCCAAGAGATGGTGCTAGTTTATCGATTCTCTTTGCTCGCTTCTAATACAGCCCCTCCCACCAGAAGGCACAAGGCCCTGGTGCTGTCCAACATCCACGGCAAACCCGCGGCAAAAGCGCAAAGTATCGCTAGTCTCATTTTGATAACAACGCTTTTTTTGACTCGGTGCCTTGTTTTTAGTGCCGCTTATTTGCTCCTACTAGCACGGAAGGCCAAGTTAAGGCCATTCGCAGAGCCAAGAGTATTTTGGTAGAGTACGTTTAGTCTAATGGACGCCAGCTGAAATTTAAAATAACCCATTTTTTTGCTTCGACGAACAATAATATCGCGCAGATATTATTTTGTCGACCTCATCTAGTAAGATTTGTGAAAGAAACTTGTTTTTATGCAGCAGTGTTAGTTTTTTTTAACTTGCGTAATGTTTTACAAAACATGCAAACTCGTGGTAAGATTAATTTCCATCAACTCTCGTGTTATATACATGTTTAAAAACATCGATGAGAATCCAGAGTTGACATTCAGTGTTCAGATAATGAAACAGATTCGTGAGATAAGTCAGTCTAGACAAGAAAATCACTAACGTATCCAAATACCCACAATCTTACACCTGTCCCGCATTTTATTGTAAAACCAACAAAAAAACCTTTTAATTGCAAGAGAGTGAGTTTATTTCATACAAAGAATATAATTTTTAAAGAGCTTACCCAAAGATAAAATATGAGTTAGTATATTGTATACAAAAAAGAGAACATACATTATTCATACACATTACATTTATTTATTAACTATAATTAAATATAAATAATGGGTCATGTTTTTTACGTTAAATAATGCAATTATCGCCACAGAAAACAATTTTACTGAGAAAAACCGGATAACATCGATTAATTCAAATAAAATTAATTCATTGGATATTTATGGAACATTTTAAATGGTACGGGACATTTTGTAAGTTAATTAAATGACACAACGCGTATTGTTTAAAATAAATATTTTAATAATATTGTTGCTTTCTGGTGATAAAATCTACTTCAATAAATAATCTCAACAAGTGACGACAAAGATTTTTATGACGCAGGGAAGACAAATAGTAATAGTCATTTAATAACATTAAAATCTTGATTTGGTCATTTGCATTTATCTGGCTGATTAACAAATTGTGATGCAAATTAGATAAACTTCGAGAATATTATTATCTGTTGAAAAACAAAGAGGGACGTGGGGAGAAATGATACGTTTATTAGAAAAAATAACCGTGTCGTTACGCGGCCAGTAATATCGGCAATACTGCATTTAAAATACAACTGATGAATAAAAAAATAAAAATATTCACAAATGCATTAACACTTGTGTCAATCGCACACTCAATAGTGCTAAAATAATGCAATAGTGAAAGGCGAAAGCAAATTGAGACCTAGTGGTTTGAACCACTGTCACATTTAGACTGTCGCAAATCGGTGATTAGCCCCATTGTGATTTTTTTTTACTGGTACCACTTAAAATAATTGCTTTAACAATTTTTTGACAGCATGACCGTTATTTTATCACTAACGCCTTAATTTGTGGAATAACGCTTTTCACCTTAACATAGTCGATATACTGACTTATTATATGTATTTTTGTTATGAATAAAATGAAAAAAATTAAAACATTTTTATATTAATAAGTTTTTTGAACATGGTAAATTTTCGAAAAATATATCGATATACATGATTTATTTAATAGAATTATACCCCTTGTCATGCTATGCTGTACTAAAACATTTGTCCAACCATAGGGTATGCTTAACATGGCATGATTTCTGCTGCGGCAGTATTTCTCAGGGACGAATAAACAGTAGCATGCCAAGAGGTATGGACAGTCGATCAAGTGGTTAATAATCTTAAAGCCTATTGTCATGAGACCAGCATTGCGCCTAGTCTCTAAGCTTTGATAATTTGTCTCATATGGTAGTTCCATGTGATGCATTAACATAGGGTATGTTCCTTGCGAACGCATGTACACACATCTGAGGATTTTTTTCTGGATCTGTTCCAACATATTTATATATTTGGTCTGATGTGGAGCCCAGACAGTTCTAGCGTACTTGAACTTGATTCTAATCACTCCATTGAAGAGGGCTGTCATCGCATATGTGTTATCAAACTCTGCACCTTCTGATTATAAAACCAAGAAGTTTATAGCAATAATGCTTTTTATAAAATCCTGCGGGAGATATTTCGCCTCCGAAAGCCAAGTCGACAGCCTACAGCCTACAGCCTACAGCCTACAGCCTCGCCCATCTGTAGCGAGCGTAGTAGGGAGCGGCGCGCGCGCAGCAGAGCCGAACTCCCCCGGCACGGGGCGAACCAGCCGCGACTCCCGACCGCTATTCGGCCGGCGAAAGTAGATGAGCGAACAGCGAGCGTGAGCGCAGAGTTGCTTAGGATCCCACCGACCGGTGTGAAGTACGCGCGGAACGTCCTACCTCCTACTTACTACCTGGGAGACTTACCTGTGCGCTGGGCGTGCGACATAACCTCAAACCCGCCTGACATTTGCGCGCCATTCGAACGTTCCCATGTTTAGAAACGAATTATCCCCCCAGTGTCTGGTTGTGATTGTTTCCTGAAACATCCGTGTGCTTGCGGGTTATTATGGTGTCGTCGGGTGAGCGCGGGAGCCCGCTCGCCTTGGTTTTTAAATGTAAAATGTGGTTTGTGTTTTCATTTTGTGCACTGTTTACCGGGACTTCTTACGTGATTGCTGGCAGCGGTCACATCACTGACAGTAAGTACACGTGACATAACATTTTATCGCTTCTTCCGTGCATTTTGTCTGTGATGAGATGCCGTTAATTAAAACGCGTTGAAATCACCTGCCTGTTTCACGTCGGCTGATCGCTGATCGCAGGTAGTTGCGGCGGCCGCTGCGTCTCAAACAGCTGGTAAAGGAATTCCAATACTCCGAGACACGTCGCACGACAAATATTATAAACACACCGATCCGACTCGATTACATTGTTATTTTGCCGTGTTCAGTTTCAGGTGATAAAATCCAGGTAAACTGTACAAATAAACCATACCTACCTACTGATAAATGGTGCAAATATTATATTCGGCAAAGATGGTAGTAATAACTGAACCTTGAAAACAATTGTTTTCTAGAACGCACCATCTTTTGCCATAACCTATATTGACCCATTGATTTAACCATTTTATTTTATAAGCTGTATTCAAAACAACACAATTTATTAAAAAAATACAAAAGATTTTGTGAAAGTCACTTTTATAAAAGTATTTTTCAAGGCCCCATTTTTACCCCTCGACTTCAATGAATGTTAGCCTATTGTTATTCGAATACGTTGACAACTAACGGTTGGGGGCAGTGTTTCACAATTTACCTGTGCCGAGAATTTTCGTTTCCATACCCGCTAAAATAGACCGTGCTCATTATTCATAACAGTTACCGGGTCGTAAACATTCACGTTTACAATTCACTTGAAATGTCAAACAGTATTGTACACTCACAAATTAAATATAATTCATTTCTACGTACTGCATGATCACTCTACCACACGGGGCCGACGCACGAGCAGACATATACAAAATAAAAGGTTTTATTAAAAACATACCACATAGCTTTAAAAAAAAACAATCGAATGAAAATAATAAACTACTAGTTGTTAAAAAATAAATTACGGGATATAACTTGACTTGTCAAGAAAAACTGTTCCCATTCCAAAAATATAGAATAATGTCTGCTAAAATAAATTGTAGGTAGGTATTTTATTAAAGAGGAATGGATTTTAAATGATTCTGTTTTTAAATTAGATCAAGATTCTGTTTTTAAATCAAATTAAATCAATTCATAATTATTATAACAAAACCAATTATATATTGAAGATTTGTGCTCATGTGATAATTTGTTCAGGTTCCCACTATCCACTTAACGACATTTTTATGTGCTTCGCTTAAACATGTATTTAAAAATTAAATATTAAAATATTTGATTAATTAAATATAAAAATATTTATTAATTAAAATAAAATTCTCAATAAATCTGAATCATAATATGACGATTGCTTGAATATAAAAAAAGTTTATTTTTATTTATTTCATCTATGGTAATATTTCACGAAATTTAAAACTAAAATATAATATATTATAACGTCTCAAACTAGGCGTATGCATGTATCATGGTGGTGAATAATACAAAACAGGTATTTTGCTCTTGAAACGCATTTATTAATCTAATAATTGCATAATGTTAAAGTTTTTTACTGCTTTTTTTATAACCGCGATATCACAAACAATAAGGTTATCACTATCAGCAAAAGACTATTGATAAAACTGAATCGTGATTCTACTTTTTGAATGTGACTTTTACTTTAACTACCGCGTACCGAGTTTTCTTTACAACACTAGTTTTTAGATTGTGTAAATCCTTATACGAGAACATGTTTGAGATTCCACCAAATTATTAATAAGATATTTAAATGTTTATATACACAAAAAACATATTTTTTTAGTACCATATTAAATCTTTCTAAAAAAAAGATACTGCTGTAAATTAAACTGGTTGAAAAATGAAATAATAACTTTGTACAAGACCACCGATTTTATTTAAACTTTTATGACCTCTCCGGTTTCGCTTAGCCTAAGCATCATCAGGGTACAGAATAAAACTTTTAATTAATTAAAAAAATTACTAAATTTGTCAAACCACAAAGTGATTCCTTTCTACAAAAATATAAATTGGCTTTAATTGAAAAAAATCACGAGTACGATGTTTAAAATTATCATTTAAAAAAATAAATATTTGCATATGTATATATATTAGTTGTTGATTTTATTTATTATATTATATTTATTCCATTCAATTCTGTATACCTAACTATGTATCTCGATTTATTTGGTTAACTTTATGCCTATTTATTCATTAAACTACAGTTAATTTGACATACTTCTTGTATTTTTAATTGTATAAGGCATGTAGCATCAGTTATTCAATATGAACATGTAAGTCGATTTTTAGTGAGAATAATGACTGCAAGATGGCACCTCAAATTTCACCTAGATTTCTGTTCTCACGAGACACCTGTTCAAAGGCATATTCTCAACATCCACATAACACGAACACATAGACGCACCTTTGTATAGCTACATTCCACAGCGAACAACTAGGGACAAATACTTCCATCCATAACGTTATCGACGTACAGTATGTAAATGATCGAAATGCTCTACGATTGGAAAGTTTTTATCGAGCAATCATTTTACAATATTGATAGGAAAAGGTTCTCTGCTTTACCAGTTTTATGATTTGAACAAAAAGGCTATAACTGTTAAACTTCTATTGATCGAATATTAGTTACCTAATAATAATAATAACAACAGTGAACTTATATAGCGCAGTTTTGTGATATTTCACCTCAAGTGCGCTTCATACTAAATTAATTAAGCTGGTACGACTAACTAACAAGGAGAAAAGAATATTTAATATGTATACAAATTAAAACTATTTAAAATCATGATCGTCATCATAGATCATGAGAGAAAAAAGTTCAGATATGGTTAAAACAGTGCATGTGTACATTAACAGATTAAAAAAAAAAAACAATTTACTACAAGCTAAGGGTATAACAATCAAGTTGAGACGTATGAATTCATTTTTAAATCAAAGAAAAGGAAATTAGATTTAGGACAGTTAACATGTTGGTACTTAAGATAAGATTTATAATTAAGTATTATAAGTAAACGATTCTAAAGATGCAAACAGTGTACATATAACAAGTAACAAAATAACAATAAATATTTTATGACAATGAGTATATGGTTATCAGTAGACAATAAGGACATTTAGTTGTAAGGATACAATTTAAGGACGTTTTTAATAAAATTAAAATTTTGATAAGTTACGTTTTGTATTTAGTCATATCCTGCAGAAGTTTTAAAGCAAACTACATTTTAAAATTATGAATTGAAAACTTATAACATATCTTTTTTTGAAACTGCTGATAACTTATTTGAAGCATTTTTAACTTTGTTACCCAAAAGTGTATATAAACCGTACTTTACGTAATGTATGTACCAGTCTGAAGATGGCCTTAACAGGTTGAAATCGGTTAGGTCTACCATTAAACATTGGTACAAAGTAAAAAAAAATGTTTGAATAATACATTAAAAATTTTTGTACTTCGTTCGATAAAATGATAAGTGGGACAAAGTAATAAACTCTTGAAATCATGATATTACAACAAAAATCCGCTAAAAAGTAACAGTTTTTTTTTAAGTATTAAAACCAGGTGTTTTTTTTTAAAAATGTTATTTTGTATTTGCTTTTACTCTTTTTTAATAAAGGTTTTTTATCGCACACGTGACAGCCGTTTCATCTTCAGAATATATTTATATTGTGTAATCAGCGTTCAGGTAAATCAAAATATTTGGTATTCACAACAGTTGCTTCTCACAGTTATCGCGGAAACGAGATGGTATAAATAGAAAACGAACAATTTCGCAGAAAAACTCTGATAATATAGTATGTTTCGTCATTCACGAATTCATACAACTTGTGCGTCATGAACTCTCCAGTTAGAATTAGAATTTGTGAATAATTTAGAAACGCTTGTCGGCGATAATCATTCATAACCTTTTCATTTCGTTTTTTACAAGGACTTCGAATTGAAACATCGATAAAGTAGCATTAAATTGTGTACTTTTTCCAACATTTACAGAGTAATTTTTATTTCTTCTTCAGATTAATTCATGCTTTTGAGTGTTAAATACTAAGAGACAAACTGATAGAAGTGTGTGGGCATGTCTGTGTGCCCGAAGTAATTGATCAAACATTTTCAAATATCAAAACTCATCCCCGAAAAAATAATCGATTTCATCGGCCTGTCTGAGGCCTAAGAGTCGAAAAGTCTTATTTAAATTAGGCGACATCAGTTTTCTTTCAAATCGTTATGGATCAGCACACTTCTAGGAATTTTCTGTTCAGTGGTGATAATAATATTAAGTAAGACGGTTTTTTTTTAAATTAAAAGTTGGTTATCTTTACACTTTTTTATCTTTCATGACAATAATACAAATAAAACGGATGCTCTCTTTAGATGATAAGACTGTCAACACATTTAATGTCAAGTTTTGATGATTTCAATAAAGACCTTCAGAAGAACCGATTCTTCAAGTAATAGTTTTAGACAATGCCAATGTCAAGAGATAATATATCTTAGCTGGCACTTGAATCCCCTCTCCTCACCTATGCTAGAGAGAAGATAATAACTTGTCAAGATTAAATAAGGTTTTAGATTGTAAGCGAACGCCATCTCCTTTTATTTAGAGAAAATGAAACGTAATTTTTATAAATACCGCACGAGAGTCCAAACCGCCCAGAGCCAGTGGGACTATTGCATCCCCAATTTACGTTTGTTCTGAGGTTGAAGGGGGTGGGAAGGGGAATGATATGGAAAAGAGGAAGGTTGAGAAGTACTTGGTTATTCAGATCTGGCCACCAAACACGGCTAAAACCATTTCAAGGAACATTATGTTTCCGCATGGTTGTCTTTCTGAGGGAATCTACCCCTCCGCAAATATACTATATCGTTGCCGGAAAGGCGCCATTTTGGGAAGTTTACACTAGAAGAATTTGAAGTTTTTTTTTTTACAGTAAAATTCATAAGTCTCCAGTACCTAACCGATTAGATTTTGAAAAAAAAAGTTAACTCAGGTAACTCGATTCGCTCACTGAGTTACCTGAAGCGACAAAAGCTAAAAAAGTCCCAAACTTGTGTCGCTTGAGTCAAGCCTTCTCCCAAATGGTAAATATATTTTAAATAACTGAAGGGCCTCAAAAGTCTTCAGAATCAAACGAGTCCGAGCATTCGATGCAAAAGAAGAAAAAAAACTGCATATTTTTCTCATTTTTGACCAAAGTATCGCTTGAGCTCTTTTGCATTTCCAGCCACGATTTATTAGTTAAATTAAAATTTTAAATAGCACATATAAATTAGAAATAAAATTGATTATTAATGACAAGTAGTATGTAGTTAAAATAATGATATTTCGAAACAGATATTATTAAGCCAGAGTAAAGCTCTACGATTAGAAAAAAGCAATAATTGTGTCTTACAGCAATCGCACTCCTCTCAATCGAATACTCTCTTCCCTTATTTCGTCTGTTGGCGCTTCCACCGGCACAACATGTGCACGACAGGTCGGGTCTTTTTATAGCGCGTTTTCTATCGTTCTATTTGTGAGCGTACCAGATCACGTGTTTTTTTATATTCAGTCACCGTCTGCAGTGCTATACGCCCAACACTAGCTTGATACGTACACACATCTGTCGTCATTGGTGACGAACTGAAAGTGAATGGTTTTGTTTAAACCGTCAAAATGCCATTTAAATAATTTGATCAGCTGAACAGTCATTCATTGTTACATCAATCAATAAAACCCCCTATTTTCCGGTTTTATAATTTAAAAAAAGTCTTGGAATATATTATGGATTCGATAGATTATTTTATAACAATTAAAACACATAATAAAATTGACCATTTTCAACGACATTCTGTGATATATGATTTGTAAATTGATAATAGTGCTAAAATGTAACGTTTCATTATTCACTAAGGCTGTCAGGAAAAATTCATACTTAGGCATGGGAAAATAATATAAACCACCTTTTTAAATACTTATTTTTTAATGACAAAAGGCTTTTTTTGTAGTAAAAATCAGTCAAATTGCTTCCAAAGTCGCGGGTAGTATATTTATATTTATTTCAATAAATATCTGTGTTTTTTTAATAATAATGAGAGAACCACGTACTAAGCAAGCATCCCAAACGATTTATTTTGGCACTTTCAGATTAATCACCGCGTTAAGCAAATGATGGAGGAAGTTTTACCAATTTAAAAAATACTTGGATACACCCATTTGATAAAAAAAACCGTATTCATCCGTTTTAAATTCAAAATTGATTGAAAAAAAAATGTCTGCATTAATTCGGTCATGCAGGAAAATTCATTTTATCCACTAGACCAGTTTGGCCCTGACTTTAAACTTAAAAACTCGACAATAGAGGGAAGTATCGTTCATCACAACTCATCTTCGAATTTCCCGAAAATATCTAGGCGTAATGCTTTACTTATTTTAGTGTATGTGTGCCATTTGTTTACGGTATCTGTATGGCGACGGAGTTGTCGGGATGGTAGGTACAGACTTGGCAGCATCTCAAGACGCGAATTTTTGTAAATCTCTTCTATTTTTTGATCTATGATACTCGGCAATATTCCTGCAAGCGCTTTGAGTGCAGTCACATTGTCAAAAGACTTTAAGAAAAAGGTATTTATATTCGAACGCGCACATTTATGCTAGTCACGACGTTCAAATTCAGGGAGACTTGTGACATTTTCTGTATATTGGCTATTCTTATTTTTCTTCTAACTAGGTACCTTTCTAGGAGATTTCTTGGCTGCACGTAGTAATTATATCATTCCGTTGTACAAAACGAGTTTGAGATATTACTTGTTCTTGTTTGCCTTTTTTAAAATTTTCAGAAATTTGATGCGACGCGACGTTCCAAAAGTGTGAGCTTCTACAATATATTGAATTTATCGTAATTTAAAAAAATCGAAACTAACTCTCTAGGGCTAATAAAGCTACCAGCCGTCATTATATTTTTTACGTAGTTCTTGTAAAATATATTTATTTATTCCATAGTGGGCTTCTACAACAAATGTATACGATACAGTTATGTTTAAAAAGGTAGAGCATTATGGTATGATAGAACACGGTACATTAAAAATAAAACCAAAAAATTACACACGTCTTGAAAAAAAAACAAATTAGCAAATTGAATATATAACCAGTGGTAAATATAAAATGCAATATAAAAAATGACACATAAAAGTATGGAAGATTATAATAAAATGTATAAAATTGTACAGACAAAAATGATATAGAAATAGATAGTTTTATTCAATAACCACTTTGATGTTGCAAATAATAATTTAATCTAAGTAATTTGAAGATTTATTTACTGACGATGTTTACATTATTTAGTTGATAATCTATTTTTGGTTATCAACAGCGCGAATCGCGAATTCACAGGATGTCGAAATTGGCAAACTTTTTGAAAACCGTGACAAATGATTAGCATATTAGGACTCTCAAAAATATGCGTAGCGTAAATTGTCAAATTTGAAAAAAAAACCAATATATGTCGCTTGGGCATATTGCGAAACGCAAAACAAAACGTCCTGGCTCTGTACGTTTCACGCTGTAAAGAGCAGAGGTTACTGCCCCTCTCCTCTCAACACAGGCCGTAGATACTGGAGCTTTGTACCTCCTCGTTCTCCTGCGCCCCTAATCCTTCCCAGCTCCCGTGATCATGACGTCACCCCCGCAGTGTGCTCATTTTCAGTCAATTTGACTTTCCTCTCAACGGTCACCGTTCTACTTACTCTAGGATTAAATTTGCTTGTTTTAAGATGGTCTGTGTTAAATTTTGCTGGTTTGATTTCCCTCGTTCTTTTCCTTATGAAGTAATTTTTCATGTTGAAATTACCACATAAATGATTAAAGATAAAAATGCAAAATATTTGTGATATGCCTTGCACTCGAGTTGTTTGCTTAATTATAGATATGAAGAACACGCGTTTTACACATACCACAGTTTTCAAAGTGCGTATGTATTTTCATTTAGGCCAAAGAAACTGAAGTAGTTAACTCCCGAAAGTACATTGCTTTTCATTTGTCAAACAGGTCTCGTGTCCATGTACTACCCGGCTAAAGGCAGCAGACCGCCTTAAAAAAGGCAAAAAAAATAATTTAAAGAAATTAAAAAATAGCTTTATATTGAATATTATTTTAACTTTTAACCGACCGGTTTTGCTTAGTCTAAGTATTATCAGGGTACAATTGAGTCGTATAGTATCAAAGGCAGAACTATCCAGAATTATTGATCATATTGAAATATTAATCAAAACAGTTTTATGTGTTTTTAGGAGTTATTTAATGTTGAGATTTTTTAACGTTATTTGTTTATCTTAATTACAATACGAAATTTTTAAATAGCGCGAATGCAATCTTTGCGTTTAATTAAGTATGATTTTTTTAAATAATGGAGAGTTATAAATGGTTATTCTGGATAGTTCTGCCTTTGATACTATACGACTCAATTCAGGGTAAATTAAACTAATCAAAAAATACAAAGTGTGCGGTTATATATACAGATAGAAAACATATTATAAAATAAATAAAAAAAAACAAAGAGAAAACCATAAAATAACATTTTAATTTTACCAAAGGAACAGAGAGAAAGATACAGATAACATGAATTTAAAAAGACAGAACGTCAACTGAGAAGGTAATTAAAGAATAATGAAATTGAGTTTTTCGAAAATTTACCTTAATATAGGACTTTTTTCTTGATTATTAAGAATATCACTATTAATTTAATGGCTTTCTTTATTAGTTATTATTTCATCTTCATTAAATATGTCAAACCACAAAGTGATTGCTTTCTACGAAAATATAATTTTAATTTACTTTGAATGTTTGAAATTAACTTTCATGCTTTCAGAACATGACAAAAAGTCACATGATTAAGCAAAAAATCAAGTATTCTACTTGATAATAAAAGTAAAAGTTGTCTTTTTTAAACTAAAACGCAAATAGTTTTTTTTACATGTGGACGTTTTTCTTATTTAATTAAAACCATGTAGGTATTCGCGTTATTATCCAAGGTAACTCAACAAATTACAATTCCAGTCCTCTTATTATTCCACAGAGTAAAACTTAAAAAATGTGTGATGAATCTGTCAGCTTTTACATCTTGTATTGTATTGTCTTACAATGAATGCGTCTAGTAAATTATGTACAATTATTTCCAAACCCGTTACTTATGTTTTATTAAAACTGGTCATGAAACGACCTTGCGACAAGATATTGGTACTAGTATTTACCTACACAATTATCAGGTCGCTCAAATTCTCAATCGAAAGATAATCAGAAACGAACGGATAAGTCGCTCTCTCCTTATTTGATAATACAGCTGGTTTATAAGAGCACAGTGGCCGGGAAACGAATAAATTTTTACGTAGCCTTTTTTTAATGTTCGCGATTTTTCGCTCAGTTCCCGCAGCGAAAAAACGAACGGAGAAGGAAGGTTTTATTTGATCCGAAGTGCGATTCACCCCAAGGAACGCTTTCACAGTGAAAACGAAGAAACACCGGGCAGAAAAAATATTTTTATTTAACAATAAAAATTCAACACACCCTACATTGGTAATTTTTTCATTAGGGCAGTATTATTTTTAGCTACAATCAACAACATCCGAATGAAGTATTAGGTTTTTCAGGGCCACCCAGAGATTAGATATTGATTGTTTTCCGGGTTATTATTTCTTGTCCTTCTTATCTTCAGTTAATTATCACGGACATTAGGTTTTCTAGTCATCCAAAATCTAAACATTGTTTCATAAAAAAAAAAATACAAGAAAAAACAGTATCTTAAAACAAGTTCTAATAACAGTTGTTTTTATTTTTTTTTGTTTTCTAGCGTTACTGCCAGACTTAAGACATGCTTTTTTGTTGAAAACTTTTTATTAATCAACAAATATGGTGTGTTTTCTTATTTTCGACGGCTGAATAAATATACTCATCACTGTCCATACATTATCTTAACTTTTCATTAGACTTATAACGATTTCTTTCAGTCACTGAAATCAAAGTACATATATCGATTTTTCCAGATAAGCTATATAAGGTGTAACGCAATCAAATTCTGTATCTTAACCTGCTTTTCTACATGGAACTTTCAACACTCCTGACCAATATATGGTGATATAGTATCGAATAAGATTTTATTCAAGTGTCATGTATTTTTTAAAGCTCACGATGAGATTGCCGTAAGGATCTTTAAAAAGTCGCATTAGTCTACAAAAAGGCAAAATTGTGCTTAATTCATGAAGTGAAAGCTTACCGTTCGAAAGTTATTCTGGGTCAGACTTCGATTAAAGAGATTTTCTGCTGTATTGCGTAGTAAAATTCACATAATTCAGACACATTTATCAAGAGATGACTGCACAGCTTACAAATCGTTTTCTAGGTAGCCCCGAATGGGTGTAATCCGTTAATTATAGCAGGTAAGTTGAAAGTTTATATTGATCAGTCCGGCAAAGGGAGCGGGCTACCTGTAGTTGGCCTCTTTCCCTAAACTAAATAAATTATTACCGGGAATAAATCGAACCCGTTTAATTAGATTTCGCAGGAATTGGCTGGCCGAAAAATCTGTTGATAAAGAAGGATCACAAATCAAAGGTCAGACGGGGGACGTGCGAAGGGCTGTGGGACACCTAGTAAAGCGATATTAACAAAAATAATCATTGAGATTAGTCTAAAATTATCCAATAAATACACCACACACAGAATTATAGTACTTGGATACTTTGTATAGCCCATTTTTGTGTAATACCACGTCAAGGGCAAAAATGTCACCATGAAACCAACGGCATCAAACGTTTGACCGTCTTTATAACCATTTTTTCTAGGAAACAAGATATAATGTTCATTCGGTTGAATGAAATTCACTGTCAATTTTGTACTCATGATGAATTCTAACGTATAATGTTATATGGTGAAATTAAATAATAATTTTGTATAAGACATTTGAATTTTAATTTTTATAACTGACCGGTTTCGCTTAGCCAGGGTACAAAATTAAACTAAACAAAAAATACAAAGTGTGCGGTTATATATACTCTTACATACAGAGGGAGAACACAATATAAAATAAAATAAGAGAACGGTAAGAAAATAAAAGAAAAACATTTAAATTATAACAAAAGAACACAGAGGTAGAGACATATAATATGAATTGAAAGAGACAAAATTTCAACTGAGATGGTGATTAAAGAATATTGAGAAATTTTATGAGAATACAGGAAATATACTTAATATTGGACTACTGGACAAATTTAACTGATTATTAAGAATATGACTGTTAATTTGAATGGATTTCTTTATTTCAAGTGTTCCTAAATTATTCAATATGTTGCCATGACCATTTTTGTGAAGAATATGAGCACCAGTGCTCTCTTTCACTTTGTTCTTTCGTTATAATTTTAAGTGTTATTTTATTGTTTTCTCACTGTTATTTTATATTGTGTTCTCCCTCTGTATGTATATATAACGCACACTTTGTATTTTTCGTAAAGTTTAATTTGTACCCTGATGATGCTTATATATATACTACGAGACCGGTCGGTCATAAAAAAATAAATTAAATCTGTGGTCTTATAGCAAGTTATTATTTCATCTTTATTCAATATGTTAAACCACAAAATGATTGCTTTCTACGAAAATATAAGTTTTATTGTATGTTTAATCCGTAAAATTGATAAATCGATCTTAAAATGATTGCGTAACCAATTTATCCATCCAAGCTCTAACTTTGTAAAAGCCGTCCGGGAAGTCATCGTAGAGGCAGATTGACAACTGGAAATGTTTTTCTAAATTCTCATTTGCCACATGGAAGTGGTCCGTGTTTTAAAAGTGCAAACACTTAATTAAATCGGAGAATAGTATAAAAAATAGAACTCTTCATTGTTGGCCACGGTAAACTCCAGTCGAAAAATTCCCTAGACTAAAAAAAAACTATTTTCGGTTTTTTTTTCCCCAGATCTTTGAAAATTTCCCTAGATTCACATCACTGCCTAGTATGTACTGCGGGTCACTTTCGTAGTATGACGGGTCGCAGCAGCCGGCCGTCATTTGTCTTGCTCCCTCTAATTTGTCCCCGGCTCCTGTAATTTGTCCCCGGTGAACTATAGGTCAGGCGCCGGACCGAAAGGAAAACCGAAGACCGAAGGCGCCTATTTTGAAATTTCAGATGTAGAAAGGGATACCCACAAACCTACACCATACCTTTGAAACTATTTAATTGAGCACATTAGACATGTTTTTGGCAAAGGACACCCTTTATCAAATAACTTTATGGATCTGTTTTTTATGATCAAGAATTATTAATATTAGGATATTGAAAGAAGGGTGAATGCAGGAAACTCCATTCATGGAGGACTGAACGCTGTTGGCGCAAATAAGAAATTGTCCAAAGAAGTGAAGCTAGCAGTCCACAATGGAGTGCTTGATATCACCCTTGATGTATGGCAGTGAGCCATGGAACTGGCAGAGGAAAGATGAAAATAGACTGAATGCTGTGTAAAAGAGATCCTTGAGACGTATGTGCGGTAAAACCATGTATGACCGTATTCAAAATTTGGATATCCGGAAAGAATGCAAGGCTGATGGGAGCGTAATGAGAAGGATCAAGAAAGGGACGCTTAGATGGTTTGGGCATGTAGAGCGAATGAACGAAGAAAGGAGTGTGAAAAGAATATATGATGCGAAAGTGAATGGAAGAGTAAGTCGAAGACGCCTGAGAAAGACAAGGCACGATCAAGTAAATCAAATACTTGAATCGGGTCATGTGAAGAATCAGAATAACAGAAGAGAATGTATGAGACGATGTATGAATGTGAATGAAACAAGGAGTGTGTGCCAAGACAGAGTTATATGGCGGTCCGTCCTCTGACCATCCCTGCGAGGAAATGGCGTGATGGTTAGTTAGTTTACGAATTAGCAGAAACTTATATTTTTTTGTTTTATTTTCATTTTGTAAAAGTTAAATCCATTATTACATTTTCAAGCATTAATTTATAATTTACGTTCTCTGAATACCTTATGACGAGCATATTAGTCGGCTGATTTAGGTAAACTGACAAATATACATTCAAAATAATACACAGAAGTCCATAGAAAAATGTATTTATCTTAGGAAAGCAAAACGACATTACCGATTTATTGCATTTATCTTAGGTTCAATCTTAGATTGAGAAATACTTTCACAAGAATTTACTCGCTGTCGGAGTCAGGGTCGTTTATTTACGTTTTTTAATAAAATATAAATACAGTTGGACAATGACTTCGGAAGGCGGACGTTTTTATTATTTCCCTGAGGTGCTATGACATCTTTGGGGATGCTGTGCGGCGTGGAGAAAAGGAAGTTTTGAGGCAAGGAAGGAGTGAACCTGGCTCTTGATGAGACTTATGTTGTGGTAGGGAGTTTACACAGAGCCCTGCACATAATTTCACAGCCGAACGTTAAACACACGAACGAGTCGTAGAAGTGAGCCGTTCTCACGTGACAAATAATGTCAACCATGTTAAAAAAAAACTTTGGTTGCTAAAAACTGTTGACACCATATTTTTATCAACTCTTTGCGAAGTTCGTTAGAAACGAAGATCCTCTGCAAAGCAATTTTAAAGTTTTCAACTGAGATATGTTTAACAAGTAAAGTTTCCTCGCAAAACACTACCTCCGTAGATATAAAAATAATTTAATATTTTCAGTAAGCATTTCAAAACAGTATGAAACAATTAAACAATTTTTAATTACTCAACTGTCAACGTTTTTACTCGGAATACAAAATAAACTCGAAGAAAATATGTTTGAAAGCTTGTTCCCGCTTGTAATGAAAAATCGGTATTTGAAGAAGAAAAAAAAAGAGCTTAGTAAATATTTGCTACTAAAAATTCTTTCGTTTATTTTACTAGGAGACTGTGAGCTAACCTTAGAGTACATAGAGTAGTATCTATCCAAGGCAGTGAAGTCAGTTTTTGATGATTTTAACTTGACTCGGCGCACCTTGGCGTGGCTTAGACTAAGCCTAGGGTATTTGTACATCCATTCATATCACATATCGAAATAATATTTTTGTTTATTCGTATGGCCACTTTTTCACAGTATTTTTTATCAACCATAATATAGCATATAACCTAAAAAACCGTTTAGTTGTGTCAAATTTAGTGGTGTAATAAAAAATGTGGGCGGAGTCTCGTGGTGACCCAGGAGCTTAAGATCATTGCGACAGTATATACAAGCGGTCTATGAAATTTGTTGTCTCTTTCCCTCTCATGGTGTACGACGTGAAAACCCGGAGAAAGTGATTAATCGAAAGTTTGTGTAGGTTGGGTAAAAATAATTAGCTTTCCCTCCATATATTGTTACTTCAAGGAGCTAACAGTATAGAAGGTCGTATTATTATGCGGCCTATGTTAATTAAATTAGAACCAGCAGACAAGCGGATTGCAGCTTGGAAGTCGGTTAGGACAAGGCTTTTTTCTAGTTTTTTTTCATGTGACAAATTAAATAACGAGGTCATGGAAGGATTTATAAGACTTCAGGTTCCGGTGCTATAATGTGTGGGTATGTAAAATGAATAGAGCTTAGTAAAAGTATTATTTTTTTAGGCGTTTAAAATGATTTATCTTATTTTTTCTTCAAATCTATTTTTATGTTGGTACTATAAGTTATTGTTGTTCATTATTTGATTATTCGACTTATTAAATCAGTACAAAAATAGATAAAAACGGACATTTACTACTATAAATAAACACAAAAATTGTTTGTAATAAAAAAAATAGATAAAAACGACGAGATTTACTACTAATTGTATTTAAACAACGTGTATCATTATTTTTTTAATTTTTATATTTTCTCTATTAAATTAATTGGTGTGTAGGTATTATGCCTTATGCCATCTAACTTGCTTAGTGTATTGCTGCTCATGAATGCTTAATGTCTGATAAATAGTTAGGATGCAGAATTATCTGTACTTTAATGTTGAATATTGTTTGTTTATTGCTGTTTATATCTGTGTTTTCTCCTGAATAATAAAACAAAAACCTGAAAACTTCTACTCATTAGAAATATGCTCATTTTTGCCAATGTAAATACGTTTGAAGGTGCTAATTACTTAATTATTTACAAAATCATCTGTTAATTATTTATCTCCCTAAATAGTTGTGAAAGCTATTATTAGGCAATAGAACTGTAATAAATAGATTATCCACATTATCATATTATGTGCTCAAAGAACATACTTTGAAATTTATGAATATTTCCAGATTTGAAATTAAAATAAATAAACAAAACTTATTATAAAAACTATAATTTTATTTTGAACTTATATTGCAAACCAGAGTAAATTTAAAGTAATGATAATCTTTAAAAAATACCAATTAACGGAATGGAGCATACATTTTTTCCGTTTTCCTACCTGCATATATTGATAAGGATCAGGAAAGGGACGCTTCGATGGTTTGGGCATGTAGAGCGAATGCACGAAGAAAGGAGAGTGAAAAGAATATACGATGCGAAAGTGAATGGAAGAAGAAGTCGAAGACCCCTGAGGTAAACATGGCACGATCGAGTGAATCAAATACTTAAATCGGGTCAGAATAACAGAAGAGTATGAATGTGAATGAAGCAAGGAATGTGCGCTAAGACAGAGTTGTATGGCGGTCCGTCCTCTCTGCCTACTCCTGCGGAGAAACGGCGTGATGGTTAGTTAGTTAGTTAAAATATTGATTATTTTTTTGGATAATAATTTGGATAAGCAACGGAATTAAATGTTTGGTTAACCTAACTTTTCTAGGTATGAGAGCGTGCAACACGTTTTATATGGAATCTCTATTCGATGCCTTCTAATAAATAATTCTTCGGGCCAGAGCGCTACCGCAATCTTCAAAGTAAACTCGCGGGTTCGCCAAAGCCCGCAGTTAAACCCGAGTGACGTTGTTAGCTCGATTTGCCTGCAGTCGGTAAATATTAAATTAAACCAACTTCACAAGCAGTTTAAAGCAGATACAATTATGTCAAATAAGTTCACGAGGAAGTCACCGCTGTATGCAATAATTATTCTCGCCCAGACAGTAATTCCGTTTCGAATAGATTCGTTCATCAACTTCGGCGAATGAAATTAACCACTGTTGAAGTTTGGCAAAAACCAACGCTGAATCCTTGCTTTAAGTTTGAAAAAGCATACTTTTTAGAAATATTGATAAAATAATACTTTAAGCACATTCCAGTTATATTTAATCCTTGAATTTTAATGAGCAATAATAAAATCAAAACTACTACGGATATTTTTTTAGTGTTTGCACCTTGAAGTAACAATATATAGATGGAGAGCTAATTATTTTTACCCAACCTACACAAACTTGCGATAAATCACTTTCTCCGGGTTTTTACGTCGTACACCATGAGAGAGAAATGGACAACAAATTTCATAGACCGCTTCTAAAGGGTCCGCCAAATAACTTTTTTTTTTTTGAAAAAGGGCGCAAAACATCGAGTGTAGCTTCGGCTGTGTGGCACGTAGCGCCGTCCTGTTGAAACCAAATGTTGCCAATATCCTCCTCTTCAATTTTTGTGAACAAAAATTCGTTCAACATGGCCCGATAACGATCGCCATTGACTGTAACGGCCACTCCTTGCTCATTTTCAAAGAAAAATGGCCCAATTATGCCTCTGGACCAAAATCCGCACCAAACAGTGACTCGTTTTGGGTGTACCGGCTTTTCAATGTATGCGTGCGGGTTTTCTGTGCCCCAAATACGACAATTTTGCTTGTTTACATACCCGCCAAGATCAAAATGAGCTTCATCCGAAAAAGATGATTTTTTTGGCAAAATCGGCATCTTCTGTAAGTCGATCGCAGGCCCACTCAGCGAAGCGAAAACGCATTGGATGGTCAGTTGGCTTCAACTCCTGAACCAATTGGACTTTGTATGGCGTCATACCAAGGTCTTTATGCAAAATTCGTCTCAATGATGTCTCCGAAATGTTCAATTGTTGAGAACGACGGTGAATTGATGTTGATGGCGCTTCACGCACACTTTCTGCCACAGCATCGATATTCTCGGGTGTACGCACTGTTTTTGGCTTTTCACGCTTTGGTTTATCGATGAGGATGCCAGTTTCTTTCACTTTTTTCACAAGATAACGAACATACGGAGCTGACGGTGCTTCTCTTCTTCCAAAAACCGTACGCAATTTTCGCACACATTCTGCAACATTACCATGATTTTCAAAGTAATGTCGCAATATTTCCCAGCGTTGTTCAAGCGTATACACAACCATATTCGCTCAGCGGAAGGATAAAACTAATTATCTGTCAAATCAGACATGAGCTAAGTGTTACCATTCACGAAATAAGCACTAGTTGAAAAAAAAAAAGTTATTTGGCGGACCCGATATATACTGTAAGGATGATCTTAAGCTTCTGGTTCACGGCAGGACTACGCCCACATTTTTTATTATGCCACTAAACTTGACACAACTAAAAGATTTTTTAGGTTAAATGCCATATTTTTGTTGATAAAAATACTGTGAAAAAGTTACCATACGAATAAACAAAAACATTATGTCGATATGTGATATGAATGGATGTGTAAATACCGTAGCCTTAGTCTTAGCCACGCCCAGGTGCGCCGAGTCAGGTTAAAATCATCAAAAACAAGTCAAAAACTGACTTCACTGCCTTGGATAGATACTACTCTATGTACTCTAAGGTTTGCACGTTATCATTTTATTGTTTACCGAAACATGAAACCGTATTCGTGAAAACTACTTTTACGAAGAAAAGTCAAACCAATACGATCGGATCGCGCTAGAAAGTAATGCAAAGCCGTATTTAATGTATACATTTCGAATAGTACACCGAGCGCAGTTGATTTCTGTCGTGCTTTATTTATATGTATTTATAAAAAAATACAACTCTACAGACACCTATTAACTTAGTTAAATAATGACTGTACAGTTTCATGACTAATAAAAAAAATTCCAGATACTAAATAAAAACTCCAAAATTAAAATTATTATTATTTAATCTAAACGGAAAACAGACTATCGTTTTCTGGTCAGTAGATTAATTTAATCATCCTTAGGAACAAGCAAAAAAGTACAATAATCTATTGACGTAATGGAATAGAAAAGTACAGTACATTAACTAATTATTGCGCATTTTATTAATCAAAGGTTTTTAGGTATTATGATGTTGACAAAACTCGCGTAGATGAATCGTGCAAATTGACTCTAACCAGTCCGCAGAATAGAGTTATAATATGAAAACCATGCCTGAAACTACACCTGATAAAAGTTCGATCAAGTTTGTATATAGGTACTTCTATTTCTCCCTCATTAAGGTTCTGTTTCCTCCCCCAGGAGTAGGTGCTATTTAACCCAAAGTTTACACTTTCATTACTCTTCTAGATTTATCTTGAGGCGTTCTACTTTTTTTCTTCAGGATACATTTCCTACGGAATATCAGTGAAGAATATGCATAATTCATCTAGTTTGTTGGTTAATTGGAAGTGCTACTGTATCCGCAATGATATATAAGGTGGTCTACCTGACTGTGATTGCAAGTGATTCGTCGAGGGTTGGATACCTTCCGCAGTATAAAAAATGATATTCTCATTTGAAATGGGCGCTAACAGTTTGAGTGGTCCGATGTAGATTGTTAATTGATTGAAGAAAAATCAAGCCACCGTCGTAAGAATCATTGTTTCTAACCTGTCCGTACCTGAAAAAAAAACGTACAATCTGAAGGGATGTGACGTAGTTACCCCGTTTGATATTGCTTATTAAAGCGTTTTCATGACACAATCTTAGGTAATTTGTTTTTGGTAATACTTGAGAGAAGTATATTCATAATATTTCAATAATCTTTATCTAAGATGTTGCACAAAACTCTAGTTCGGGGGGACATTAGTACCCCGCTTCGGAACGTGAGTGTTGAATGAAATAATTTACAAAATCAATCGTTCTAAAAAATCAAATAAAATTGTGAATTATGTTGAGTACTTACGCAAAAACAGTAAAACATATGCGTAATATTCGAAAATGAAATAATATCATAATATTAGTACGACCTTATTTTTATAAATTCGTAAGGCGTCATGCTGTCCAATTAGACTATTGTAACAAACACTTCTCGGTCTTCTAGACACCTC
This sequence comes from Drusus annulatus, assembly GCA_022651775.1. NCBI lineage: Eukaryota > Metazoa > Arthropoda > Insecta > Trichoptera > Limnephilidae > Drusus > Drusus annulatus. The sequence continues at coordinate 209,091 of JAGWCC010000752.1, forward strand.
CCACCACATTCCCCGTGTATTTAAGCAGACGGCTCTGTGTATTGGGAATTGTAGCCGTTTGTTAAAGCTACATAATTAAATAATAGCGACAATTTCTTAAAGAGAAGATTAAATATCACCCTAGTCTTTCTTCCGCCTACTTTTACAACTGTACAGTTGCAACAGGAGAATCTCTCATCCAACCAGTTAATAACAACTGAAATCCTTCATAAAAGTGCAATTCTCCACCATTCGCTTAGCTTCAACAAACATATAAGATTTGCCTCAGTCGCTTCAGTTTATTAGATTTGCCAAAACGCCCGAACTGTGGAACTGTAGACCATCAGTTGAATTGAGATTGCATGCTTTTGTAGACAGTAGGGTATTGCGGATGAAGTGTGTGTATTGCGACCACAGACGAGGTTCTTATGGGGAACTACTTTCATATGTGCCGACATGCTAACATATTCCGCTTGTGGCATTGGCACATAAAATTGACCATGAGTGAAGCATTCATCTCTCAAGTCGATTTCTGTCGCATTGACTTGTCATTTTGACAAGACTTGTTTTACTGTCTGAAATTTTAAAATATTTATCTTTCTGTCTTGCCAAACAATGACCCTAAATGAAATATATTTGTTTTATAAAAGGATAGGTTTGTCATTTTTTTAAATATCTGACATTGAAATTGTTTTTTTGTTTGTTCAATTTTGAATTAATTAGGATACCTACGTAATGCTGTTATCGATGGAATCTTTAAAGTATTATATTGCGGAAAAAAGCGACATCGTGGTTCAAAGATAAGCTTCGTTGACTTTCGCAGTTGAAGGACATGTTGATATTGAATCATTTTTAGAATTTTTAGTTATATGAACCAAATTGGGATATCTGAAATTACATAATCTTACGAAAATAGAAAAGTTCAATCTTGCTTAAATGTTTAAGGTGATGCGTGAAATATTTTGCATAAGAGCTTTTTGATATATATGCGATCCGAAAACGTGGGATTAAAGTAAGTTATGGCTCTCTCACCCACTTAATATCAGTGGGAAAAAGCTCGGCTTAAGTGGTAGATACAGTGGTGAAACGGAGATATTATTGTGCGGCTCAGTGTGTCCTCGCACGTACACGGTATGCTTCTAAATATCTTCCTTAGGTAGTAGGTAGGCACCGTTGGCTCAGTCTCTGCGGTATAGTTCGACGAAGTAAAAGCTCAACGGTGGTAATTTCGCCCGTCTCATATACTGTTCGCGCGGGGCCACACCCCTGAGCGTGGCAGGATTACCTTAATGCTCATGGAAAGGTGTGAAACTTTAGACAACAGTGCAAACATTCATCAAACTTCATTGCAGTCTTCGATCTAATATAATTTATTCAATGATATCTTAGCTGCGATTGAATTATTTTGAGAAAATGAAATGATTGTAATACAAACTAAGATACTTTATACTAAAATAACCATGGTTACAGATAGATTTGTATGTATCCATAAATTAGACGCGCATAATTATACTCTGACTTATATTTAACGTAGGCAAAATAGTGGCAAGAGCTCTTGTACTGTTATTTCTTAAGCCACTCTTTGGCAGTCTACAAAATAACTAAACATTGACAATGTGATGAAACGACTTCCATTCAAATCCTTATTTTATTGTTTGGTGCACGCGACAAGTACCATGTCAATAAAGGTCAATTTGTCGTATGCGTTTGTCATGTTGTTTTCAATGAGAACAATCGTCACAAGAAGTTGTGAACCATCGACCATTAAATTCTTTTATAAAATCTAATAAATAATCTTTGAAAATAACGTTTTAAGGCTGACGTCCTTGTCAATATCGACAATGTCGTTTTTTGTGTCGAATTTAGCTATTTTCAGACCTGTCTGCTGTCAAACTTTGCGGTAATTTTCGTGAATGAGACTTAAATTTTACCTCCAGAAAGGTTATCATTAGTTTTGTCTTTGTGCTACATCTTAAGAGCGATTCATGCATTTTTAACAGAGCATCATGATTTTTGAAGGTCAAATATTGAATTGGAAAAAACAAAAGGAAAATACTATTTTAACGATGCATAGATATTTTTACTAAACGTCAACATAATAATTGTAAATTTTTTTCTAGTTTCTATGAATACATATCTCCGAATTTTGAAAAATGAAACATTCTTTCAAGGTATTTAAAGAGTGACTACGGAGAAAATTAGTTGTTTTACATTTTTAAGGTATTGTTATTAGCTGAAAACGGTTAATTTCATTTTGAAATTCCGTTTGTAATTTTTTTCTTATTTATACGATTGTGGGATGGGTGATTTGTGTTTGCACAAATCAGATACGTATAACTATTTGCCTATAAAAATAAATCTTACATCTTAGATAAGTACAGAGTATTCCATATAATTCCCAACAATTTTCCAGTACTCGAGTATTTAACAGAAGGTATGTCATGAAAATTGAGTAATTTGAATGAAATCTGTCGACTCTAACATTTTCCCTTCTAAATATAGCACGCCGAATACGTGCAATTAGTTCTGGATCCCTGAATTATTTAGCCTTACTTGTCGCATTCTATATGAGGCGGTTAAGTCCAGATTATACTTGTCTCTCTTATGTACTGTGACTACGACAACCTTACGACGTACGCCTTAAACCTGACCACGATAAAAGATATCAGATCTTAAATATATTTTCTTTATATTGAAATCTTTGTAAAATATCGTAAATGATAAAAATTAATTATTAAACTTTAAAATTAAATCGATTAGAATACAGCAGATGCTGAAATGATAATGTTTTGATTGGAAATGTTGATATATTTTTTGTTTAAACAAACCATTGACGTCACAAAACACGCGTAGATAATGTCTTCGAAGGACAATATGGCTGCCACGTAAACATAATTTCAACACAAACCGTGTCGGGTACCTTGAAAACGTTAATTATTACGGAAAAAATAGATTTTATCTTTATCATTATTCTTGACGTTTTTCATATCTGTACATTATTTGTTTGTCTCACCAAGAACTTGCAAATGAACCATTACGATAGAAAACCATGCTACTGAAAAAAAAGTTTTAGGAAGACACTATTTTCAGCTAATTCAGCAATATTATTTTCATCTCTAATTATAATCCTTAGAAGTTACGATTGAAAACAGTAACTAGGTATTCATTTGTTAAAAAATAAACTCTTTTTAGAAATTTGAAAGCTAAAAACTTATTATATTATAAATCATTAGTTTCTTATTATATTACAAAATTTTTGTTTCTGTTCTATTCATTACCAAAACCCACTTTTTATTGGAAACAAATAATGAAAATAAAACGTTTCCGATAATAAAATAAATCAAAGTCATAAATACACTCCCCCAGTGTGACAAAAGTTGTTTTATTAGGTGAATACTTTTCTTAGAATGATTTGCCCATGTTGCAGTCAAATGAAGTTTATTCAACAAAACTAACACTAAACTAGAAGTAAAATATAGGTGTATTTATATATACTTGCGTAGTCGAGTGGTGGGACGCTCGACTACGAATCCAGAGGTCGCGGATTCAAACCCAGCTTGCGCATATAATTTTAATATTATTATTATGGGTCATAAAACATTTAATTCGTATAAAAGTAATACATGTAGTATTTCTGCGTCACGTCCCAGAGTGGTAGATACTCCTAGTTGCGCCCCTGGTGAAAGATTACCATTCGGAATTGAAACGTTGCTTGAAATGGCTTCAGCTTTATTTGGTGACCAGATCTGAATAGCCGGGTACTTACCCTACCCACAACCTTCAACCTCACAACATACCCCGATTTAAGATGCCATGTCGCACTGGCTCTAGACTGTTGGGAGCAGTTAGGACTCTTGTGCGGTATTAACTATAAAAAAAAGAAAAAATAGGTAAAATATAAATACAATTTCTAGTTTATGACAATTACCTCCATAATTGAGAAGATTCTCGTGCTTAGTGAGGAAGTAATATCATTTAATTCACTTGATCGTGTCATCTCTTCCTAGGGCGTCTCCGACCTTTCTTCCATTCACTTTCGCATCGTATATTCTTTTCACACTCCTTTCTTCGTTCATTCGCTCTACGTGCCCAAACCATCTAAGAGTCCCCTTTGCATTACGCTAACATCAGCCTTGCATTCTTTCCTGATATCCACATTTTTAACACGGTCATACATAGTTTTACGCACATACGCCTCAGAGATCTAATTTCTACAGCATTCGGTCTACTTTCATCCTTTCTCTGCCAGTTACATGCCTCACTGCCATACATCAGGGTTGGTATAAGCACTCCATTGTGAACTGCTAACTTCGCTTCTCTGGACAAAGAATAAATAAATATAAATCATTATAAATTACCAGAACCAACTAGAAAATTTTATCTCGTGATGATAATTTAATTTTCTCGTGTGCCTCATCTGCTTAAATTGTTAAAGCGGATTCACTAGCGAGCTGTAACTTTGACCGCTACAGACACAGTGAGGAGGTTCGAGTGTGTACGCTCTACGCCATGTCCACGAGCAGTGAGCACGGTAACCGTAGCGGCCAGCCGCCGCGGCGCATTCGCGTTGTTCGTTCGGCGTCGTGCCACTAGTGCGGAGTGCAATGCCGTCAATGTACTCGTTTGCCCGTATTTGAGATTTTAAAAGTAAACATCAGGACCTTGGAGAAACAATGTATGGAGAGAGAGAGCTAATTATTTTTACCCAACCGATACAAATTTGCGATAAATCACTTTCTCCGGGTTCTTACGTCGTACACCATGAGAGAGAAAGAAACAAAAAATATAATACTCCGCTTCTACGTACTGTGACCACAATGATCTTGGTCTCCTGGGTCACCGCGGGACTCCGCCCACATTTTTTATTATGCCACTAAACTTGACACAACTAAACGGTTTTTTAGGTTAGACGCTATATTTTTGTTGATATCAATGCTGTGAAAAAGTGGTTATACGAATAAACAAAAAAATTATGTCGCTATGTGATATGAATGGATGTATTAATACCCTAGCCTTAGTCTTAGCCACGCCCAGGTCCGCCGAGTCAGGTAAAAATCATCAAAAACTGACTACACTGCCTTGGGTAGATACCACTCTATATACTCTTAGATAAGGACCGTTGTCGGCGTTAACAGTTGGACACAATGGACCATCTTCATATTACGTCTTGGAAATGAATTCATGAACCTTTTTTTGTTTTGTGTTCTGAGTAGTGCGGTTTTATAAGTTTAAGTCGATTTGCATAAGCATTCTTTGTTCTTTTATAGTAATATGTAGTGGACGTTTAAAATTTGTGTAATATTATTACTCATATAAGATATGATAATATCGTCGCTGGAAAGGCAAAAGGGCTTAAGCGACACTTTGGTCGAAAATTAGTTAAATATGCAGTTTTGATCAGTTTTTTTTTCTGCTTCGAATTCTCTGACTCTCGTTTGATTCTTAAGACTTTTGCGGCCCTTCAGCCATCTTAAATATGTTTACCATTTTGGAGAAGCCTTGACTCAAGCGACAAAAGTTTTAGACCTTTTTTTAGCTTTTTATCGCTTCGGGTAACTCAGTGAGAGCATGGAGTTATTTTTTTTTTTAAATCTAACCAGGTACTGAAGACTAATTTTGAAGTTGAATTAATACCATTAAAATAAGTCCGTTTCGTGTAATCCTTAGTGCTACAAGCTCAACTAATTGTGATTGAGTGCATCTCATAATCCATATCAAATACCCACCATAATCCTAGGATTCACGAGTTTGATGGGAAAGATGCAGGTGTAAAAGTAAACTTTGAAACTAATAAATAAATATTTTGACAAAAACCTAATACTGAAATAATAAGTTATAAATGAAGTGATGTTATCTATACGAAAACGATACTCATAAATTATTTTAAAGAAAATTAATAACACGTATTATTGACGGAAAATACGTGACTGGCTCGCAGTGTGCAACGACACGTGTTTTAACGTCCACGAGGGACCAGCGAGTGCCCTTTGATCACACTACGGTTTTTGGTAACTGTAACGCGTTACGGTTACAGTTACAGCTCGCTAGTGAGTACCCCCTTTTAGATATCGAAAAAAATCATCATGTTTTACAAAAACGTCCCTTCGCCACGTGACAAGTATTTCCACGTCTTTTATATTGGCACTGACCAGAGACCCAAAGAGCGGGCAGATAAAGTATGGAATAATTTATAAAAGTCTCCATAAACTTGAATATATTCGAATGAGCATCCGAAGAGAAAAAGTATTTCAGGAGGAAATAATAAGCTTTAGAGGTTGTGTTATACAATCGATATTCTTCAAAGAGGCATTTCTGTTGCTTCGTTTGTCGGTGTTTGATTTAAACAGACCATCGATGGTGGTTATGCATACATTTTTTGGATGTAAATACCGCACCAAGAGTCCCACTTACCCTTGTTTCGTAGGAGTATGGCATTCCCGATCAAGGCATGTTGTGAAGCTGAAAGGAATGAGTAAGAAAAATAAATAATAAAAAGGAAGGTCGGAAAATACCCGACTATTCAGATCTGGTCAGCAAACACGCCTAATGCCATTTCAAAGATATTTTTTTTTCATTTTAAAAGAAAGACAAACATTCCCGGGTTACGAATAACCTGAAAATATTTGAAAAACTCCAACTGCCGTCATTATTCGCGGAAGATGTTGCTTGTTTAATGACGGAGGACTTACCTAGCAGAGGAATTGATCTCACGACGCCCGGGTGGGTATCCGACGCGTTTGTCCACCCAGCTACTAACCGGTCATTTCGATTCATGATGGTGGTCTTCCACCAGGGCAATACCGAGGGTATTTTCCACTCTTGTATCTTCTCCTGGATTTGATTTGCCTTAAATCTTTAACTTTGTTGAGATTGTTCATGGCATTTTATTTCTACCGCAGATGGCATTGTAAACAATCATCGAACTGAGAGAGTTAAAATTACGTTTCCACATGTAGACTAAAGTTCGATCATTGATGAATCAGCCATTTTATAATTGATCTACGTGGAATGAGAAATCCTTTGATCGTTTCCCCGACCTCCACACAGTTGTAATATTTAAGGAAGGTCGCACGCCATCTTGCGATACATCAACCTTTATCCCAATATATCAAGTTTGACCTTTCAGAAGCAATTTGTTTGTAATATACTGCTACCGATAGCATCTGCCGTTCATACATTTTCGATGGTGATTTTTCGTGGCAAGTGTCAACTGGAAAATGCGTCCCTTTTGCTTGACAAATATTTCGGACGTTCTTTTGCGTGCATGTTGAAAAAAAACAATTTTATGTAAAATAATCATATCTCGGTTTTAAAGACGGTAGTGAAAAATTCTTTGTATGAAATGAATTTCTTAGGAAACGGAGTAAAAGATGAATAAGATTTTGAAGAATTAAAAAATATATATTATACATTTCTTTTGATTATTCAGGCTTCAATGGGTGGTAGATAGAATGGTTCCGGTGAAAGCTTCTTTGAAAAATTGTTACCGGTCGCTAAAAATATAAAGAAGATTCTTTTAACAGATATATTGATTCGGTGAGTTTTTTTCCCCTTTACAGAATTGTTCGTCAGCCCACACTATGAAAAAAGTTTGATTAAAATATATACTCGTATATACTCCACCAACAAACTAACCATCGCGCCCCGTTTCTCCGAAGGGGTAGGCAGAGAGGACGGACAGCCATATAACTCTGTCTTGGCACACACTCCTTGCTTCATTCACATTCATACACCGTCTCATACATACTCACCTATTATTCTGACTCTTCACATGACCCGATTCAAGTATTTTATTTACTTCTTCATCGCCATGTCTTCCTCGGGCGTCCTCGACTTCTTTTGCCGTTCACTTTCGCATCATATATTCTTTTTACACTCCTTTCTTCGTTCATTCGCTCTACATGGCCAAACCATCTAAGCGTCCCTTTATTGATTCTATTCATTACGCTCATATCAGCCTTGCATTCTTTCCGGATATCCACATTTTTAATACGGTCATACATGGTTTTACCGATCATACGTCTCAGGGATCTTATTTCCACAGCAATCAGTCTACTTTCATCCTTCCTCTGCCAGTTCCATATCTCACTGCCATACGTCAGGGTAGGTATAAGCACTCCATTGTGGACTGCTAGCTTCGCTTCTTTGGACAGTTGACAACACTGCCAGCTGAAAATATTAACGCTAACCTTACAAAATCCACTCAAAATGTGTACAATTTTCGTAACGTCAGATATCACCACAATGAGAAATTTAACTGCTTCAGAAACAAAACAACTAACTTTCTGCTTTATAATTGGGAAAGCTGAACTATGTTTTCCGTTTAAGCTTTGAAGTTGATAATAAAACATCAGAGCGTCCAAAAAACAACAAAGCCTTTAAATCAGTTCACAGGTAAAATCACTGCTCATAAAATCCCTGGAATTTTTACCTATACTGATGTTGTCAAATCAAATGAAATTTTTTGACTCCCAGACCTCAGGCCAATGGAATTAAATATCTGTTCAAGGAAAATTTTAAATATTTGAAAATATTAATGCAATTTCACTCAAAGCAAAATATTTTTTCATTATTTGTAAATGCCTACACCACCCTTCTACGAGTTTATATCTTCAGTGCGTAAAATAAATTATTTTAACGATGAACCCATTCTATTACTTTCCTACAAAATCCTCCTCACATAAATATTCTAGTTTACGAGTGGTGCTGAAAATGTAGATGTTGCCCTAAACACTTCCCAGTCCCGACAAAAACCTTAATGTAAACAATACATAATCTCGAATGCGGGTTGTTACTTAAGGACACTTAAATATTTTGGTTTCATTCCAGTAGCGGCGCGTGACTATTTTATAATTTAAAAAAAAACATTTTTGTACTCGAAATATTCTGACCAATTTTTACATGTCGATTTTCAGGAATCTTTCATTCGGGAAATACTAAAAATTACTTTTTCGGTTAAAAAATATGAAGTCATGTTTTTAATTTTAGTGTAGTCCGAAAATTTACCAGCCATTACTATTAAATGCGTTGAAGCTTAACCTGCGGCCCATTTAAATATACTTCGAGGAACTGGTTTGCACCCAGTAAACAAAAATTAAAAAATGCGAAAATTTTGAATTTTACTGTTTACCCACAAAAATCGAAAAAATCTGGAAATCTACACCCTACACTTGTATTTTATGCGCCCGCGAAGGTTGGAAAAATAAAAATGGCGGCATTTCTACAAAAAAAAAATGCGGATTATTCGTTAATTGCTTACTAATGATGTTTCTATGTAAATGTTGTAAATAATAACAGCAGTAATTTTGTTGACATTTTTCCTTATCTTTCTGTTATAAACAAAAGTTTTCATTTTATTAACTGTCGATTGTTATAATAAATATGCTCTCAAGAATAAATAATTTTATGTAAGCAATACTTATTTTTCAAAGTACTTTATTTTTTATTATGTTATGTTTTATTAATAATAAAACCTCTTTTTCATTGGCAGCCCGTTTATAACCAAAATTATGAAGTATTTTAAAACACATTATAAGTGTTTTAAAAAGGTTTATTTTCCACGAAAAAGCGTTATTTCGCGCGGCTCTCAACAGCTTTTATCACAATACGATAAAACAATTGACTTTTATTAAAAAAAATCTAATAATTTCGGATTATTCAAGTGAACCTGTGAAACGTAAAAAACGTACAGAACATGTCACGCAGTTACAAACCGGATCGACAGTGTTTTTTTTTTCTGTGATTTAATTTTTTTCAGCGCCAATCGTTGAATGTTTAATTGGTGCAAAATTTAATAGCGCTCTCGGGCTCGTGCGGTGTAAAAAGATTTAACACCTATTTCATCGCCCATACGATTGGTAGAAAATTAAAATTTGCATTAGCCAGATATCTCCTGAGATCACAAGATGCACGACCAGCTCTTCGCCATTGTGCAATTATATGTACGACGTATGTAAGGCACTGGGTAAAATCAAATAGGTATCCGCACAAGTACCCATCAAATGATAACGACAAATTTTGAAAATACTCACACCGTTTTGTTTTTAACTTCACTCACAAGCAACTTCACAGTAAAAAAAATCACATTGGTCTGGAAAATCAAGAAAAAGAGTTCTGGATGCTAACTTTTTTTCTGTCGTGTTTTGTTTTCGTATACTCGTATGTGTTTTACACCTTCAATCATTTGAACACTACGCACTTTGTAATCTCTTGGGACGCTGCGTGGCAGGACCAGCAAAATAAGGAGGAGTGAACCTGGGGTTGAAAGATACCAGAAATTAAAGGAAGGATGTAAAAACGTGTCGTTCTACAGCCGAGTTGAACGGCTAAACGGTTTTCAAAACTTTCCAAGCGAAAAATTCAACCGTGCACGAATATTGGGCACTCGTTTGGCGTGTCCCTCGACCTTGGACCGATGCCGTTATTTAATTATATGTTACACTAGCGGTGCTGTAAAAAATAGATCGCCTTTGAGAAAATGAATAATAAGTAGAGAGGAAGTGGAAAACCTGACCTTGAATAGCTTTTCTGATATCAATATTTACATACATGTCGTGGCCATATATTTTTTTGTTACTCTTGGTATTGTACTTAGTTTATTTAATTATTTACCGCGTTTTGCAGAGTTGTTAAACATAACGGAAAGCTTATTTACGTTGGTGTATATCAATGCCCTAAAGCCCATTAATCTTAACGCTCATCATGACAACACCCAGACCTGGTAGTGCTAATATATTGAATTAAAAATTGAAAAAAAAACAATCCGTAATTAACCTACCATTTTTTCCATCCACACTGCCATTCCAATTGTATATTCGTACATACTAGGATTATTTCGTCACAACGCGTCAAGTGTTTACATCTGGGGCTTCAACGTACAAATGAATTCACTATGGAAACATCAACCGTAATAATATGTTTACCGTATAATACGTTTACGTTATGTAGATCGCAATTTTGGACTATTGCGTATCACACACAACTTGTTGACATGGTCTAAATGGCCGATGTCAATGAAATCATTGAGAATACCTTAAGTCTCAACCATTTGCTGACAACGTGTGGTAATAAACAATTGTAAATGCCAGGCACAAGTAGCACGATTTTGTAACAGTTTTTTTAGCATCTATATTTTTTAAACAAACAATCATATTAAAATAACAAGTTGTGATCGTAAAAATGCATGTTCAATGCGTCAATAACGAGATTCATAACGGTAGCGAATGTGGCGTAGATGTAAATGGCCGACCACCAAACAGGCTTCTCTATAATAAGTCTGCATCACAAAGGGTTATTAGGTGACTGAACTGAATAGATTCTTAAATACGAGGGACTGAAGGGAGACAGCAGGAGTTAGGGCGGTCAGGACTCTTCAAAGACTCTCCAAGTAGCGCCGATGATTATGGTTATTTGTCAACTCAATGTGAATTTGACAACAAAATGTTATAATATTTACGGATTACAATACATCACAAGAGTTGAGTACTAATTTGTCACAATATCGAAATCATGATAAGGCTGTTAAGGTACTAGATAATACGAACTGTTAATAAAATAATATTGATTATTTTATCTACGTTATCTGTTATTATATAGTGGAGTCCTTGAATATTTTAGGTACTAGATAGTACCTAAAATATTCAAGGTTGCCTTTTCGTTTTTAACTTATAACGTACATAGCGCGCAGTTTCTTTCCTTTGAAATACAGTTGTCGAATTTAGAGTAAGATACTTTCCAATACTACTTACAGAATAACGCGTGATTCAGTTCCAATTATAAACTTTTTAGCGGCTCTTTGCTATAGTGCCTGCTATATTTCAACTTGTTAGTAACTGAATAATTCATAGTAGGTATTCTGAGAAACGTGAGAAGATTATGATAACCTTATCACCTTTACAGAAGTTTTGGTAAGGACACATTACGCCACTATAAAACGGCTTTCTATAGTAAAAAAGGTGTCATAAAAAACTTTAATTTTCTAAGAACCAATAATACTTATTTAAATTTATTTCATAATTAATGTTAAACTTTATGTTTTTAAGATTAAACGATTTTTATTCGCAGTTTGTTTAAAGATATCAAATACAAAAAGTCTCTATTTTAGCTTTTGATTTAAAGGTGTAACATTGTTTTCCTTTTCGCCAATATAAACCTTCACAATTGACAATTTCAAATTAAAAACCACGTCTAAAATACTAATTTTATTTTTTGTCATTCATAAATATGAGCATATAATGTAATTTCAGGCCACCGATTTAAAACAGTATTTATATCTTGAATATGTACTAAATTGCTTTATTAAGTATTTTAACAATGGATAGTCAGAATTGCTAGCACAATCATAATATTTACACAAAAAAAGTATACTTCTTTCAAAATTATCGTAATTTCAGGCCACCGATTTAAAACAGTATTTATATCTTGAATATGTACTAAATTGCTTTATTAAGTATTTTAACAATGGATAGTCAGAATTGCTAGCACACTCATAATATTTACACAAAAAAGTATACTTCTTTCAAAACCTACGTTAGTAATTAAAAAATCTCTATTTTGGCTTATTATTTCAAAACTTGAAAAGCTTTTCAGGTTATTTTTTTCTTTTTCCACCTGCATAAACCATTACAATTGACAATTTCAAATTAAAAACTACGTCTAAAATTCTGATTTTATTTTTTGTCATTCTGAAATATGAGCGTAGTATAAAAAACCGTGATTTTAGGCCGCAGATTTAAAACAGTATTTTTCTCTTGAATATATACTAACTTGCTTTAGTAAGTATTTCAAACAATGGATAGTCAGAATTGCTAGCAAACACATAATATACACAAAAAGGTAAACATACTTCTTTCCAGACCTACGTTAATAATTAAACAATCGCTTTTCGCTGAAGCACTTATCGTTCGCGGGAGTTTTTACTTTCATCTGGCGATTTTTTTTTCCCTTTATTTTATAAATGTTTTTCTCCTAGACTGGTTTCCTTTATCTTTAAACATTCCCGTAATTAACAAGAGCTTTAACTAGTCTTGTAACGCTAACTTCCGAGCCATTAAACTCTTAAGTCTGCAGATAAATCGCTTTTCTTTCTAGCGCGATATTTGTAGGTTCTGGTTTCCATAGCGACGCGGATACTTATCGTTTCCATAAAAAAATAAGCCCTGGACGCAAGAAGACCGTATTTTGAGAATGGAGTACTTTTTTAAAATTATTTAAACCTTGTCTAACACATCCGTACTCTTCCTTTGTTACGAGCAGTGGAAGCAAAACGTTAAACAAAATATTTTGTTTCAATAAACAAATTTTATTTTGTATCCTTGGTAATTCTACAAAAACTTTTTGAATTTTGTAAATATCCTCTTAAACAATGCAACACGCAAACATTTTCGTTAAGTTTATTCTATTCCTGTTAACGTGTGCACTTCTTTCAGGTTTATAACTTTTAATATTGCTGTTTTGCCTATTGCTTTTTGTAATGTTAATGTTATATTGGTATTTTGTAATGTTAATATATTCAGAATATCAATATAAATTATTTATTTTGTGGGAAAACATTTACAAAAATAAATCGTAAACATTCTTCTTCAAATGAAAGTCCTTATAACATACAACGTTAAGGCAATATTATACTTTATAATGTCGTTAATATACGAATGGCTTTATTAATAAAATTTTCATATACTCGTACATAACTTCTGTAATTAAGGTTGCTTACATTGTGTAAACACCACCTTGGGAATAATTATAATTAAGAATAACAAACACGAAGAGATTAAGGGTATTTCCACAGTGGTATATACTCTCGTATTGCCCTGGTGGAAGACCACCATTCGGATTCGAAACGTTCCTTGAAATGAATTTATTCGTGTTTGGTGAACAGATCTGAATAGCCAGGTATATCACATATTTTTTCCTGTTTCCCATCTTTTTCTCCTCCACATTATTTTAAGACTCACAATATACTCCCATTAGGGATGCCATAGTTCTATTGGCTTCAGGCAGTTGGAAGCAGATGGGACTCTCGTGGGATATACACATTATAGTATTTATTGATTAGGTTATTCGAGTAAAGTTAACTAAAACAAATTTTTCCGATGAAAACATAGTAGTTTCGAAAACGGTTAAGGTATTTTTTGATCAATATAGTGATGAAGCTACACAATATCAGTGTTTCAATTAATATTGCTCTATTACAAAGTTATCAACTTCCTTATAATATGGTTATTATTACGATCGTACCGACATGCGAAAGACTTATGAAATTGGCGTAACACTTGTGCGAAAAAACTGGGACAACTAGAGCGCAATAAACCGGGATACGTCAACGTTCTATTAATAAGTTGACGTTCTAAAATTAATCTCTATTAACGGAAGTGTGCGGCCTTGGGATTCTTGGTCCAGACTCAGTATCTCGTACTATAGATATCTATTATTATAAAGATTTTTTTTACTACCAGTTGATATAATCCACGGGGTTTTAGTCACGTAGGTGACCCTTATAAAGTAAAGCGCTCTTGAGATGATTTATTGACGAAAACGGCGTTATAAAAATATTCAAAATATTATTATTATCAAACCAAGAAATTTTATAAACACGTTTTTACCGCCTAGGCAAACTTAAGTATAAACTTTTTAAATTTGATTTACAGCCGTTGAAAAGCTTTCTACAAAATAGAGACACTTAATATACTTGTTTGTAGGGGCGTCGGTGAGCATATGAGCCAGGCATTTTTTATACAAATATATAATTAGGCATTTATTATAATTTTTTTGAGCCAGAAATAAAATTAGTCAATAGCTTTGTCTTTGTCCGTGCGCGGCTAGCGTCCGGAATAGTTTCTAACTAACAATATAGAACAATAATATATTCGGGCCTTTTCATTAATGTTCAATTATTGCTTCATACTTGTTCGCATTTTTCTGTTGGTCTAATGGAATGCATGCTGCGCGGTGTCTGAACGAATGTAATGTCGCACGATTGTAATCGAGCACGTAAGGTAACATGTACAGGGATTTTAAAAGAAAATCCGTTATGTACTACATTTTTTTTGCATCATGCTCTTAAAAGCTTTCCGTCAAAAGTTAAAGACAACACGCCTCCAATACCAATAACCCCCTATGCTTGAATATTGTGAACGCAATCGCGGACCTTCTGTCAAAAATAGTAATCGTTTGGTTTTTGTTTTGGGTAAATGGAAAACTGTGGTAGTGATTGGTATTTTTTATGTTATGTTACAAGATATTAAAACATGATTTCATGATATATTAACATCAATCAACCTATTTTGTTCCAAATAGTTTCCAATGTGTTTGACATGGAATAAGAAGTCACGGACGCCCGTGAAAAATAAAGCACAATCAAGTGAATCAAATACTCGGGTCGGGTCGGTACAGCAAAAAAGGATGTACGACTGTGATTGAAGCAAGAATTATGTGCTGAGAAAGAGTTATTTAGCGGTTCACCCCCTTTGTCCACCCCTGTGGCGAAATGCTTGTTAGTCGAACGAAAACAAATCAACGAAAGGATATTGGATAACAGGAGCGATTGGTTTGTTACCGCCACAGACAATAGAAACAAAATCTACGATTTGTGAAAACCATGCAACTATAACGGTTTTATGTGAATCACAAATAAAGTTTTTATGGTGAATATTCAGTGCTTCTAGTATTTTACTCGTCCCTATTTATGTCTAGGAATATATATTTACTCGAATGCGTCAATAGGTACGAACAGTGGGACAGTAGAGTATCCCGCTGTGAAACATTCTTGGCAGAGACTTGAGAATCAAGCCCCTGACTCCTACACGTTGATGAATATTTATATATTGATAGACAACAAACAAAGCTTTGTAATTAAACGTTGACGCACATACAAACAATAATTAAGGAATTTCGAAAGATGAATTTCTAAGTTTTTCAAACTGTGTAAATAATTGTTTTTTTTGTCTCTTGGTGTCGGGTTTTCACTAGTAATATTCACTTTAATTATTATATTATTATAATTCGCTAATGATAATCAAGTTAGTTGAGCTTTCATGATGTGTTAAGTTGGAGTTATAAAATGACTCCTTAAAAAATAAATATCTGACTCAAAATAAGAACTTCTTTATTCCAAAGCAAATATTGTTTCAAATTGATTCGTACTTTGTTGAAATTAGTCCTTAATTATTTGACGGCACAGTTTCTTAATTGAACGTCAAGGGAAATAATAATTGGGGCGTTTCAGAAATGAATTAGCTAGCAGTCCACCTTCCTCCGTCTAAATATTTTATCAAAGCACTTGTAGTTTGCAAAACTTTAAACAAATTAAATTAAAAGCTTTTTACCTTAAGGTCATTTAGGGTCCAAAAACATTTAAAATCAACACAACGAAATCCATACCTAATAAATCTCAACATAACTATGAAGCAGATTGATTATGTGTTTTTTCAAGTTTTTATAAAAATTATTTTTAGTTACTTGTATATCAAAGTTACATACAAAGTATCTTATTACAATTCATATTATTTTTGACTTAATAATAATACTTCTTAATATACTACTTGATGTTAAAAATGTATTTTAAACGGTTCTTACAGGCTATTTTAAATTTATTAATTGATAAATATCGTGATCTTTAATGTTTTGAAATATCAATGTATTATATTTGTCAAAAATAAATATTTTCAGTTACATATTTGACATTTAAAGAAAACATAATAGAAGAAGAAGAATAAGAAAAAAAAAATCGTCAACGGAGTGTTGAAATGTCTGGGTAACTAATAGAACAACTTGTACGTACCTAAGATAATAATTTGAACCCTTATTAAATATAACTTCCCAATACAAAATCAATTGTGTATACCATTGGGCTGTCGATATTTAAATTGATATAAGATTTATTTTCATTAAAAATTTAATTACGTATGGAAAGAACATACCTACTAATTAAGTGCCTTGCGAATGGAGCCTGAAGATTGCTAAGATACAAGCCAAATTGAATGGAGAATCAAGTAAGGAGATGTGATAAATTATGCATAAACGATGATGTACGATAATTCTATGTACATCATTAATAAACATGCTTCATTATTATTAAAAGAGCATGCCATAACTAGACTTCTCGGTAATAATTCATCATTGGTTGTCAATTAATAAATATAAAATGTATACGCTTGATAAAACACGTGATTTCAATGCAGTGGTTGGTTGATTCAAATGACATCGTAGATGTCATGAGTATGTTTAATAAATTGTTTTCTTAAACATATAATTATATCGACAGTCAAAAACGTTTCATAATATGAACCTTCTATAAATATTAACCAGTCAACGAGTGAAGCTTTTACTTTGTGCACTGCAAATAGGACCGCTTAAATAGGTCCCCGAAAACCTTTTAACCTTTGTTTAACGTCAAATTGGATTTTTATTTGACAGTAATTGGAAGCTTTTAGAGTTATTTTTAAATTTTCCGCTCGGAAAGTTAATGTCGACTCTGATTTTTCGGAATTTCCGAATTTTAAAAGGTTTTTGACAAAAACATCCCGTAATTGAAAAGTTCGTTTAAGTATGCGGCAATATGCTACTTTTGCGGGCTTCATTAAATAGCCTCATTACTTTTACCTCGCATCTCCCAATGACACTCGGTCTACATTCTGGGCGAATGTTACTTGAGATGTTGCTATGGTGACAGCACAATGACGCATTTGTCGCACGTTTCAGAGGATTCCCTCTAAATGAAATTCCTCCTTGTTCTTCATCGTCCCTTGTTATTCCGGTATCGCGCAATAATGACTTAGCCTTGGCGTATTTTCACGTGATGCATTTTCTTGCATGATAAACACGTATTCGCTTACAATATGTTTATGGCAACGTACATCTTCGTTGTGAGTCTTTGAATGTTAATTCTGTAGTAGATATGCGAAGCTTGTACAAATGTCGAATCAATACCAAGTAAGAGTTATGTGAAATGTACCAGATATATCAATTAGCTTGAATTTATAAAATCAAAATTTTAACAGATTTTTCAATAACGTTTGTAAAAAAGTCTTGGCAAATATTGTGAAATATTGGCAAACATTTAAGTGTTAACAGCAGCAAATGATTATTTCGTTTTTAATCGATAGAGGCATGATTTTTTTCCGTTAAAAATTATCATCATCTTTCTATTTATGTATTAAGGTTTTTGCGGAAATATTGACCAATGAATCTGGCCCTCAAATAGTCATTCAAAAGCTGAATAAGCTCTTATCCATTTCCTCTTGATTCATCGTTATAACGAGAGCAAACACTTAATATTCTCCCGACAAAAATAAGTGGGGTACACACGTCCGTTTGTATAATTGAACCCTTTTAGAGCCAATACTGGATCCACCCCCTTTTGAGGCTTTATTGGGTATAACGAAGCTAGCCGCCCTCCCACGCCACTTGTTTGGTTGGCTTTTAGGGTAGATCCCCCATATTTTATGGCCACTCAATTTTTTCTCTCTAAATTGATAATATATAAGGAACCGATATTTTTAATGATACATCTTCAAAAAATAGAGAAAACATTTCTTGTTTTGAATTTCACGATTAAATAGAATTTTTCTTTTGTTGAATAATGTAAATATTAAAAAGGTAGTGAAATATTTTTGATATGACCATTGGATATTCAATAGGTTTCTGCACATATTCTTTTGGTTTAAATTACCTCCCCACTAGAGACCCTGAGGGAAACACTTATCTTTGATAATGGTGTATAGGTGGTCCAAATAGCAACAGTGTTCGAGAAAACTGCAGTAGCTACTTGTATTGTCATTTCTGAACCCTCAATTTAAGCAAAAAAGTACACATTATTCAAATCAATCAATAATATGAATATCATACAGTTGATTGGCGTAGTATTAAAAAAAAGTATAGGATATGAAGGTTAATGAGTTTTCTGAAAGTACTCCACAAATCGTGTAGAAAATCCATTACTAAATTGTACAAAGAAAATCCTTAAGACTTAAGACGAAAACTCGTTTCTTTCAAGCTTTCTCATCAATTCTCGTGTAAAGCTTCAGGAAGAGCATTTTAACAGATTTTACTAAACTGCAAATAGCTAAACGGAGCTTTTTAAAATACGTTACCAAATTGAGTTTCCTCAAATCTTGTTTCAGTAGCAGTAGGAAATCGTTAGGCATTTGAAAATTATTTTAGATGCCTAACAATAACAATTTGTTTTTACTCTCAGATTATCAAATTTATCTTGTTGAAATAAAACAAATAAATTATGACTTGGGAAATAGAGTGGAGCCTTAATAACTTATCGAACCAACTTGTTTTCTAAATATATAGCTGTTTACATCAGCCGACGGTTCTATTATAAGCGTAAATAATAAATACGCTCTAAACCTGTAAGCACAAGTTATTTTGCATAAATCAAAACATCTGCGTTAAATAAGAAAATAAATATTTTTCTTTGGTTGATCCTTAGAACTTTTAAAGCCGTACTTCAGAAGTAATCAATTTGCATTTTTTTTTTTATAAAATAAAAATAATATCAATGGTCTTAATTTTGTTTATTTAACTCGAAACGAAAAATTAATTTTAAGTAGCTAAGTAATATTTTTAATATTTGGTTCGACCTGATGTATTTAAAATATTTTTCGTGACTGCGTAACTTTTTATGTGAATACAAATACAAATACTATTTTTATTTTTATTGTTAATTAGATTTCCATGGTGTTTTTTTTTACTAAACGGTATGAAGGTTTGAATTCACGTGAGGCTGCGTTGTGAAACCGGGAGACATCGCCAAACCCAATGACAACCCCGTGACTTGTGAACTTCGTTATAGGGCTGGGCTGGCGTCAAAGGAATAAGGTCAACATGTGAAATAGAATCTCAGACCCGTAGTATGAAAACTCATGGGAATCAGCATACCGTCTCCGTATCAATAATATTAATAAACGGGCTTTCAATCAGTTCTCTAATAAAGGACAATTTCGAAGAACAGCCAACTCAAAAAGCAGGCCTGACTTTTGAATTATTAATTGGTCACACGCACGCTTACGATACTTTACGTCACACATCCCGCCGCTGTCAAATCATCCGATACTTCTTATAATTGGACACAAAGAGACAATTAAAGGCCGGCTAGTTATTCTTATTGTGTGTGTTAACTCCGAACGCTGTTGAAATAATTGAAATACTGTCGATGGAATGTGTACCATTGAAACAGAGTTTACTAGATTGACTATGTCAAAGTAATAATTTCTTTATTCCGTAATGTATAGAGGTGAGTGCAATTTTATACAACCCACATAGCATGAATAGTGCATTAAAAAAGCCAAAAAAACTAAGAACCAAAATATTTTTCTGTCAAAATTATCTACTGCGTGGGTATTCACAAACATAATACGAGGAAATGCAAATAAATCAGACTTAAAAAAATAATAAAACCAATACCCAAAATAGCTTACTTTATAAAGGGATGAAATTTTATAATGCGCTTCCGGATACCATCCAAATTGTACCAACTAATACATTTAAAATAGCTTGTGAGAACCATTTAAAATATATTAGTAATGTCAAGTAGTATATTCAATACTATTATTAAGTAAACAAGAATACAAATTATAATTACACACTTTATAAACTTTAATGTGCAAGTAAATAATATAAAATAAATAAAACTAAAAAACGTAATCCACTGTGTTGACTTGTGTTCAATATTATGGCATCCATGTTGTTGCCATTATTGTTTTTTGTGACAAATGCTTGACGTTTGGAGTTTGTTATGAACTAAAGGTGGTATACTGATGTATTGTACTTATTATGCCCAACAGCCCAACATTCTTGGTCGATTGTCTGAAAAATACAGGTCTGGTAAAATTAAGTGGTAATTTGGTTATCCAAGATACGTATTGCGATGATTTGCTAAACTGTGTAAATGATAACAAGCCTGATATTCGCCAGTTACTGTAATCTAGTCAAAATTAATATTGTAAAGAATTTGGTTATCACTTTTTGTACCTCGAAGGCCATTCATATTATGCGTTCAATATCAATCAACTGCGTTCACTGCTGATTAACTAATGATAATACATCATTGTGAATCTACTTGGTATTGGTCGCGATGGTTGTACCATTGAAGCATTAACGACTGTCAATCTCAATAAATTTGTATTGCTGCATGGTTTAATCATTGTGTTGATGTTGCATAGTTTACTATAAACACTATTGAGTCTCAATATTTTCAAAATTAATACATACATGGGTAGTATTTTTTCACTAGTTGTTACCCGTGAAAAATCGCGAAATTTAACTTGACTTGTCGAGAAGAAATGTGAATTGATTTAATTCCCCCATTTCAAATATAGATAAATATAGTGTGCAAAAATACATTAAAGGTAGGTAATTTTTTAGGAAGGCAGAGATTTAAAATGATTTTAAAAAAAAAATGATAATTCTCTGAACAAATCCGTCACTTCTAATTCTGAAAAGATCACAAAGGAAACTACGTATAGTTAATTATAATAATTAGTTATATACGTATATGTTATGCTTCACCGGGCATCGATATCTATAAAATACAGAAAGTTTTTAATGAAATAACAAATAATTTGAAAAAGGTTTGTGGCGGTAATTTGAAAAACTGAAACTACAGAAATCAAGAATCAAACATTAATTCAATTATATCCTCGACAGATCGCAAAACAACTGTGTTTGTTTCGAATTTACTGTGATATATAAATGTTAACTTTATAGGTATTAAGAGTTTAAAATGTTAACATTATAGGTATAAAGAGTACAAGATACAATCATAATTTATCTCGATAGAAGATCTGTAAAAACGGATTTAGAACAGGGCATAGGAAGGGGCAATAGAGCGAATGGATTTTATCAAAACTTGTGATAAATTCAGAGGTTCAACAGAATTGTGTACAAAGTAAATATGTTTAATTGAATATTCTTTAATAACACTAAAAAAGGATATTATTAAGATTAAACCTTTTATTTATTGGATTTTGTTGGTAGAAAATGGTAATGGTATTTAAATAAGCACTTGTTTTTATACGATGACAGATTTTTAGTCCTCATAACCACCGTCGATCAAAATTTAATGATGATTAAATCATTACATATCCGCTATATAATCAAATAAAAAAAATCTATACCACTAGAAAAAAATCGAATGATAAAGCTAGGGTTTAAACGTGGGCAGCGGAATTATTATCCAATATTCGGTTATATAGCTAAGAAATAAACGACTTTTGAAAAAAAACAAGCTTGAAAGACTTAATGCATAAATATCCTTTTGAATGTGTTGGTATAATGCTTAAATGAAATTCATGAAACGTTTTACATTAACAAGTTCTTTCTGAGCGATTGGCTTAAACATCCGATACATAATACATTTAAAATAGCTTGTAAGAACCATTTAAAATATATTAGTAATGTCAAGTAGTATATTCAATACTATTATTAAGTAAACAAGAATATAAATTATAATTACATACTTTGTAAGCTTTAATGTGCAAATAACTAATATAAAATAAATAAAACTAAAAAACATAATCCACTGTGTTGACTTGTGTTCAATATTATGGCATCTATGATGTTGCCATTATTGTTTTTTGTGACAAATGCTTGACGTTTGGAGTTCGTTATGAACTAATATTGGTATACTGATGTATTGTGCTTATTACGCCCAACAGCCTGACATTCTTGGTCGATTGTCTGTAAAATACAGGTCTGGTATAATTAAGTGGTAATTTGGTTATCCAAGATACGTACTGCGATGATTTGCTAAACTGTGTTAATGATAACAAGCCTGAAATTTGCCGGTTACTGTAATCTAGTAAAAATTAATATTGCAAAGAATTTGGTTATCACTTTTTGTACCTCGAAGGCCATTCTTATTATGCGTTAAATATCAATCAACTGCGTTCACTGCTGATTAACTAATGATAATACATCATTGTGAATCTACTTGGTATTGGTCGCGATGGTTGTACCATTGAAGCATTAACGACTGTCAATCTCAATAAATTTGTATTGCTGCATGGTTTAATCATTGTGTTGATGTTGCATAGTTTACTATAAACACTATTGAGTATCAATATTTTCTAAATTAATACATACGTGGGTAGTATTTTTTCACTAGTTGTTACCCGTGAAAAATCGCGAGATTTAACTTGACTTCTAATTCTGAAAAGATCACAAAGGAAACTACGCATAGTTAATTATAATAATTAGTTATATACGTTTATGTTATGCTTCACCGGGCATCGATATCTATAAAATACAGAAAGTTTTTAATGAAATAACAAATAATTTGAAAAAGGTTTGGGGCGGTAATTTGAAGTTTTGTTCGGAAACTACAGAAATCAAGAATCAAACATTAGTTCAATTATTCCCTCGACAGATCGCATAACAACTGTGTTTGTTTCGAATTTACTGTGATATATTTCCTCCTGTGGTAAATCATTAAACTAAACTGTTTTTAGTTAGTAGATCATAGTATAACTATATTGGACATAAAGGTTATATTAATCAAGTTGAAATGCAATATGTTTTTGGTTAAACACTGTAGTTTTGTGGACATCACTTTATATGCGCGAAGAAGACACGCCAGGGCAGATATAAAATTATGCTTTTTAAAATGTTAACTTTATAGGTATTGAGAGTTTAAAATGTTAACATTAAAGGTATAAAGAGTACAAGATACAATCATAATTTTCTCGATAGAAGATCTGTAAAAACGGATTTAGAACAGGGCATAGGAAAGGGCAATAGAGCGAATGGATTTTATCAAAACTTGTGATAAATTCACAGAGGTTCAACAGAATTGTGTACAAAGTAAATATGTTTAATTGAATATTCTTTAATAACACTAAAAAAGGATATTATTAAGATTAAACATTTTATTTATTGGATTTTGTTGGTAGAAAATGGTAATGGTATTTAAATAAGCACTTGTTTTTATACGATGACAGATTTTTAGTCCTCATAACCACCGTCGATCAAGATTTAATGATGATTAAATCATTACATATCCGCTATATAATCAAATAAAAAAAATCTATACCACTAGAAAAAAATCGAATGATAAAGCTAGGGTTTAAACGTGGGCAGCGGAATTATTATCCAAAATTCAGTTATATAGCTAAGAAATAAACGACTTTTGAAAAAAAACAAGCTTGAAAGACTTAATGCATAAATATCCTTTTGAATGTGTTGGTATAATGCTTAAATGAAATTCATGAAACGTTTTACATTAACAAGTTCTTTCTGAGCGATTTGCTGCCTCATAGCCCGACGAAATTAAAAATACGTGACATTTCGCAATAGAAAAAACGTTTTCCTCCGAATTTCCGCGGATATACAATACTTCAAAGGATCTTAGCATAAAGGCGTAGTCAAAGTTATTTTGTAGGTTCCAGCGAAAAAGCGAATATAACCCCCATGTTTTTCCTTACGTTTTCTTTGTCTTTGTTATTTATAACGATGTAAGGGTATTATTACTCGCCCTCTATTATATTTTGAATATAATGTTTTCTGAATTTGCTTTCTTGTAGGTATTACGGACCTTTTGTTTTATATCGCGAAATATACGTGGTCTCTACTTACATAATTAATAAAAAAAATATTTCAGTGTGACACATGTTTTTCATAAACGATTGATTGAAAATTCTATTAAAAATAACTTAAAACCGGTTGAAGAACATTGAAAGTCGCAATCCCGCTTCTAGAATGCCGTAGGTAAAACTGAGATAGTGAACTTTGAAGTTTTTCATGTTTACTATGTTAATGGATAGGATAAACATTAATCAAGCTTTTAGTATATGTATTACAAATTAAACGTTTGCACAATAATGTCGTATAGTGTTAAGAATAGAACTCTAAATAACTGTAAAAGGTATAGATCAACAAATTAAATAATGCGGATGGAGTTTCGTTTACTGCGTAGCTTCGCCGAAGCTATTCGGGAAATAGACAATCCATACAATGATGATTGGTGTTTTTTTCCAACTGATCCCATCTTTTACTAAAATGTGTTTCTGCGTATTAGCCGTCAGCCGAATTCTTTCGTTTGCCAGACTCTACTGTAACAGTTGAGCAGAATTCAAACACCAACAAAAGAGTTCGTCTAAAAAAACCTACAAGTTTATTTATTATAGAAACTATGTTAATTAGAGATGTGGCATTTTTAAGGGTGATCTACAAAATTTTAATTTTAATTATTTATGACTAATGACAGTCTAGAAGGGGAGGGAAGGAGTGCGAAATATCTTTGTCCAAAAGCCGTCTATTTTTATTGCGTATTTGAATGTCAAATAAAAATTCTTTTCTCTTTTCTTTTCAGCTACAGTTTGTTCATCTCGACAATTTCAGTGCGCGAACGGGAAGTGTATACCCCTGTCATGGGTGTGCGAGGGGGAAGACGACTGCGGCGATAACTCGGACGAGAAACCGGAGGAATGCAAAGGTAACGATCACTTACAGCAACTCAATGTCTCTTTTATCATTTGATAACGCCCAAGAATTTCTGCAGCAGATTAGGGCTCTGAAAATAATATTGCAGAAATTGTGATACGAATTCCATACCCCTACATTTGAGCTAAGAGTTCTTGGATTGAAATCTCTGCAAATTGCGAATAAAATTTTAACATTTTAACGGGTTTTTTCACATCGGCATCAAAATCTATAATCAAGAATAACATCTTTATGTGCACTACTTTATAGCAATTAGGTGAAAGATAAGATGGCATTATAAACAATACCGTGTGCAACAACCGTCAGAGTTTTATTGTTTCTTTTTAAATTATTATTTTTTATTTTTTTTTACGTGAATACCGCACAAGAGTCTCAACTGCTCCCAACGGTCTAGAGCCAGGAGACTATGGCATTCCCAATAAGGGTATGTTATGCGTCTGAAGGTAGTGGTGAGGGGAAGGAGATGAGGAAGGGGAAGGTCGGGAAGTACCTGGTTATTCAGATCTGGTCACCAAACACGGCGAAAGCCATTACAAGCAACGTTTCAATTCTGAATGGTGGTCTTTCACCAGGGCGATACTGCAGTATTAACTCTGTATCTCCCACTCTGGAACGTGCCGCAAATATACTTTATGTTATTTTATATCAATTAAATGTGTTATGACACACATTAATTAAATAAAACTTATTTGGCGCACGCCGGGTTCGAACCCGCGACCTTTGGATTCTTAGTCGAGCGTCTTACCACTCGATCATGCAGGCCGTCAATCACATGTTGGATCACATGACGATTGCGTGCTCTTATTTACAATTTTATGTGTAAGTTTATCAATTAATGTAATGTATTGAGTTATTTATAACTGGATGTCACTATAAAAATGTATGGTCGGTAAATAAATGATTTTCGCTTGCTTGATTTGTTGATTTGACGGCTGAATGTTTTATTGAAATGTGAATTAAATGATAATTATTTTATTGCTATTGATTTTTTAGTGTTATCAAGCCGTTTTGAATTTTCTTCTTCTTTAGCCAAAGTTTCAGACAGACTGGCAGTGTTCATCATCGGGGCAGATGGTGGACACTCCATGATGACTTAATATACCAAAACTAAATCACGATAATACTTATGACTTTGATAATTTGTAATCATTATTATTTTTGTTGTAAATGTTTGCAATTAATTCAGAGTTCAAGAGACAGTAAACATTATCATACCTTTGAAAAACCACCACTCAAAAGTGGAACGTGTTGCAGTAGTTCGTATGCCAGTGGTAAGCTTGTGTAGTGTCACATAAAAGTAGTTTAATTTGATTTATAAAAATTCAAAAGCGTGAAAACATATCAAAATGCACACAACAAGGGCTAGTTTACATTTATAACTAAAGATATATACTTTAAATAAATTTTAAGAGAAAGAAGAGTTGTAAGTGTATTATGAAAACTTAAGACATAAAAAAAGATGTTTAAATACAAGTGACCAAACATAAGTGAAAATATTTTTATATAAAAGGTTTACTTCCCATTTAAAAAATACAACCCACACACAACCATAAATTCCAATTCTCACCAGCTACCTTACTCGAGATGACGGAGAATAGGAGGCATTAGTTCCCCCATAACTCCAAAAATTTAGAATGAATAAAACGGTTTATTCAATAAACAAGTCACTCTAATGAAAACTTTGCAAAGTTATGTGAGCCGTCGCGGATAAGTCAGCAAACTAGACAAGTGCTCACTATTACATAATGTGAATATTACCTTAGAATATTGTAGTAAATTACCCCCAACGTACGCATATAGCCTGGCAAGACAGGTATAACGCATACGGCCTTAATGGAACCAACGCCCTCAGAAAAGTCAGCCATTATGTGACCCAGATAAGGGGATAAGGAACCTGGGGGAAGTTTACGGAGCAACGCAACGAACTAATATTTCGACTGAAAGATTGCATCCGACAGATGTACGTAGTCACTGTCATGGATGAAAATGGACTCACAATCCCACTTACCAAGCTTTTTACTTTCAAAGAGAACACCACTCACATCTTTTTTAGTAATTAAGCTTTCATCTCTCAGTATAGGTATATGTACTCATTCATTGTTCAAGTGATGATTTTTTTTCGTGTCAACATAAAATAAA
This sequence comes from Drusus annulatus, assembly GCA_022651775.1. NCBI lineage: Eukaryota > Metazoa > Arthropoda > Insecta > Trichoptera > Limnephilidae > Drusus > Drusus annulatus. The sequence continues at coordinate 236,652 of JAGWCC010000752.1, forward strand.
AAAATGAATATTGTTATTTTTTCCTTTATAATATTGATCTATGCTGATTGACGCATTTAAAAAATTGATAAGAAGTGTCCGAGATTTAATCCATTCCAAATAAGTTAATATTAATTCGTAAAAGCTAAAATTGTGTTATTTCTTTGAATTACAGAGTTTGAGTTTATTTACAATTTTACACAAATTAATTGCCCATAATATTCCATTCGCTCGAGGCAAGAGTCGAAATCATACTAACGACTGTTTTTTTTTTTCAAAAATCGAAACCCGCTTAACACCAGCTACTTTGAAGGAATGGGAATGATGTGCTTTGAGCTTGAGTTTGATATAATTATGCGCAAGTTCAAAACAATTTTGAGGAAGCAATATTTCCACCATGAAGTTCCTATTACGAGATTGAAATATTCATGAGTTCTTGATTTTGCAGCAATAATTAATGCTGTCTTATTTGCAATTTGAAACAATAGTTTAAATCTGGCAGCCCGACAGGGAGCTAGAAATGCTCTAGGTAGATCGAGTATAATTGACAACGAGCCAGCTTTATCGCTCCCCTGAGACCTCTTATGGAATAAATTCATGCACTACTTTATTCGCGAGGCTTGATCCACTGATGCGCTAAGCTAACATGTCCCCTAAGTACTATCACGCTAAATATCACGCTATCAAATCAGATACGAACGATTAAGTCTTTCTAGAAATTAATGGGAGCGTAAGTACCAACCCTCATTTTCCCATCTTTGCAAACTAAAATCTTTGTGATAGGGCTGTGAACGGGCTTTGTAACGGGTCATCTGATATAATGGATTGTATTTCACTTTAAACATTTTCTTGAAGAGTAGTAATGTGAATAAAGCGATACAGCAAAGTAATTGTGACTTTGATTGAACAAAATGTATTATTTAAAAGTTCAAAAGCTAAAGGTTATTTCAATTTTTTTAATAAATTATTGCCTCATTTTCATCCCTTATATAACAATTTATTGTTGTTATTTTCATCGAAGTTTGGTTCCAGCGCACGGCTCGAAGTATTCTGAAAATTTTCCAGATGTTGAAAAGTTTTTGGTGTTATTTCTGACAACGTAAAAATAAATAAATTTTAAAACAGATAGGAAGGAAGCTATTGTACGAATAACATATTTGAGAAATATATATTCACCATAAAAAATCTAATATTGTATTTGTGTCAGATCGGTATGCCGCAATTTAGAGGCAATTAGGAACTCTTTCAGTCTGATCATTCTTATGCGCGTGAAAGGAATATTTGATGAGAATTCAAGACATTTATTTAGAAACTGGCAAATTATTCATATTTATATCCGTACATATTTACGCTTTACACTTCCACAGAATTAGCGCCTTTGTGTCACTAATTACTGGATTATCCAAAATAACTGTAAGCGCTTATTGATAAAATGGCGTGCGGATTTCGCCGTGTAAACAAGGAGATAAGCAAATTCCCCGCTTCCCACCCCGAGTACAAACAACGGCCGCTTATTATTCCAGGGATGTATCTAATTTTGAAAGTTGCGCCATGTGCCGCGCTCAGAAATCCCGTGATGATCCGATGAGGGGAGACAATGGAGATTTGCTTAAACTTTCCCTCGATATGTTTGTGTAAACAAGTTTAGGGAATATTGTTATGCCGGCGGCGAATTTCGCGGTGAAAGTATTCGCAAAAGTAGGGCCATTTCCCATTTTTTGCGAAGCTACAACTCAACCCTGCCATAAGGCGATTCTGGCCGTGGCGTGCTTTCGATCTTTTAAGGCAGACTCCTGCAAATATCTGAAATTTCTTAAAAATCTTTAAAGGCACAATTTATTGCGGACTTACCGCAAGATCAAAACTTTCGTGGGGAATATTTTAACACGTTCTCAAAAGGATAACCTAAAAACTCTTTTGGGGAATTTTCATAATTTCGAAATTAACATAGAAATTAGGTAGGTAAGGTCTTCTAAATTAAATACATGTTTAAGTGTAAAAAAAGTTATATTTCTCTAAAAAGAAAATAAATACTTCTTCAGAAATTTCAATTTTTTAACATAATGTAAGGAGTACTTCTTCTTTGAAATGTCACGCAAAAGCGGTATTAGCTTGGCTTCTAACATCAACCATATTCAAGTAAGCTTGTTCCTTTCATAATTTATTCGCCTCACGGGGCCTTTTAAATGCTCCTGCCCCTTGAGAATTCACAAGACAAATTTAAACAAATCCTCCAGTACTTAAACTGGCATTAAATCATAAAACAATAACCGATTGATGATTTTTTTATTGTTCCTGTACCGCTAAAAGGAAATTCGACACGAGCATCACAACATCAGAAAACTGGAATAGTTTGTCATATCTTCACGAGGAATAGAAAGAGATCATCACTGATTCATATCAGGCGAACTCAGTGACTGCTGGCACCACGGAGGATTCCGAAATGCTATAAATTGTATTTAAATGTTGAATACAGGGTTAGTTTCCAATACTTATAGAAAAACTTTGATTTGTCTACAGGTTTTAAAAATATATTCCAAAGAGTAAAACAATATTGAATGAGTTTTCTTCCAATTTGGTAAAAAAATGAAAAATACGAGTATATGTAGCGTTGTTTATCCCACAAACTTCTCGTTCTTCTTTCACAAATTAATTCACCTCATTTTCATACCCCTTGTGTATGCAAAGAAAATATACGAAATTCTTGGCTACCCTTTTTCTTTTACGACTGTTTATTTTGTCGACGTTATTCACATTCTTTTCATAAATTGGGTGCATTTGTAAATCCCTTCAGAATGGTTGTCGTTTCACTGCATAATATATTCATCAACTTGCTTCCATTTACTTTTACGAACGAGTTTCTTAAGGTAGGGGAGGCGCTGTCGCATCCACCTTTCCATTACGCGCTGGGGAAACTTTTCTGATATTTCTTTCCGAATTGGAACCCCTCGTCCAAAGTTTGTCGCATACTTCACGACAAAAAGAAGGGCGGCATACTCCTTGTATTCCTCGGTGCAATAAAGAGCTAGTAGTTTTGTTCTACCCCGTGCCGAGTTACTACGCCAATAGAGAGGGGGTAGTTCCAGCAAATCGGTCTTGACAGATTTGGAAAGTAGCAAATAATGGTTGATTTCGTTATGACACTGAGTGGATCAGGGCAAAAGTGGATGGCGGGAGATGTTCCGAAAACACTGAGGGAACTTTTTTCCTTCGCAGAACTCGAAAACTTCGATCGTAGAGTTTTTACAAGGTTTCCCCGGCTAAAAGTACTAAAAGCAGGGCTGTAACATCCCATGCCGTCGTTTTGTGAATGTTTCAAAGGTTTGTGATGGATTCATTTTTAAAAAGATAATTTTTCTCTGAAAATGATACGTATCAATGTTTTAAATAGATGACTATCATTATTATATCGTTAGGATAGCCGTTTACGTATATTATTGAAGATTCGTATTATTGGTACTTGTGGCTTCCACGGTATCATATTATTACTTCCCTCGCAAATACTTCCCTCTAATTGATGAAAGGTGGCAGTTACGCCATACAATCAGCGATATGAGATATTATGATTTGGTCTTGACTAGAATACCAACCACTTTCAGTTAATTTATCACGTCTGACATAGATGATGGAAACTGTACCGCAAAACCTCAACATCCAAAATGACAAAGTCAGAGTTACTTGCTCGTACCTTGTGCTTATCTAATGAAGATCGGTGTGCTGAAGCAGAATCCCTATAGCGGAAAGCAATTTCGTCATGAAGTCGACATAGCTTTTTCAACGCAACTACTTTCAGCTCGCGTTTTCATTTGCATTTAGAGTTATAGATCATTGAAATATCCATTTCATCGTGAAAAATAAAAATACTGCTTATTGTTTGTTCCGTATTTTTCAATTGTTCGAATAGAACAAAGAGTCTGAAATTTACCGAATCATGTTAACTTACTGTGCGAAGTCTGATAGTAAAGTAATAAATTTTTGTGTAATATTTCCTATTTTTTTAAATTTTATATTTTCTCTGCACAGGGAATTTTTTCCTCGGGTCTTATTTCACCTTCGAGGATGTTTTGAGAGTTTTAGGTTACATTCAATACATTTAAATCGCATTTTAGGTTTGAATTCAAAGTATTACGAATATAAGAATGATCACTATCACTAGAAAATATCGTTTTTATATCTTATTCAATCCCCTTATTTCGGAATGGTTGACGACTCATGTCATGCAGTAGGTACTGATAAATATAGTAGAGTCATAAGAAAAGCCATCAGTACGCAGCGGGCTTCCGCCGGAGGGCCGCCGAGAGCGCTAAGTGTGGCGAACAAAATGCGGCAAATACAGGCACAACAAATGTATCCCACACATCATACATAATAAGCTGCAGTTGTTTCGATAAGAGCTTCCCTCTATCATTATATCAGTATCAGAAGATTTCCAGACAGATACTGTGTTGCTGGTTGAGCACATTGAAAATTAACGAATTTTGAATGCCGCAGGTTTTTGAAATACCATTAACTTGATGTTTTATTCCACTCAACATATCGTGAGCCTGCAAATTAGGCACATGCCCATATTATGGTGATCAGGATTGTATATGAAATGTTATGTTGAGATAAAGAACAGTTCAATAACAGGAGTAAAATAGTAAAGAATATTTATTTTTAAGCCGGTCCTGGGATGTCATGTTCGACTCAAGCGACACAAGCTTGGGACTTTTTAAAAACTTTTTGTCGCTTCAGGTAACTGAGAGAGTGAGAGCGTTGAGTCAAATTTTTTTTCAAAATCCAACCAGGTACTGATACTTATGATTTTTATTGTAAAACAACAAAACAAACTTGTGTGCTCTGGTTTAAACTTCACAAAATGGTGGTTCAGCCCTTTTGTATTTCCTGCGACGATATGACAACAGAGTCCAAATAATTTGTTTATCTAAGTACAACCCTCTTCACATAAGCATCCTTGAAGACCTCAACTATCCTCTGCTAGAAAGATAAGCTGTTTTTTCTGTAGATTTTTTTCTAACAGCAGGGGAGATGATCCATCCCATATCGAAAGTGAGGATGTGACCGATGTTGGGAATAGAGATGGTGTAAAGTGTAATATTTCCTCCGAGTACCGCGGCGATTTGTTCACGTCATTTTGGTGTGCAGAGTCATGCATCTGTTAATTTCAAAACGTATATTTTTTGTTGGGGAAGCTTTTTGATTATTTTCGACCACTACCTATCAGCCATATTGTAATGCCTTTAATTAAAAGGATTAAGAGACGCGTTAGTACGAGCGTAATAGTTTGAGCACATGTGCAGTGAAAACTACCAATTTAAATAATAATTTTACAGGGAATCTCTTGAAATAGGCATAATACGTAATGCAGTGACTTTAAAGTAGGTATATTATTACAAAACACTTGCTTGCTTTAGAAAATCGAATGTCACCACTGGTTTTGTACATGTTTTATTTATTCAAATTCAATAAAACATAATTTACAACTTATACATTTAAAAAAAATATTTACAAAAATAAGTCGGTCCCTTGGTACAGTATGTACTGGCACGCCCACGACTGCCTTTCACTGACCTAATAATTTAGAAAGCAGATTATAGAGCATATTTTTTCCATGAAATAACAAGAAAACTAATTAAAAACGGCGTTTTTAAAATTTATCATTAATTGGCAAAGTGCTTTGCCGTTTTCCCAGTATTTTTCTAAGTTCATTGGCCAATACCAAGAGGAAACAGATGTTATTCCATAGTATTGGAAAACGAAGAAATCGTTATAAAAGCTAAAAGAAGTATATCATTTCTTCATTCGTAGAACCGTCTAAGAAAAAAACACATCATTTATTAAACTGTTCTCCGAAATAAGCCAAGTTGATTACAGCAATGTTTTCAAGGAAATATTTTATCTGTAGAAGCTACGTAACAACCTAAAAAGTTGATGTTTTTTAGATAGCTATACGATTAGATATACACAGATCACAATCACAATTATAATCACAATTATGTATAATTATTTTTTCTTATTGTATGATCGGTGATATCTCGAGACTGTAACTAACGGTTTTTTGTATGCCTATATTTTCGCAATGCTAAATGCATGCATCTAAAAGCCACTTATTTTTTACCTTTGTGTTCGTAGGTACATTAATTTATTTTTAAGAAGATGGCCACAAAAAATTGAACAAATTAATGTTGTTTTATAATTCTCATCATTATATCATTTCCTTCTGGATATTGTGATAATCACACACTTGCGTAGCGTGGTTTGTTATACGTAAATTGACCAACGTATGCGTAGGTGTAAGAAGCCTGGGGAGACCTTCATCCAGCTTTTTCTTCTTTATAAACTTTCTGGGGTCGAGTTTTGGGCAATGGTCTCCCTAAATGTCTCCAGTTCTGTCGATTTTTTGTGTTCATTACTCTTGAGATCGTTTGCCAATCTCATGTGGGCGCCCTCTGTATTTCATTTCCAAACAAAAACGCTATCCGATGGTATAAGATTTACAACTACCATAATAAGCAGTGCTACATTATCATCCAACACGAGATCCACTAACTCATAAGCTGAATACAAAAAAAAAAAAACTTTTGCTTAGCAATCATTTAGTTTGACAACTTATACTACTTATCAAATATATATTTAATTTAATTGTCGTCGTTATGTTAGATATAGCTTTTTGGATTTATTTTTCAAATTTATAAAACTAAGTAATGATTGATTGACTACGATGATAATGCAATCAATAAAAAAGGCTTTATATCCAGACGGAGCCAAGCTGGATTAAGGGATTCGTTGTAATTGATAATATTGGCAATATAGATATACCTATTGAGCGATAAATTTTGAAATCGGGAACACGTTTTTATCGGAGTGGCCTTGAGTTAAAAATATACCGTAACTTAAAATACGAGTAAATAGCTGAAAATTCATGTCATGATGAACGAATCGATTGACCTTTTTACCTGTTTACTTTTTAGAAAAACATAACTTTTTTGCGAATTTTTTCCGCTATTTAAGTTATTATTAATCATAAAAATTTAAGCTATTATTAATCATAAAAATGTAAAATTCCGCAAACTGCACAATTTAATCCAAATAAAATAATGTAACATCAACTAAGAATAAGCGCTTCAACTTTTATTAGGGTTCATGTTCCAAAAATATCACAACATTAGTCATGAGGAACCATTCGATACTCGACTCAAAGTTTTCTTGAAAGTTTTATACTTTCATGTAACTGGTTCTACATTAGTGACATGACACAAACGAAACATTAAATCGAATGATTTATGGAATACAAACGTGCAACATTGGTTCAAATTCATTTGGGGCATAAATATATTTTTCGAAATCTTTCGACTGCAAATCGTACTAAAGAATTCGAAAGAATTTTATTCGACTATCACAAAGGATCTTGATTATGCCCACACCAATCTATATACATTATTTGTTAGTTTATAATTGACTTGCAAACTGATGTCATTTGCAACACATTTGCGATACAGTGACTACCATTCATCGCACCACAATGGTGACGCATATCTCGTGATCCCCAGAATTAGTCAAATTATTACATCTTTTTTATTTTAAGAATGTGACAAATATAATAAACGGTTTTTTGTAATGTTTCTATTACAAAATATGCATTCAGGGACGCTTAACCCAATTCATTAAAACAGAGCTACGAATTCCAAACTCTAATTGAAAATAAACCATTTTACATTCTGTAAGTCCCGAAAGCTGACAAAAAATGCTACAAGATGTCAAAGGTAAATTAGGTACCTAACCTAACCCAGTTAAAACGTTCTAGAGTAACAAAGAGTTTGAAGAACTGCGTAGAGTAATATTGGAAAAGGGTGGGAAGGTCCAGGAAGAAGCCAAATCCCACTTAAATGTAAGAATACTAAAAAAAAATGCTTTGGTGACGTAATGAAATAATATATTATATTTATCATGCAGAGAGCTTGATTGGCAACATGATATTTTAGGCTGTATGCTTGACATTGAAATATTAAATAGAATATCTCGTGTCAAAGACGTATTATGTGATGTTGACAATGTTGTCAAGTACCTGTTTCTAATAACGATAATTATTGAATTAAATTATTCTAGAATCCACCTACGATAATAACTATCCTTTTACCCAAAAACCTTGACAGAGTTTGATGACGTGCTTATTGAAATATGTTCTCAAATAGAATATTCGGAATGTAATAAAAAAAGTTACACTAATGCTAAACTTACCAAACGCGTGTGGATGTCAAATTTGTAGTGGTAATAAAATAATATCGCCGGAGGACTGCGCTAAGAGTCCCTAAACCGACGATTTGGTGGTTCATAAAAGTTTGCTTGTGTTAGGGGAGGAATGAACAAGACGACGAGAGGTAAAGCGAGTCGGTATTCCAGGAAAAGGGTTCGAACCAACTTTCTCTTGTCACAATGGCGAAAACATATTTCAATGTAATAAATTGTTATGGTTAATTATTTTGAACGTTCTGTTTCACACAAGGGTCCTACTGCCCGGAGCCACCAACACCCTTTGAAAAGTCAACCTTTTTGTAAAGCTTAAGGAAATGGAAAGATAAGGAAGTAGAATAGTAAGGTTGTGCAGTCACCGAAGAAAAACACAGCGAAAGCCATTTCATGCTAGAGTATATTCTACTTAGTATTTAACTAAAATGTTTTACATATTCGTAAAAAGCATTAACTTTGTGGCTTGCCATATTTATAAATAGAACACATACACTTTGTTTTTAACCAATAATAATTTTAATTTATCTTATAGTCCTATCCTAAATATTTTTCCAATAAACCGCTCGGTTATTCCTATAATCTCCTCAATTACCCCTTCTCCTTCCAACTCCTAAATATGTATATTTATCTCAGTATTTTGTATTTCAGATTAATTTAATATTGTCCTGATGATGGAAGGGTACTTCCGAAACCGGTAGACAAAATATTAAATAAAAAAGTGGTTGAAAACAAAGTGTATGTGTTCTATTTATAAAAATGTTTTATTTTTATTGTACGTTTGGAAAAACCCACGATCTTGTATATTGCGTTACGCCAAAATTTGATTCCGTTACTAAGTTTCGGATACAAGTACATACATATAGATTCATCGAAGGATTTTGCTAAGGGTTTCAACTTTAGTGAGTTTTTATTTTTCATACATAAGTACTTTAAATATGTTTTAGATCAATACCATAGACCTGTCAAACCTTTAAAAAAATAACACCCAGTCATGCATCAAATATTTGTATAAAGAAAGGGTCTTGACGCAAATTTCAATAGCCAAACAAAAAAACAAGGTTTTTAAAAAGTGAATTTAAAATTTACATATATTTGTAGCTCTTTGTGTTGTTATTTTTTTTAAATACAACAGTGAGTCAACCTTTTGAGACAATACAAAACGCGTCAGATCCGTATTTTTACTTCGGATTTGATGAAGAATAGTGATGCTCAGCGCCGTGAGATGTGTGGTTAGGCGGGTAAAGTGGGTCAGGACGTGACTTGCGTGCCTCACCGCCCCATCCCAGCCTCGCCACAACCTTCTCTTCATTCTACCCGGCACTACCCGCTCTTCCCCCAGACCTACCCAGCCTCTACCCGTACACACTTTTCTCCTTGCCCGCTTTTACTCACGTTCCTCTACCGACTTTACTCGGTGCCCACTTCCCCTCTACCGACTTCACTCCTTACCCTCTTCCTCCCACTGATTTCCCCCCACTTTCCAGTTCCCATGTCCAATGTCCCCTGTGCCACCCCCCGGTAAACACAATTCGGGTCGGCAGAGGTGATTTCGAACACGACAACACAGAGATGTCGCGTGAGATCCAAGCACACAGACCTTTCCACTTTTGCATTAGTGATTTCAAGTTTTAGAAATGTTTTCCGCATTTTTACCCACCTACTAATGCCGTTAAAGGCTTTCGGTTTCCAAACAATGAAAAGAGACCGTCTAAATAATAATATAAAATAATGTGTTTACATAGCCCAATTTTGAGACAGTTTACCCAAAATGCGCTTAACTCAAATACTATACATATTCACTTGATACAATTTAAATGTGTTTTTTAGTTACTCCCGCGAATTACTCTCCCTGAGGTATTTACACAAAACCACCCAACTTTCAGGTTATTGATTGAATTCTATATTACTGAAACCATTCAACATATTGTATTAATAATAATTTTTATTTAAATATAGTTTACAATAATAACAACAACAAAAAACATATGAGGTTGTATAAAGGTGAAGGTTCAATGATTCATATATTTGAACAAGAGATCATTACGTTAGAAGCATTTATAATTATATTGTATATACAGTAATTAAAAACAAGTACAGGGTGATTAAATAAAACAAATTTATAACTTTATTCCACTTTTTTATTTTATGACTGGACCGGTTTCAGCCATCTTCAGAAACATGTTGTTGTTAACCTATGTATACTATTTTTGGGGATGTCGGGGTAGTAAACAATGATTTTACTTTAATTATATTCATCAGTATTGTTGCAGTTTAATAGTTACAGGGTAAAAAGTATAATTTTTTATATCTATCTGGAATATTTATTTATTTTATTTAATATTTAAGATAACAGTGCATAATGAATAGAATCACTTAATACTCCCATCTTAAATTATGTACCATAATATTATTATAATCGGTATCAAAAAAATTAATAACATCTGTTATTACATTGTTTCAGTTAAATTAACAATGAGAAATTAAATAATAATAGAAGTAATCTACTCTAACAGTGCATAATGAATAGAATCATAATACTAATTATACCATAATGCTGAGAGTAACCCAATAATTAGAAAATTATGTTGTACATCTGGACATCACAATTAAGATGGGAAAATGTAAAGTAAACTCATCAACAATCAGTATTCACCAACCTTTCATTGTATAAATACATTGTCAATTCATATTTATATAAATGCAACTGTAACCTATCTTAAATATTAAATAAAATAAACAAATATTCCAGATAGATTTATAAAAAAAATTAATAGCAATAAATTAAAAGTAGCTTTTACCCTGTAATTATTGAAATCATGCAACAATACTGATGAATATAATTAAAGTAAAATCATTGTTTACTACCCCTGACATCCCCAAAAATAGTATATAAGCCGTAGGTTAACAACAACATGTACTAGTCTGAAGATGGCCGTCATAGGCTGAAACCGGTCCAGTCATAAAATAAAAGTGAAATAAAGTTATAAATTTGTTTTATTAAATCATTAAAATAGAATTCCATCACGAATTAACAGTTTCAAAATTAGAAATAATAAAAAGTACAGGGTATTATGTATAATCGCTTAATAAATGTAAACTTATTTTTTGAATAAATTATTTATTAATTTAGGCTTTTCGTAATCTGCCTCACTAGGCAACCCTGTGTTGAGGCAGTAAGTTTTGCAGATTGTTTGTGCTACTTTAATATTTAGTCTATGGTTGCTGTTTTGTTGTTAATGTGATTTTATTATTGTATAAATAAATAGTAAGTTAAAATAGAACGAATGGATAAATAATTATTTGTTTTGTGTTTGATTCAATCAATAACATTGAATTTGGGTGAGTGCACCGGTAAAAGCTCTATCATTGCTATTAATTAAAAAAAAAATCTCTCACTTTGTTTTATATTTTCTGGAAGAATGTTGAAGATTCTTGTCGCAATGTATTTGAAACTCCGTTGTCCAAAAGGGGTAAAAATAATAGGATTTTGGAGTAAATCTTTGTTAGCATTTGGAGTAAATTGAGTGTGTGGACTTTTTTCATAATATTTATGTTTGTTTGTGAAAAGATGAGTGAGGATTGTTTTAACATATATTTGCCGAACGTCAAAGACATGTGATAGATTGTATTAGAATTTGCAAGTAGAGGTAGCTTGTAAATTATATTTATAATTGTTTTCGGTGCTTTTATGACAGGGTCTAGAGCAGATGAATTGCCACCTCCCTATGCTATGAGACCATACCCAGTAAAATATTGACAGATCGCAAAATAAATAATTTTCAAGTTAGAGTGCTTTCAGGTTATTTTATTTTCTTATTGAATATTAATTTGATAGATATGGATCAAATAATAAAGCATCTTATCTTATTTTTGACAGCCAAATGGATAAGTCAAAGTTAAAAAGCTCATGGTCGAAATAACCTTGCGAGCGGGACAAAATGATATATTGATCTAGAAATTCCAAACCGTAAAAACAATACACATTTCATAAGCTAGAGCCTACCGTTGAAAATTTGTTCCTTCAGTATGCACATTTTTACTTAATAGTTAAGATTTCAAAACAAATCGATTTCATGTCGTATGTGCCTGATAAAATAGTCCAAGAAACTATCAATATTTTTCTAGTCATATGGATTATTCGGATTTTAAAGTATATTGCTACCTGTTAAATCTATTTTTGAGAATGACAAGAAATCGCGGTTCACGTATTCCGTACGCGATTCACGCGAAATAAAAGTTTCCGAGAATATTTATACGTAAACATGAAGTAACAGTAAACAGAACGTTGAACATAACGCACTATTGTATTCAACAAGTTTCCATTTGTCATGGCTTATGCATTAGACCTCTGTTTTTCATGTTAAGTTACGTACTATTATGCTATTGGACAAAAAACATGAAAAAATGCACAAATCAATATTACTGTATGTTTTTACGACCCTTGCATATTTTATTTCATTTTGCTTCTGCTAAAAACCTCTTGAAATAGCGAAGCAGGTAAACATTTGAGTTGAGTATAATACAAAATAATCAAAATAAAGAACGATAATTTCTTCAACATGTAGTTAAATTAAGCCCCGCAAGAATATATCATATGGTTGAAAAATGTTCATAACATACCAATATTTTTGGCTGTTTATATTAGAAAATGTTTTCATAGTTGTACCTACTTAGATGAGTTTTTAGCTTTCTACAAATTACAAGTAGTTTGTATTAATAATGTCTACTTTTTTATTGTAGCTGGACTACACTTATACCTACTAGATATACACTGGTCTAAAAAGATATTGAATATTAGCTTCGATTGTTGCTGGAATTTCTAAAACATTTTTCCCGAAAACTTGTTGAAACTCGAGTGGACTTCAAACTAAACTTACTCACAATGTTTTCCGATGAAAACATGTTGAACACATAACCAAAAACCAATGGTGATGGAAATATGGAATATATTTTTTGACATTGGTAACATAAATTTGTTTTAATGCTGTCTCAATTTTTATTAGGTACATTGCTGCTACACTACTTAAGTAAGGTCCTTTACGTATTTGAAAATGCTAAGGAACGCAAACCCTTAAACCTTTAGACGTCGCTTATTATCGAAATTTGTTTATACTTACTACGCGGCTTTTTATACTCTTTTTCCCAAATTATTTTTGATAGCTTTAAAATGATGAAGTGAGATTGCCAGCTAAAAAAAGTAACGTTGACGTTGATGTACAAATTATGACGTAATTATACGTTGACTTTGAAATAAAGGCATAGAAAAAATTGCACTTTGCATGACGCCAGATCGCACAATAAGAGTTTTTTTAATGCTTCATGAAGAATGTAACAAAATATAAGATAGATTATCAAATCTACCAATAAACACCAATAATATCTAGCAGAAGCGAAAATGAATCTCGTTTAACCACGATGTAGATGAGTTGACTGCCAAGAAAGCTGTCAAAATAAAAGTTATTTTGCTTGGACACCTTTATCTTAGTGCTTCATCCCTTATATTCTATAGAGTAATACTTGGTAACCGATCAGAGGATTGTACGAAATATGAATATATCCCTCAAACGCACGGATTTAGGCTAATGAAGCCTGTTCTTGGAAGAGATGAAGGGTTTTCATCCCAAATTTGTACCGAATACATTCTATGAAGGCTCAACTTCGCTACGGGAATGATGGACGGGTGGATTGATGATTAAATGGATTATTGTCGGATAATAATTTTTCGAGGGCTATTCAATACCCATCTTTTGTTCATAAATGTTGAATTTGATGGGTGTTTCGTATACATTTCGACGGCGAACAAAAATATATTTTAGCTCAGTTTTTGATGTGCGGGTAGTAACGAAATTCGGTATAAAAAGAAATTTTATTTTATTTACTGGTATTCGTTCAAATTGTGAAGCGTATATCTAGTGTGCCCGAAGTAAGGTAAATTTTCCCTTGTTTCGGGTGAAATTGATGAAACTTTTTTTTCTCAAATAAATAATCCACTTCTTTGGGGGCTAGGAGTCGAGAGGTCCTATTTTAATTGGCAACATTGGTTTAGATCACAATTCTGAAAGCATTGCTTAATTTTTTTCTGAATAGAACTTTTGTACAGTCTGGAATTTCGAGTCATTAATTAAGTTGTTCCTTTTTAAAGCGTTTAAACTAAAAATTATTTTTTATTAATAAAAAAAAAAATCTTGTCTTTTATTTTAAAGTTTTCGTTTGATGTTTCACGGGTTCACGATTGTGAAACATAATTAAGATAACTTTTTAGTTAATCCCGGTTCTTGGTTTTAGGTCACGCAAATAAAGTTGATCCAAACTACACACACTTAGGATTGTGTGTTTGGTGCATATAATGTATTTACTTCCGAAAACGATATCCTTGCGAACCGTCACTGAGAAACAGATTTTTTTATTGCTCACGCCTACTTATTGTTTTTAGCGAAAAATGAACACAAAAGTGTATAGGTTGTTCAAATTTGAATATTTTGATTTTTTTACAGCCTGTTCTTTGCTTTATTTAATTTCACTGTTTTTTTTTAGTCGAACAGCAAATTCAAACATGCTATATGCAAGCAATGCATCTGTGTGAGTTCTTTGTTCGTGTCAACTCTGGCTGCGATATCTACAAATGAGTATGAATGTGTGCAACGGTTTACTTCACTTGCAGGTGTGATATAGTATAACAGTATATTATTACGAAACTTATGATATCTACACCTCGTTGTCTGAGGGAAGAGTGTTTTCCGAGGGTTGAATTGGGGGAGTGTGCGTCCTTTATTGATGTTTATTTTCCGGATACCATTACAGCGGGTGTACCTTTTGAGGTTTCGGACGTAACGGCGACCTCCCATACGGTGCTTTGTTGAACTCCCGATCAGTTTACCACGTCCTGCCGGCACTCGCACTTACAGCATCGCGTGCTTAAATACGTGATTGAAGAAATAAAGAGGATTTTCCTTTTTTCAGTTTAAAATATCTGGATAATGTTGTATCCTTTTTCATTTTGCCTTAAATACTAAGAAACACATTTGGTTCAAACACATATCCGTAATTTATTGATTTTAAACCTGCGGTTTTCATTTGATTTTCTTTTTAAACAATTGAAAAATGTGGAAAGTTCAATATGGAGTCATGTTATATTTTTTGCTTGCTATGGATATATCAACAATCTATCGATCATAATAGAAATAGCGTTGCGAGCTGAACATGGTCGCTTTGGACTGGAATCAAATCTTTATGCGAAATTCATGATGCCGGAGCTCATTGTTTGAGAGTTTTTAGCAGGAAGCACTAGCAGTTTCCCTTTTGTGCTTTATTTATTTATTCATCTTAAGTTAGTTTGTGGTTTGACAAATTTAATGCAAATAAAATAATAACTTTGTATAATCTGTGGACTTATACAAAGTTATTATTTCAGCTATTATACCAGTAATTTCAATTAAAATTTTATTGTACCCTAGGACGACCCGGTACATGAGAGATTTCTGTGTTCTTGATTTTTTCCTTGTTGGCAATCTAATGAGCTTTTTTGTCGTTTGATTTATGTTTGTTTGGTTACTCTGTATTTGTATATTTGTTGTAACTATTATATTAATTCTTCAATTTCCCTTGTCCCAGGGTGAGTTTTTACACCTCATTGGGAATGCTATGTATATTAGGAAGATATTAAAAAAAAAAAAAATCATTCGTTACCATAAACGAAAGGCATTGCAATGTTTCAATATGTTTTTTCCTTCAAACTCGTGTTTTGAGTAGGTACCCATTGGACTTCATGGTATACAGCATAACACAGTTATATTATCAAAGTTTTAGAACCGTACAATATTTTACATCACGCGTGACCACTAGTTTGTTTGCTTTGTCAGGCGAATTTATCGTTAGAAACAATCCAAAACAATATTAGAGCGAGGATTAAACTCCGTTGTGAATTCAGGCTATCATTTGGAGTTATCACAGCATCTGAATTTGGGATTATTAAAGCCTTCTGTTTGCTGTCTAGCCTCAATCTTCTATGAAATGCGCGGTATATTTGTAGAGAGCGAACGATAAGGGATGGATAAATAAAGAGATTAAATTTGATAACACTTCGGGGTATGTTTGTTTGTTTTTTTAAATTATTTCAAAAAAGGGAGCACAACGTGTGGTCCCTTTTTGATCCGGGTGATGCGGGCTTGATTTCAATCAAAGTGCTTACAGAAAGATACTTATATGTATATCGTTGGTACAACTTTCGTGGTCATGCGGTTAAGATCCTCGACTAAGAATCCAGATATCGCGGGTTCACTTTCTAGAGTTCTAGATACTCAGTATCGCCCTGGTGAAAGACCATTCAGAATCGAAACGTTTTTGGTAATGGCTTCAGTCGTGTTTGGTGACTAGATGTAAATAGACAGGATCTTCCCAACATTCCTCTTTCCTATCTTCTTCCATTCCCTCCTTCCTTCAGCCTCACAGCATACCCCAATTAGGGATGCCATAGTTCCACTGACCTCGTACGGTTGGGGCTCTAGTGTGGTATTCAGATAAAAACCAATGTATTCCATTTCTTAAGTGTATTAAACAAAAGAAAACCTTTTGGTTTTGACAGCTGAACTATAACATAGAAAGTATATAACGGCTTGAGTGGGAAAATGTTAGGGGAAACATAGGGGTTAGGAAAAGGTTTCAGATTGGTTGCAGGTTAGAGTAATATGTTGTGGAAATGATGTAATAAATATCATTTGGGGATAATGAACAAGGTAAAGAGAACTCGTGAGATCATTACAGCCGTGCGTTGTAGATAATGTTCTATGGGATATAAGATGTACAACGAGATTGATTCTGTAAGATGAGTTGTTCAAGTAGTTCTATATTACAAAAACCACGATCGGTATTAACCTAAAAACATCGCAACAATATTTTTTTTATGAGTCTCTTTGATAACTATTCCATTCTTATAAGATAAGCTATTCTTACTGTAAAGTGTTAAACTAATATATAGTTTTTTATACCTAAATTTTCATTTAAAAGATGTACCCTCATAAAAAAACTGAGTTTGTAGTGTTTGCTACCATTTTATCTACCAGGTGCTCATAAACGAGTTTTTTTTTGTAAAAATATAATGTGATCTTAAAGACTTGCTTTTGCTGTTTTAACCAAATTAATGCTCCCCTTCACCCTCTGTGCTAAGTACCTGCTTTTTTGCAGCGTAATTATAATCTTATCCAGCCAGAGGCGGTTCGTTAATTAACCGAAGGTTTGGGATATTTTTAGTAGCTTTACTTACGTTACATATAACGAACGCATTCTTCACCAGGGTCTTCACTTATCTGCTAATGCGCCTTTCCACGATCATTACCGGCAGCTCTCTGGTCAGTTACTCCCCAATCCTCCCCTCACCCCGTTAAGCCCCATAACGCGCTCAAATTGCATATGCCATAGTCCTACTGGTTCCGGCAAGTTGAGACTCCTGTGAAGTATTCATACTTATAAAAAACAAAATATCGTCGCCGGAAAGGTAAAAAGGCTGAATCGTCATTTTGGGAAGTTTACACCAGAGCAAAGTTTTAAAAGTTTTTTGTGTTTTAAAATAAAATTCATAAGTCTTCAGTACCTGGTTTAATTTTGCTTTCAGTGAGTTACCTGAAGCGACAGAAAGCTAAATATGTCACAAACTTGTGTCGCTTGAGTCAAACTTTCAGGTTTCAAGCAGGTAAATAAATTTTAGATGATTGAAGGCCACAAAAGTCTTCAGAATCAAACAAGAGTCAGAGCATTCGACGCAGAAAGAAGAACACTGATGAAAACTACATATTCAACTTATTTTCGACCAAAGTGTTGTCTAAGCCATTTTGCCTTTTCAGCGACGATATGTCGTTATTGATGTATGTAACGCGCGTGTAGATTTAAGCTCCAAATCGTTAAAAATCCTAATAAAAGTGGTTTCACTCTACCCGGATAAACCTTATGCAAAAGATTTGTCTGTTAACATGGAACCAGTAAAAAAATCTTAGTTCTAGTCTGCCTTTGTTCCTAGAAGCACCACTTTCAAACAATTACTGATTAAAGAATAAACTCATATTCTATTCCCCCATGAAAGTTCTTGCTCCCTACAAGTCTGTCTAGACGCCTTTATACAATTTTGGTAAATAATTAGAGATGTAGTCGCACACGTCTCAGGGTAAACCTATTCCACGACGATTACGTATCAGAGTCGTTACGTCCAATTACCCATTGGCTGAGAAAGCAAATACTAAGATACTGCAAGTTTGTAATTAAATACGCTTGAGTTTCGCAATAACAACACAGCATTAAAATTGCATACGAAATGGGACAGTCCTTTGATTGGTATAATTAAACCTACCTAATTGAAGCATTAACCAGACTTCCATGTTACCAACCTTATTGTGATAATATTAGTTGATAACCCATCAGCTTATTAAATATACACATTATATATATATGTGTGCATGGTGGATATTGTCGTTTATTGCCAATTAAATCTAAGAATCGATCTTTAATATGAAACAGTGCCATTGAAAATATAAAAGTTAAAATATTGGAGTGAGTTAAAATTGATGTATTCCATAGCCTTTGAACGTCTAAATTATCCACATACATTATTGAGAAAGATAGATTTTAATGGAATAAACTTTTTTAGCCGTTAAAATTGTATTGAGTAATAACTTTACAAGAGAAAAAATTACATGTCGTGTCCTTTTTATTCATTTCTCTAGAAGTATCTTTACATATAATGGTGTAGTTAAAATTAAAATAATATAAATAAATAAAAAATTAACTTTGTGAAAGAATTTTATTTTTATTTTTATGACCGACTGGTTTCGCTTAGCCTAAGCATCAATCATCAGAGTACAAAATTAAACTAATTGTAATTGCTTAGGCTAAGCGAAACCGATTGGTCATAAAACCTGAAATAATATTCGTGGTCTTGTACAAAAATATTTTTCATTTTTTTAAATATGTCAAACCATAAAGTGATTGCTCTCTACAAAAAATATAAATTAATCGACCAGCTAAATAGCCTAGCCAAAGTTTGATAACACTTTCGGATAACGACGAAACGATGGTTACATAAAAAATTATAAAAGATCATAAATAATAATGCTAACTAACTAACTAACTAACCATCGCGCCGTTTCCCCGCAGGGGTAGGCAGAGAGGATGGACCGCCATATAACTCTGTCTTGGGACACACTCTTTGCTTCATTTGCATTCATACATCGTCTCATACATACTCTTCTGTTATTCTGACTCTTCACATGACCCGATTCAAGTATTTGATTTACTTGATCGTGCCATGTCGTTCTCGGGCGTCCTCGACTTCTTATCATATATTCTTTTCACACTCCTTTCTATTATATTATTTTATAATGCTTATATTTGATATTGATTTCTTAATTTAGTGTTTTATATCCAAAGCCTCAATATCACAGAGAAAAGAATATTTGTCTCTTTTGAATGCAACCTCCGTAAATCAAAAATCTATAAATATTTCAACCAAATTTACCAACTTCTCTTAGTTTGTCGGGACTGTTTCAGGTGCTTGAAAAGCACCGACACATTGGACACCCCGGATACATTCACCTGATGAATTTGAATAAATGTTTTCAGTAATTGTTTAAGAGTTAGTTGAGAGACCTCGCGTGGGACCGATGCTGTAATATTATAAGTCTCTCCGCTTCGGCGACTCCAACCCAACAGACAAGGAGCACAAACGACTCAAATAAAGTAGGTTTGCAGAGGTTCGACCGCATTGTGCTTGCCTCCAACTTGGTACTTTACCTCCTGCCACTCTAGGACTGGCGTTACTTTGCATACGGATTATATTTCCCAGTCATGGTGAGCTCCTATCCGCAAAACATACGTGGATTTATCATAAGTTCTCGCAAACTTTCAGGGTAGGGGTCGGTGATCGTTGTCACGTGAACTTTAGTTTGAATTTATGTTGTAATTAAGTTTTATCTTCAGACCTGGCTCGTCGGTTAATATAATATTTAATCGCGATTAGTAAATCATGCGCTTCGTGGGGTATTTCAATGCGGAAATACAACACGCTCAAATAAATATAACGAACAATCAAATAAATGGTATAAGTAGTAGCACTGAAAACGCTCAATGTCATTTATGTATTTATATACTAACGGACCATTGTCCAATTACAAAAAAATACATAACACGAAATGGAAAAAAAGAACAGACACATACATAATGAAACAATGACAAAAATGTACATTTGAAAGAACATTCAAGCCTCATTCCTTAAATTCATTAGAAGATTATCACCATTATCTGTTCTTCACTACGAAAAATTAAAAATACCTCCGATATACTTTATCTTAAATTTGCTCTCATGCCCTAAAAATGAAAAATAATAACAAAGAAATAAAAAATAAAAACAAAAAATTATATGTAAGAATCAGCTAAATTTTAAGTTATTATGATATGGTGATTGTGTCCTGCCAGAAGTGACCTGCCAGGCAAGTATTTTGCTGAATATTTATATAAAGTAATAATTAATATTAAGTAGAAATTAAGATTTGTACAGCGCCCTTGAGGTGATTTTTAACAAAAAACGGCGCTATACAAATTATCCAAATATTATTATTATTATAGTGTGAGCAAGGTTTGAGTCGTAAAGAATGACAAAAATCATTTAGACTGGTACCAAAAATTTCAAGACCATGGCTATGGATTTAAATAATTTAAAAAAAGGTTTATTTAACACCGCTTTTCGTATATATTGTCATTTACTGTTAGTCAATCCTGAACCTTTATCAAATACTAATTAAATAACAGAATTATAATCAAACAGGTCATGGAAACATATACGAGATAAATGTAGAACATTGCCTTTGGGGAGGGGGGGGGGTAGGTAGAAGAAAGGAAGTAGATATAGATATAGGGATGGAGAAGGGAAGCATGTGTAAAATTGAACTATCTATAAAATGAAAATATCTTGTATGTTCTCATACTCGTAACTTGTTTGAGTGAAATTCTGTTATTCGGTCCAACACTATTACTCATACTCTCTTTCTCTCCTACCTACCCCCCCACCGAACTTGATTTTCTATCTATCTCTCTCTCATATCATATGTTTTCATAATTTGTTTGATTGTATGTATTTATATATGTTAGCTTTCTGAAAAAAAGTACCTACATTCATATATACATTTAAAAAATATGTTTTATTTTTTACCACTATTCCTAAGACGGTAGATAGGGTATACGCGGTGCCATATGCAATGATGGATGGTTAACACGTCACTTTTACCTTGAGTTTGCGTCAGCCATTATATTATTTGGAATACCACGGACACGAACGCGAAAGTGCACTGTCACAAATCGAGACGTTGGTTTTGATTAGATCACGGAAAATTCTTGTAGGCCGATTAAATCGTTGTATTAAATGTGATTTATTTTAACAAACTTAGATGAAATTACGAACGTCAAACAGTTCCCAAAAATGTAATCCACCAAGACATTTGGAAAGTTGTCCTCGATGGTTTAGTATGTATGTATCTTAGTCTACCCTTATGGATGCCGGAAAGTTTCAGCATAATACTTACATGTCCATCTCTCCAGCAAAGTCGTTAAGTAATCTCAAAGCCTTCAGCAGAGTATCCGGAGATCCGTGGAGCCCAAAAAAACCGTCAACAGAATATTGTAGTACACGACCGTCCAACAAAACCGAACACTGATCACGGTTGAGGCAGCCCCATGTTTACACTAATACACGGGGAATTAATTTAACCCCTAACAACTCATACAGGTCTTAATGGCCCAAACCCGAGCCACCAACTTATGCAAAACACTGTCGAGCTTTAACCCCCACGAGGTAAAACTATACCCATCATTTATTCTAAAGCCTTTGTTTAACACTGGGAGATCATGCACCTTTTACTAAAACGCGTGAAATCCCCTCCCTCTGAGTGTTATTCGCCAGGATCCTGATATATACCGTATTAATGGATCGCACTTCTGAAAAGCCTTGAAAGTAACTCGAATGTTGGCTCAAACTTTGGAATGGAGTTTAAGCTAATGTACTCGGAGTAAATGAACAGAGATTCAAATGAATCGAATTACTTAGCTACCTATTTACCTTTGAAGATCCTGAAGCATCAGGCATCACTGAATATACGCCAAGTCTGAAATACGAGCGGCCGAATTATATTTAAGTTGTACCTACTCATGTTTGTTAGAATTGAGTTGTAAAGTAGAAATATATAATATGCGCTGTAAGTGTAGACGTTTGAAAATAAACGTATTACAATGTATTATTTTTCTGAATGCGTTCTACGAGTCTGTCTTCAAAATTTCTTTTAACTGAAAATTTAATTATTGGATTGTACAAATGTTACACACCATTTGTTTGTAATAAAGAACAATGACTTTACCTCGTTCTTCATACCATGCTTATCCAACTGGTCGAAAAAACTCGTTTATATAGAACAAAAGTGCATCCAATTACTTTACGATTCGTGCCAAAAACGATTTTTTTTAACATGGGAAAATCAAAATCTTCAAAGCATAATATACCCATTTGTGGTTGAAAATTTCCTCAAAATAAAGAGTCCTTGTCGTTTTGGATTATTTATAGATTTAAAAAAAAAAAATTCAAATATGTACCCACATTATTATTTACCTAACTAACCCTATCACAAAACAATTGTTCGAGTTATTTCATTAGTTTTTATGGGTATTTTTTCTTTGTTCAGTCAGTGACGATAACACCTTTCAGGAAATAATTTATTGTTGCGAACTGACCTCCAGTAAAACGTGTTTCCTTTACAAACAAAGAATATATCCACGAAATATTTATCGGAAATCGATATCCTTATTTTATTTTGGTTCCGCTTCCTTCGATGCTATCACTTCGTTAAAATAACTAAAACATAGGATCTGAAAAAAAAACAGAGTTGTTTGCTATTTTCGTGTTTTTTGGTAAATGTTAAAACATAAATAATTATAATAATTAACGTATTGTTATTTTCAATGGTTCAAAATACAATCTGCGCGAAAATCTTCTTGTAAATAAATTCATTTGTTTTTTCGTGTTTTACGCTCATACCACGGACAGCAAATTTTTTATTTTTTAAGGCACATCTAACATAGAAAAAGAGTTTTTTAAACAAAGCAATTCGAACTTATTTTTAATTTTTTTTTTATTAATTGTTAGAAAAAAATGTAGCGTGTGGTAATGTTAACTTATTGTTTTTTTTCCAATAGTTTGTTTAAAATTATTGAAGGGGGTCAGTAGGTAAAATGGTTAAATGAGTTTGAACAAACTCTTTCAACCGAGGTTTGAGATATCTTTTATATTTGGGTAAAATAAAGTAGCAATAAATCCCAAGACTTTCATGAATTTCCCATCATGATAACGATCATCGTATATTTCATGTTTCTATTTAGCGAGGAACATGTTGTATTTAACTAAAGTATTTTATATTTTTTAAACAGTCATAAAAGTGTACCGAGATTTGTTTCGACCCTTTCTTTGAGAAAGAACATAAAATAGTTTTGTTACTTAAACTGTTTTAAAAATTCTAATATAATTGGTACTTAGTTTCTCGTAAATTGGAAACCAAAACAGTCCGTTTGTTTCTCAATCAAGTTTAACGACGGTATCTTTATTACTAATTGTGTATTGATATTCATGAAGCTTTTCCTAGATATTGATGGAGTAGCTCCGGAAAACGTCAACCCTCGTCAAAATTATTCGGGCGGGCGTGTGAGTTTGTGGGTGTAATCTCCCATAGGCTTTCTGCGCACTCTTCCCCCGCCTTACTTCCTGATACTTTTCCTTGAATATTTATAAATAAAAAATGTATTCGGTAAAGTTTTGCCAACGTTAAATGCGTATGAAATCACAAGCACATGTCTTGTAAATCTTGTACGTTCTATTCAAAAGGCTTTTGAGATATTTCCTCCTGACGTACTGATACACCTACTTTTGTGAATATCGATATAATAATATTCAACATAGTTCTTCCAACGATTGGCCCAGTAACAGATATCATTCCAGATAATAGTGTTACTTAAGATATAGAATCGTGACTTATCTTGCCAACAGATTTCTCCACGTTGCACTATCTTAATGTTTCATCCTAATTTGTTAAAAAGACCAATAAAAGTTTTAAAAGATTTGTACTACTTCAAAAATACTTCAGTCTTCTATTAATCAAAATTTATCACTTTCAGAATTGTTTAGGTATTTTTTTGATTTAATCATACATATTCACATCCTCGTGTGTTATTCTAATGTATGAATTATTCCGAAGTGACAACCTTAACATAGTTCTTATATTATATATCCTTATTCCACATGTTCTTTGCGATCCTGGTATGATTAGATGTCTGGAAAGGGTAGCGGTTACAAAGGAGTGATTGCTTTGAACTGAATTTCTTGAAAGGGATTCAATTCCATCAAAGGGCAAGAAAAAGATTTAAGTTTCCCTAAAATGAAAAAAATACTCGTGAAATTCAGTCGGTTTGAATTTATGTAAAAAAATAAAAAAATACCGTGGTTTGTAGTACCTTTCTGATATGGTGTCTTTTCATTTTTGTATACGCATTTTTTATAGTAACTCCACGCTCAGTGAAGGGTATTTTTTAACGAAATGAAGGTGTAAATAAGGAATTTGAGCCCATTTTTTTAAAATTATTTTTTTTATCAATACCCACCTTCAAACTTAAACACCAGTATTTTTTTAAAGTTCGTTTTCATAGTTAACTTAATTATCAAAGTTTGAATTTTTTAAACGCCGCTAAAACAACAGTATCTCAGAGGTAGGGAGCGGGGGGTTGCGTGACGTCTTCCGTACCGCCAGAAGGGCATTACATGGTATTTATTTTTGACATCGCAAACTGTCGTTATCCAGCTGTCAGTCGCGTATTTTGTTGGTTTGTGTTTTTTCTTCAATTTTACCGCTTTTAATTTAAAAAAACTTTAATAAAATGTCAGGAGATAAAACGTATTACTATTGCATCGTACTGATGTGTAAAAATGCAAGTATTACGGCAATTTATCACCATTCCAAGAAATTAAATTTTACGTAAAAAATGGTGTAACGCCATGAAGGCGGCATTACATCGTACGTAGACGGTAAATTTGCGTAGGAGTTCGTTCGACTAATCATGAAGCGTTTCTATTTTATGACATTTTAACCAATTTTCAAAAAACATTTATTAATTCTAAAAATAATAATATGGAAATATATATATTCAGAATCGGTGTTTTTCGATCTACATGCACATATTTTTTAAGTGATAATATTTTGCACTCAACTTTCTTATTAAGGGTCACCACCCAAAAATACACATTTTTTGGTTTTCTAGTACAAGTGAAACCACAATTCTTTTTTATCAATCATTTCTATACGGGTAGTTCGAAAAATGTATAAGGTTTCCAGTGAATACAATACATAAACAGTAATCTTTTAAATTCTTTCTAAAATGCATACTGAAAATTTAAGTATAACGTTAAAAAAATACCTTGCTGGTTTTAAAACTGTCCTTTCACTGATATTTCGGTATGTTTTTCATAGAATTTAAAGGATTAATATTAAACAATTTTATTAACTTGAAACCTTAGACGTTTTTCAAACTATCCATAGAAAAATTTGCATTTAAATCATTTGTAGTATTGCTTGTATTAAAATGCTACAAAGTGACGTTAAGCGTCATTCTCGGGTGCTGGCCCTTAAGCTGTTGAATGCGAGAACCAGTCTTACAAGCGACCCGTTCTCATGTGACAAATATCAACCGTCCTCCCTGTTTTAAGATAGGAGAATTAATAAAATGGATCACCTGTTTCTGTACAAATCTATTTAAAGACATTATGACATATTGTAATGTCTAATCATATAAGTAATTATCATAAAATTACAGAAAAAAGTATTATCAAAGGCTCGTGGTGACGTGAACACAGAGGGGTAAGACCGGCTGGTTCTTTACCACAAGGTATAGACTCAATTTATCAGTTTGGCTCCGATGCAATTTTCGTGGCATTGCTGATATGACCAGAGAAATAATACACAATAGGTTACACGTTTTCACTGTTCATAATTACCGAAAAATATTTTATAAAAAAAAACAACTTTTAAAACATTGTTTTTACGGGGTATTATTTATATTTGTACGCGTTATGAGTTTATCTGTTTGAAGTACAAAGATTTTATTTTCAACAATTTTCGTCCCATAGACTTAAAGTAGGTTTTTTTATTTAAAAGAAAAGGCATACGGGCTACGAATAACCTTAAAATATTTGAAAAACTCCTACTGCCATCATAATAAGCAGAAGGTGTTACTTGTGCAATGATGGAGGATTAAGCTAGCAGAGGAATTGAACCCGCGACGCCCGAGTGGGAAATTCGACGCGTTTGTTCACTCAGCTACTAACTGGTCACAAAACTGGCCATCAAACTATACCTGCCTACAGTCAGATTGAAAATAACTTTACCTGAAAATAATGTATTTAAACAAACAAAAACCTAACCTATGATAAATTTCCATGGATATTTTGCAAAATAAAGAAAACACCGCGGGTTTTGGGAAATTCTAGCAGTATAGAATCTAAATACATGTTCAAACAGCTCTCCCTTATACCAGATTGCTGTATTTTAATCATAATTAAGGTGCGTGCAAAGGTACGAGTGTGTACATAAATATTTCATGAAAATATACGTGACATTACGGTGTTTGAT
This sequence comes from Drusus annulatus, assembly GCA_022651775.1. NCBI lineage: Eukaryota > Metazoa > Arthropoda > Insecta > Trichoptera > Limnephilidae > Drusus > Drusus annulatus. Next base: position 263,573 of record JAGWCC010000752.1, read on the forward strand.
ATCACAACACGCCTTGCTACGTCTAGATAAGGAAATATATTTGTAACTTTCAAATTTGCAAACGACTCACGGAATTTTTTCGTGATAAAATCGGCAATATTTATTTATTTATTTTACATCTGATTGTTGACTTTCAAACACCATCATTTCTATAAAATTAGAGAAAGAAAAAGGTTGTTTTAAATAAAGTGTTTTGTCTTCCACTGATGTTTTCCAGTGTGATGAAAAAATTGTGAAATTGGATCTACAAATTTTGACCTGAAAAACTAAATTTAAGCTTTGGTTTTAAAAAAGGGGATTTTCCCGTAATTATAAGCCATCATTCAATCTTATTAAAATGTTACTTGAATTTTAGAATACAATTTTTTTTTACTAATTTTTTGCTTCTTTAGATAAAAAAATATATAATTTGTTATACCTGTATTATCAGAATCACTATTTTTGCAAATATCCGAATTGCATATCGTGGCTGTAAAGGCAAAAGGGCTTAAGCGACACTTTGGTAAAAATTGAGTTAAATTTAGAATTTTGATCAGTTCTTTTTTCTGCATCGAACGCTTTAACTCCCGCTTGATTCTGAAGAATTTTGTGGCGCTTCAGCTATCTAAAATATGTATACCATTTGGGAGAAGGCTTGACTCAAGCTACAAAAGTTTGGGACTTTTTTTTAGCTTTTTGTCGCTTCAGGTAACTCAGTGCGAGTATTGAGTTATAATTCTTTTTTCAAAATCCAACCAGGTACTGAAGACTATAAATTTTGTTGTAAAAAAGGTGCTCTGGTGTAAACTTTCCAAAATGGCGCTTCAGCACTTGCGTTTTCAGAAATATTTGATACCTCACAAATATTTTGAACACATAAGCCAATAAATAGAATTTTAGAAAGGTAATACAAAAAAAAAGAAACAAATCCAAACACACTGGTAACATCGTGTGTCAGCGGCAGGTAGGTGTCGTATTCAAATAGGTGTGTGTTTTATTGCATAATGAGTGCTGTCGCTGTGTGGCTTGGTGTATTAATAATTATCGCACGACTCTTGGTTTCGAATGACTTCAATAACTGTGACATTTGAGTATGTTCGCTTTACAATCGCTATTGGGTTCATAAGAACTCAATAGGAATAGTTTGCAGTTATCGCTGAGACCTGATGGTTTCGCGTTAGTAATAATATGAAACATACAGTTACACCAAAACTCGTGTTATCTGTGACTTGCGACTTTTTAATAATTTAAATTAATCAAATTAAAAAAAAAATATTTGTAAAAAGTTGAGCATGTTTGGGTTTGGCATTATTTTCGGGTGACTTTAGTAAATTTTACAGGAATTTCTACAAATTGAATACAAAAGCCTTTAAAATTACCTACACATCATTATTGTTTGTCAAAAATAATTTTTGACTGCACTATTTTATACCTCAACACCGTGGCACATTCAATACAGTCAGAGCAAGGATAAAGGGACATTATTTTCTGTGATACTCAAGAGGTCTCCCGACACTTAAACTATGACATTCCCTTTTGTGTGATACACAAAAGTCTTCCAATCCCGAAACTATGGCATTACCTTTTGTGCGATATACAAAAGGTCTCCCAACCCTTAAACTATGACATTCCCTTTTGTGTGAAACATAAGAGGTCTTCCAACACTTACACTATGACATTCCCCTTTGTGTGATACATAAGAGGTCTCCCAACATTTAAACTATGACATTCCCTTTTGTGTGATACATATATACATAAAAATATCAATTATGGAAGGTATTGAATTGCACTACTCCTGCATACCTTCCGGAATAAAATTTTATTATTATTATAAGAGGTCTCCCAACACTTAAACTATGAAATGCCCTATTGTGTGATACATAAGAGGTCTTCCCAACACTTTTTTATACTATTAGTATTAGTATTAATAGATTTTCGTATCACCGATGCGGTTTTTCATCTGTTGGAAACGTTATGTAATAAAGTTTTTTAACACTCCCTTTTGTGTGATACATAAGAGGTCTCCCAACACTTAAACTATGACATTCCCTGTTGTGTGAAACACAATAGGTCTTCCGACATTTAAACTATGACATTTCTTTTTGAGTAATGTCCTCTGCTTCCTCAAATCTCGCAAGATCTAAGAACGTAGGGTAAAAGGTAGAGATGGGGATGCGGAAGTTTTCAACAATTTATTGATCTGACTATTTTGATCTGATCACTGGACAAAACTAAACCTATTTCAAGCAACACATCCATTCCAAATGGCGTCTTCTCATCTGGGATACTACCGTAGAGCTATACAAATAGAGTAGAGATCCCATACAGACGAAGACTTGCAACCGTGTTCCATTTAGCTTGGGGGAAGTATGTGGTGAGTAGAGGGGAGTCTCGCGTTCCACAGTCGAATGAGGCGAACGATACTCACGAACCAAGTCGATATTAGCCGAACGTACTAGACGTGGAAACGCAATATGACCCTTGTTGTGTTTTGCGAACATCAAATTTTAGACAAAAAACTTATTCTCGCTTAATAAGCAGTTATTTGAATAATATCAAAAACCACTTTCCTGGAGAAAGTTACTACGTTGACTTTAACAAACTTTTCAGCGTTGTTTTTGCAGTAATGCAACACAAATCACAAAAGGCATTTCGATATAAGCATACGCCAAACGCTGATGATAGTTGTAAGTCGACCAAGTGGTGGGATAGTAGGTATTATTACTGGGCATTAACCATAATTCGAAAAAACGCCAACGCCTTTATCTTTGGGGATTGTTAACTGTTAAATATAACCGTTGAAAATAACGCCGACGTTGTCAATTTTTATACTATATTTTCTAAATTATAATCATTAAGGTGATTTTCCCACGAAAACGGCGCTATAAAAGTTATTGATTTATTATTATTATTAAGTCTAGACGTTGAATTATATGCACTAATAATGCAAATGCAATTACAAAAAATAAAATAATATATTGCGCGTTTTGTTAATTAAAACTTAGTTTATTTGCTTACTAGGTATTTGCACTTTGGCCGTGAAACAAAACATAAACATTAGACAGTTACACCATTAATCGTATTCTTTAATTCACAAAAATACATCGAATCCACGCGCGACAAGTAAAAACGTGCCAAAATAAACGATTAGGAGATTGATATAAAACCAACTAGCAAAAATAATGAATAAAGACCCTATTGGTTTTTATAATAATAATCCCCTGTTTAAAATAACAGTTCGATGAGAAGATATTGGGAGATATTTAACATAACTGTTATTTTACTTGTCATGTATCATACGTATCGACCGTTTCGGATAGAAAAATCAATAAAGACGTCTAGTAAGAAGATATATAACCAAAAGATTATTCCAAACTACGCACAATATTGTTCACGAAGTACAAACTCTTACACCTTTTTGTTAGTTTGCGAGCGCAGATAAAATAATAGGTACATAGGCGTCAAATATATAAGTATCATAATAAATAATATCCAGCTGTGAGATATTATTTAACTTAACAGTGATATTATTATTTTAGGTGCCGCCGATAGATTCGCTTGACTCTAGAAGCTAGGTACCGCGCGTTTCGGATAGGAAAATGTACAAAAACGTCTAGTAAGAAAGTATGCGACCAAAAAATCATTTTGAATTACGCATAAATTCGTTTACGGAGAATACACTCTTACACCTTTTTATTTACTTGGCGCCAACGCTAATACAAAGATAGATTATAATACGAGAGTATGAAGACTGTATTGCGTCGAATAAAATTCATATGTACTCGTAGCTACTGATATTTTAAATAATAATATCTAACTGTTAGCGCAAATTTTCGTCAAAAGGGTTGGCGGCAACTAGCTGTTATTTTTTAACAGCTAGATATATTTTGATACAGTACTTGTAGGTGGACGTAACGACCTCCAACAAAGTGGAGCCGCTTTTTTAGCCACGTTTCTTATCTAATTAAGATACATCTAGTATGCACACTACTGAGATTATCTTCCAATCGGGAACTTTTTGTAAATTAATCTAATTTGGGCATTTTAATGTTTTGCACCCACTGAGCTTCGAACCCACGACTTGGCTTCAGAATGAAGAAACTTACGGAACTGCTACGGAGTTCCTCAAATGATATGATGAAGCAATTGCGAACTACGTTAACGGGTTAGTGTGATTCATACCTTTACATTTAATTGTTGAGTCTTTGAAATATCGTGGTTATTATGTGACTGTTTATTCTGCCAACATAATATTTGCGACCTTGCACACCAAATGTACTTTAAAATAATCATAAAAGTCTGGCCATATTCTGGTAAAATCTAGTTAGCTTTATACATTGTACAGATTGCAAAAAATCACCTGTTGAGAATAATAAAAAAAAGTTGCTATGGTGTTTAATGTCATCATCGTTTATTTTAAATTTTATAATTATAAACAATAGACTATTTGGTTGTTTATTTATTTCATTACGAAATTTACTTGTTTGTTAACTGATTTTCGTATTACCGATGCGGTTTTTCATCTATTGGAAACGTTATGTAAGAAAGTTTTTTTTGTCAAAAAAATATATTTTTCTTTTTATTATATTTATTTTTGTTGTTCTTCTTTAAATATATTAAGCTATAGTGTCTGTGATTGATATAAAAAATGTAATAAATATATACCTTTGAACAATATAATTACGAAGATTGCCATATAACCTGTTGACAAATTGCTATTGTAGCAGTTTAACGGGACTACATTGTAATATATATGTAATTTTTTAATATAAAAAAAATAAAAAATATAGCACGATGTAGTATTTTAATGTGTCGTCACATTAAACGGCCTCTCCATACTTGCGAACAAATTTCGGTAAAAAATACTAAATGCTGAGTGGACAAACGCGTGGGATTCCCACCCGGGCGTCGTGGGTTCTTCCATCATTGCACAAGCAACATTTTCAGCTTATTACCCGCTAAACTACTGCAAAAAGTTTATCAGCAGATCGATTTCAATTTTATTCTGTATTTTACTCTCGCCAAGCAAATTTTAATGAACATCTTATTCAGTCGATTCTCCGAAGTAGCCGGGAAATATTTTAATGTGGTGTGGAGCCAAAACCATTTAATAGAAATCTAAAAAGAGACTTGTACAAGGACTTTAGCTGATTGCGTTTTGAACTTTCTTATAGCAAACCTGTATAAAACAACTTAAATATTATACAGACAATAAAATGTTATAACCATAAAGAAAATTACAACGTTTATAAAAAGACGCACAAAATACAACACGTTATGATTGACACGTTTGTACAGTAAGAATGTTTTAGATTTATTATTTACGTGTCTTATTAAGTGGTAAACTATTGTTAAAATAAGTCCTTTATATGGTTTTGGTTGTTCTAGGTTTTGTATTTATCTAGTGATTTTATAAAAAATCTATTGATGTACAAACTGTAAGAATTCTATCAAAAAATATTTGAATTTATTTATTTATTTACTTAAAATAGTACTTAGAATGTATAATGGTAACATATATTAGGTTCTAATTTAAACATGAAATTACAAATTTAAAATGTAAACATTAAATATATCAACAAAATAATTATTACTAATTGTTTTTTGATTAAAAAAAAAACACTTCACATATTTCCTTACTTCTCTCTAAAATTCAATAATATTTTTCTTTTCATTTACATTTGTTGGTAACCCTAGAGAGATTTTCACGGCTCCGTGTAGCAATACGTTCAGAGATTTTGATTTATTTCTAAATTAATGGAAGTCGGTTTTCATTTGTTCTTGTAGAGTGATTATGTGTGTGTTGGTGTTTATTATTTTTTCTCAAAATATTAAGTCTTAGTTATTTTTTACTAGTTTGCATATTCCACAAATACAGGATATTTCCCTTTTCAATGTTTATTCGTTTTTTTTCAGATAAAAATAATTAAGTCTTAGTTAATGTGTTTATTTTTACTTTCTATTCGACCCAGCTTATATTGTGGTAAGTTTTTTTAAAACAATGTTAAATGATTCAGAGTGTCACATTTATTTTATATTAGAAAATTGTTTACGTTTAATACTTATTATTTGAAACGCTTTAAAACAACTATTAAATTGAATGTTTCCTTTTCAAGAAATTCGATATCAATGATATTTTATGATAATTTCATTAAATCAATCAAAAAATAAAAATATACATTCTTAATTTTGAATTAATTATGTATTGTGATCAGTGGCAGCTCGTGACTTTTTAGTGTGCTAGAGTGGTAAGATTGAAAAAAAAACCGTCATCATTGATGTTGTTGTAGCCGAAGATATATATATTTTTTTTTTCGAAATTTCAACTTTTTGTATGAAGATTTTTCAGAAATCCGTGCAGTGCACCACCAAAACTGAAAAATCCTGAAAATCTTCATACAAAAAATAAAATCTTGGAAAAAAATAAAAATCATCTTCGGCTACAACAACACTAACAATATCGTATTTTTCAATCTTAGCACTCTAGCACACTAAAAACTCACGAGCCGCCGCTGATTGTGATGTAATTTTTATTATTTGACTAACTTTATTTTAGGTTGATGTGTTTCAAACTTTCGTCAAATTTGACATCGTTAACGCTATTTTGTTTTTTTGACATTTGACCGGTTTCCGTTAAACGCCCATTTCAACTTTTAAACACATGGTTTTTAGCTGGAAAGCATAACAGCCATGTCGGTATGCTTGTCAGGTAACCAAAATGTGTTAAAAATCTGAAACGGACCGACAATCAATGTTTAACGGGGACCAGTCAAATGTAAAAAAAAACGGCCCTAATCATTAAAATGTGACGAAATTTTCAAACACACCAACCTATGTAGATAAGTAAATTAGACAAGTGCGTCACCAGACAATTTATTACAATTAAATCTTTTCATAAGATGTTATCTATTGATATAAAATATTAAGTTAACAGCTAGGCGATCTATTGGAAAAGTCTCTATATCATTTTATATTACCATTCATTCTACTGCGAGGGTAGTAAATAATATGATTTGAGTTAGGCTTAAGTTTTTTTTTATATGAATACCGCACAAGAGCCTCAACTGCTCCCAACCGTCTAGACCCAGTGAGACTATGGCATCCCCAAATAGGGTATGTTGTGAGGCTGAAGGTAGTAGAAAGGGGAAGGAGATTGGGAAGATTAAGGTCGAGAAGTACCTGGCTATTCAGATCTGGTCACCAAACACGGCTAAAGCCATTTCAAGCAATGTTTCGATTCTGAATGGTGGTCTTTCACGAGGGCGATACTTGAGTATCTACCACTTTGGAACGTGCCACAAATATACTATTTTTTTAAATTATTTTCATATGAATTAAAATGTCTTATGACACATATTAATTAAATAAAAGTTATTGGCGCACGCTGGGTTTGAACCCGTGACCTTTGGATTCGTAGTCGAGCGTCTTGCCACTCTACCATAGAGGTAAAAACATTTGTAAAAATCGCAAGTGTGTCCTTCTTTTAAGTTTGGCAGCAAACTCTGGTCTGAAAATAACTGTCAATCTGTCTAAATGATTTCCTTATAATCATTATAGACGACTGGGGGTGATGCTGTACTTGTGCTGCCGGTATTTGAATAATATGCTCTAGGAAGTTGTTAATGGGCCACTCGTTATTCAACACCTCCGTGTAAAGTCCGGAGACACGCCAAACGCATGCCAACCATCTGTATTCAATTGATATTAAATTTGACGTTTTTACGACTCGTTCCTAGTTGCTATGATCAATCGCTCTGCTCTGGAAAGATTCGAACGTAGAAAATTCTTTCCGCAAAGTATTACCGAAGATAAAACAGGCCTCGAGGGAAACCTGAGGGTCTCCTGCGTCAAGTACCTATCTGTACATAAAAGCAAACTGTGAAAAAAAGGTTTAAAGATTTTGGCACACGAAACATTCGTTTTTACGTATGTACCAAGATAGGTCGATAAGAATTTAACGTTTTCAAATATCTATATGTTTTTTTTTCTGGTGATACATGATGGTCGCACCATAAAATTAAAACGATGCGAAGATTGTTCCGTAGATTTTCCTGCATTTCATTATTAATTTGTATTAATAATTAATAAAAAAATATTAATGAATTTATATATTTTAAATTCACAGTTCTGTTTGAATAACACGTGGATGATTCCGTAGCGAAAGTTTACGATGAACGTTTTACGGTATTAATACTCATCAGATGTGGTAACACATCGTAAGGGTCAACCGAGAGAGTTGACAAGTTTCACACGTGTGTCATTTGTTGAGTCAAAAGCACTGCGGTATAAATTTAGAAAAAAATACACAAACTCAATTTATTTTTAACTTCATAATTCCGTTCCAACTAGGTAATCATTTAATATATTTTTAAGGGGGTGTATTTTATTACCCAACATTGTAGAGAGTCATATTAGTGAGGCTAAGATCCTTGGCTAATTAGACAGAGGTCGAGGGTTCAAATCCCTGCGTGTGCAATAAAAACTGTGCTTAGTGACCAAGTCTACATTGCCAGCTACTTCTTTCATCTTTCCTCTTTCCCATCTCATTTCATTCCCTGCTCCCTTCGGCCTCACAGCATACTGCAAATGGCGATGTCATATTCCCACTGGTACCGAACAGTTAGGACTAAGTCATGCGGCATTCACATATAAAAAGGCGATGCCACAATCCCACTGGTACCGAACAGTTGGGACTAAGTCATGCGGCATTCACACATAAAAAGGCGATGCCATATTCCCACTGGTACCGAACAGTTGGGACTAAGTCATGCGGCATTCACATATAAAAAGGCGATGCCATATTCCCACTGGTACCGAACAGTTGGGACTAAGTCATGCGGCATTCATATATAAAAAAAGGCGTTGCCACAATCCCACTGGTACCGAACAGTTGGAACTAAGTCATGCGGCATTCACATATAAAAAGACGATGCCACATTTCCACTGGTACCGAACAGTTGGGACCAAGTCATGCAGCATTCACATAAAAAATGCTATAAGTTATAAATAACCTAGTTAGTTCTTGGACTCCAAATAATCGGTAAACCGATGAATCATTTTATCTGATAAAGGAGCATAGCTCTTCTGAAATAAAACGGTTAAAAATGCAAACTGTTTTTATATTTGTAGGTAGGTATGTATTTAGCCGATAAGCCGACATTAATTTAAAAGCATAACAGTTTTCATTTTTAATTCACTGTTCTTCGGGGAACTGGAAAAATGTATTCAATTGGCCCGCTTACAGTTAATGTCGGCAGCATGAAAACGAGCCTTTTCTAAAACTTTTACGCACAGGCAAACACGTAGAACAACCCAGTTATCATTTTACTATTGATAGGTACAAGTTATTTGATTTTTGTCGATTTAACTAGTTTATTTGCAAGTATGTTTAGATAGAGTACCTATCCATTATTACAGGCAATTGTTTGCAAGTGCGGAATGCACTACAATATTATGAATTACACTGGAACATGCATAAAAAGTCGGTTTGTAACGGGTCCGCCATTGTTTTCGGAGGGTGAGGTGTAAACGCTCCTGGAAACGTAGTCCAACTGAATATCAATAATAAAATAGGGCCAATAACCTGGAATACCAGTCGCAGAGACATGGTTTGTATCAATGATTAGTAATTTTGAAACATCTATCCGAAGGTATTTGCACAGGTAGGTATTCCATAATAGCAAACACAGATTATTGGACGTTATAAGTAAAATTATAAAAATGTTCTCTTTTTTAATTATTCAATTTAACTACAACTAGCTTTTTATAATTATTATGTTTCAGTTGTTTTAAGCAAGTTGTCAAAGGAAGGGAGGCTGGCAGTCAACAATATAGAATTTTTTTTTATTCCTCACGTATTTTCACTGTAATGGGCTGCAAAGGTCCCATGGACATCTGCAAATTATTTCTGTGGTCTTTGGTGTAATTATAATGATAAGCGTAACAAATAGATTTTCCGATAAAAGATTTTGAAATAAAATTGAATAGAATGGTCAAAGGTATATTTTTTTAACATTGACATGAAGCACTCACTTTGTGGAAAGACATAATTAAATTTTAAATAAAAGTAACTTAGTTTTAACACCACTTTATGGGATACATATATACATAAACCGACCGGTTTCGGCTCTACCTGAGGCTTCTTCAGGGCTGACCAAATATGTACTATATAATTTTATATTTTTTGACATTATCATACACATAGATTAAAATTTTGACCAAACGAACTAGCTCACAGAAATAAGTTAAATAACGTATTTCCTCAAAATGTCTAAATTTGTACTTATCATATCGAGCCCTTGGAATAACAAGGTTCCATCTGACATGGTAGTATCATGCAATAATAGGTTCTATAGAAAGCTACTTTAGAGTTTATTATCCTGAACCTTGTTATTCCAAGGGTCAATATATTATATATAGACCAAAGGCCACAGATATGCAAGAGTTGATCGGTCTATACATTAGAGACTTTCCGCTGCCTTTTCTGCTTTTCGCATTTTTTCAGAATTTGTTTTTCCAGTTCTGAGTTATAGATTTGAAAATTATTGAACGTTCAACATAATAATATATCGCTGCGTTTATGTGGAAAACAATTGAAAGGCTTGCCCTTTCGATAAAGGTAAAGATAAGGCTTATAGTACATACGTGCATTATTTAATTTTATTAATTCGTAAATTTGATATCTGGTTTGATAGTGAGGAAGTTTCAGGTTTAATCAATTCGTGAAGCTATTTTATAACATGCTACTTGAAAATGGCCTTGTTAGTGCCAAGTTGATAAGATCCAAGGTAGATTAATTTCAGAGTAAAATTTGCAGTTTTGTAAGTTTTTCTGTCAGGAATTTCCAGGTCAACGCACCTACTTCGAGCAAAAACCATTCAATTGATAATAAATAAGCCATTGTTCCACATTTTTCAATTATTATTCAATAAGTAGAAAGAGTATTGAATTTCAGGTTCAAAGCCGAGTAGTAAAAGTCGTCATAAAACTAAGCAATGGTCGTCTTTATGAAGGTAGAAAAGAACAAAAATAATATTATCTACAGAGTAAGCTATTAGTGTCAACTCGGTATTTTAGCAGTTTATCTCGTATTTTACATAATTATTGTCTTCCGACACGAAACACACAAACCACCTCACTCGCGCGCCATCTGTCCACGTGTGTAAACTGCATGTACACGTGCATGTGAAATAAACTCTTACATGGACCACAGCTGTTCGGGTGGTGTCGCAATTTCGGGTCTTCGTATTGTCCAGATTTTAGATGTGCTCTGTTTCGGTTGGTACTGTCCAACTGTCCGACGTTGGTACTGCTCATGTCTAGCCAATGTGGGCACGTCGCAATTCGTGTCCCACGTTTCTCTTTGGCTCGTGCCTGAAAATTTAACCAATCAACGACTTCAAAGCTATGAGAGTGCTATCGACAATGAAATATAAAACACAAGATATCCCTCTGTCTGTAAATAAGTAAAAATAAATTTAAAAAATGAATAATATCAATATAACACAATTATGAAACAGAAAAAGCCAGAAAAAAAGACAACTCGTATCCTCTACTCTATCCGGGAGTAACGCTTCAACAAATTCAGCCATTGGGACCTTATTAGAAACGACATTCTAATCGATCTCATACTTTTCACTGAAGATTGTTTATATTATTTTTATTTTTTTATTTTATATAATTATGATTGTTTATATAATTTTTTTCTTCCGATTTGGCTGTGATTTTTCTTTCTCGGTTGTGACCATTTTTATTTTCTGGTATTTTTATTTTATATTTATGTTGTTGATTATCGATATTATTTAAATATATTTTTTTAAATAAGCATTAATGCTTTAAAGTAAATTCTAATTTCGAAATTTAATTAATATACCTTTAAAAAGCTACTTATCTAATCTAGTCTAATCTTATTACAACAAAACCAATGACATATACATAATTCTAACATAGACAATTTTTTTTTATTAAAGAGAAAACACAAATACGCTAATAAATAAACAATATTAAGCATAAATTATAAAGAATTCACCTACATCCTAACTATTTCTCACAAAAAATTAAGCACTTATGAGCAGTTACAGATGAAGCAAGGTAAATGGCGTGATACCTACATACAAATAAATTTAATATACATAAAAAAGTGATGGTCAACATTATTTAAATACAATAAGCAGTAAATTTTATGTCATTATCATGTTCTTTAGAGAATTAAAACCTCCGATTTCAAGTTAAAATGAGGGATGAATCAAGGGGTAAATCTGAGTACAGTACTCGAATTAAAATACATTTAAGAAAAAACTGAAAAAAAGTAGACTATTTTTAAATCAAATTTATCATTGAAGTAATATTTTATTTTTTTACTGAAAGTAATTATTGGATCAAAGGAAAAGTCCTTGAATGTTTGATGAAATAATTCGTACATTCTTATAATTGGGTCTAATCAGTGTAGGCTCGTTGCAACTATTTCATAATGTAGTAAAATGACGTGTAAGGTAGCTAGATTTTGAATTTATAATTAGGTATGTGATTATTGGTCACAACATTATAATGGACGCATTTTTTCTTCGGCAGTCAAATCTTTTACACCCCACGCCAATGTGTCAAGACTATTTTACTACTAGGTCCGTATTGAACAAAGTTGTTCAACCAGTCATACACCAAAGAGACGACCGGCGTCAAAATGTATATCCAACCGCTCCAACACCCCGTTGAGTAGAACGTCGAAGTTGCCTTTTCACAGAGAAACTTGCACCGCGAGAGACGCAACACTATCAGCAGTGAAACGTACACACCTGAAAGCAAACGCGGTATTCCACGTATGCCTGGGTTATTTGCGTTGCCAATTTTGTAGAGTCGCGCCACCTGGGTCGGCCAATCAGAGGCCCGTGTTTTGAGACGTCATCGTTCACCGTAACGCCGCGCCGTGAATGCGTCTCAGCCTTGCTAGTGAATGGGTCTAAAGTATCATGACGGTTTTTTAATGCATCGTGCTACTCTTTTCCTCGCAAGCATTCAACTAGGTTTGTTTTGCCTACTGTGACTGGGACGGCAGAAGGTTTGTTATTGCTGTCGATGTGAGCATTAGATACACACTCGGCTCAAACCAGTTTTATAGTAAGAATTCCGAAGCACGTTGGTGTATAATTTTGAGATATTATTGGGCATTGCTTTTATTTTTTAGAAGGCAGGGTTGCCCAGAAGTCAAAACAGACTTATTTTCGTAATACTATTTTTGAACGCCTTCGTGCTTTTACGAATATGCCTGGAATCGATAAGAAAACAAACCAACAACACTTGAAACACGTAAGTTTGTTGCCAGAATGTAAACTGGTCCCTCGACATGTAACTAAGTCTGGACATAGTTTTTGGAAATCCACCAAGTCATATTATACAAGCAATGAGTACTAATTAATTCAACTATCTATATAAGACAATAGTTTAAAAATAAATTTTGACAGCCTGCGTGGTCGAGTGGTAACGCTCGACCGCGGGTCCAGAGGTCGCGGGCTTAAGCCCGGCGTGCTTAAATAATTTTAATTTAATAGATATGTGTCAAAACACATTTAATTCATATGAAATAATATAAAGTATATTTGCGGCACGTTCCAGAGTGGAAGATACTCATGGTATAGCCATGGTGAAAGACCACCATGCAGAATTTTTAACGTTGCTTGAAATGGCTTTAGCCGTGTTTGGTGACCAGATCTGAATAGCCAGGTACTTTCCAACCTTCTCTTCCCCATCTCCTTTCCCTCCCTACTTTTTTTGTTCACAGTGAATACCGCACAAGAGTCCCAACTGCTCTCAACCGTCTAGAGCCAGTGAGACTATGGCATCCCCAAATGAGGTATGTTGTGAGGCTGAAGATAATGGGGAGAGGAACGAGATGGGAAAGGAGATAGAAGAGGAAAATTCTGGAGTACCTGGCTGTTCAGATCTGGTCACCAAACACGGATAAAGCCATTTCAAGCTACTACCTCCAACCTCACAACATACCCCAATTAGAAATGCTGTAGTCTCACTGACTCCAGATGGTTAAAAGCAGTTAGGACTCTTGTGCGGTATGCACTTAAAAAAAAAAAAAAAAATATCGTAGTAAAAAAAAAAAAATTATAGAGAGTAACCGTTGAGAAGTTTACAACTTTACCTTGGCTTACACATTTACTATTAATTCCCCAAAGCTGGTATTGCCTTGTTATTTTTTTCTTATTGCGTCTTATATAAAGATCGAAATAGAAAGAATAAAATATACTTATATCGGAGGTTTATGCGCTACTTGTACATGAAGGAGTATACATATTACCCATTTTTATTTCCTTCGTTATTTTTATGCGGAACACTAGATTTCCACACCCTGCAAACCCGCTGGAAGATGTTTTAGGGTAAACATTTTCATAAGTTGATTTTTCGAGGTATTTATAACCAATATATACTAAAAAAGATCAACCTGTTTGCTCCAAGTAAGTAAATTCGTGTGAGGTATCATGTGACGTTTTACACACCGAAAGTCAGAACTTCCCCATAAAAAAACACGTCAATATATAAAGCGATAGAACTATTTAATGAAGCTGCATCTACCTTAGATACATATAGATGTACATATATGGAGTTCATAACAACATACATCACAACGATCTACATACTCTTAAATAAAATATTTTTATACACACAATTTTTATACTTGCCCATTCAACGATTATCTCATAGCATGTGTATAAGAATGAACGTCTCTTATATCATATCTTTTTATTTTCATTGCTCACATTATTTGCGTTATTATATCACATAATGCGTCACACCACTTCAGTCTGTACCTACAGGTAATGACCTTCGGATATATAATACCTTGGGGTGTAAATAAATGTTTAGTTTTTTTTATTATACTACGCATGTATCTACAATATTTTTATATAATTCATCTGTTAATGTATTTGGTGAACAACTATTATGAGATCTTTGTTAAATTAATAAATAAATCTCAAGAGATCTGTCCTACATCGCACCCACGAACTCCGACTTCATGCTTAGTCACTGCGATTGTTAGTCAGGTTAAACTAGACGTACATAAGTGATGAATTGGGTCACCGAATGAGCAAGATACGTAAACACAAAATATATGGAAATGCTGATAGTCTCAGAAATATATTTTTCCCACATCTTATGTAAAAGAGTGTAGAATCTTCTTAGTGAAGTGCGATATAACAATAGGTATCTCTATAAATAGGTTAGTTTTTTGTTCTGCCACCGTTCTTTGAAATATAATACTGAAGTTCGTCTCATTTAAATCGTATCCTCATAACAATAAACCGTGTTTCTTTAATGTCAATAGCATTTTTTATTTATTTATAACTGCCCCACTTTCTACGAAGTGTTACTCTCAAAACATCAGTAAAAATTTAATATTTCAACTTAATTTAGTATTTATTAACTTTCTTTCTTACTTTTTTTTCATCTTATTAAATTAAAATTAACTCTTAAGTTTTTAAGCTTTTTTATATCAATTATTGAAATAATTAATATAATCTTCAACGTAAATAGGAAACAGAAAAAAAACAGTCGCGACCGAGACATGAACTCAAAAAAAAAGAAAAAATGATGTTAATAATATTTAAAGGTTTCTTATAAAGTCTCGGTGGCTCGATTGGCACAAGCGTTAATCCCGGATAGAGTAGAGGTTCCGAGTTTGAGTCTCCGTCGCGACCGTTTTTTTTTCTGTTTCATATTTACGTTGATGATTATTGATATTATTTCAATAATTGATATAAAAACAATAATAAATGTAGTAGTTTCCATCTCCAATTTAAAGTGCAACTCGCAGAGCATTTAAACATTGTATATTATTGCGTTGCAACGAGAATCGAATCTCAATTCTGTCCGTCCCGAAGTTGTAATTTTATAAAAATAGACTGGACAACACATGCTTCTGGTGGGTATTACTAGCCAATAGTCATCGTTATGACAAAATGATGTCAGCAGATGCATAGGTTGTTATGAAGCACTTTCGCAACGCAAATATTTTTAATTCTCGCGCCGTTTCCACCGGCCTAATTACTTGTCATATTTGTTAATTGGGCATCCTGGAAAAATTAAGCGCGAGCTCCGATTCCTAGTGAGAGCAGGTAACGGCCAAATTGAGAGGTCCGCAGGTCGTGTCCTTGACCTAACGACGTTTCGCTTTTGCATTATCGTAACTTAATTGATTCCGCGATAATGGAGTCTGTTTTCAAGGCCAGGGAGAAATATCCTAAACTTTAAACCGCAGACGACGTTAAATATCGTTTTGCATTAAGTACGCGGGATTTAACCGCTGAGTGTTTAACCGCTGTGAGTGTTCCTTATTAAATTGACCGCCATTGGAATTTAAATCTCCGATATCGTGCGAAAGTTACGAGGGACGTCTTCATCAGCACAGCAGTCATCAGCAGTCGGATTTGCCAGATTTCCTGGCTACACGAATTGCAGCGGAGACGACCGAACACACGGTCTCCCGCGTCCGATGCGTTCGTGATCAAGTAACTTTAGTTAATTAATTATTTCTACCAATCCACATTAAGATTTGAGACATGGTTCACCGAGTAAAAGCTTTTCCTGATGGCGTAAATTCATATGCACCAAATATAGTCTTCCTAGGAAGTCAGTTACAGAGCATTATGAGAGTGTTTTCATTTAAATCACCTGCTCCCTACTTTATTTAGGTTAATCTGTAATACTGTGCAGCGATAAGGAAGATTCTCATTCGACTCGTCATGATTCGAACTTCGGACACGATATCCCATTTCTACGATTGAGCTAGTCGAGGTAACATCTTACCTCCATGAAATTACCCTCATTATTTGAGTGTATTATTGTATAAAATTATAGCGGGATTTCGTAACCTAACAAGGTAGACATAAATTACTACACAAACGTTTAACAGTGTTTAACTTCTTTAGTTAAAATGAATACAAATTTGAACCATGTTGAATATTTGAACTTCTCTGAATGCATAATGGAAAATAAACATGTTCTTACAATGTCCTAGAAAATACGTATTTTTGTGAAATTTTGATTACTATATTTGGTATTAGCCATACAAGTGTTAATCCTATTTATAACTTTCGCAAAAAGCTAAGAAATTTAAAAACAAAAAAATTACCAGCTAGCTTTTTTTTATGTTTTAAAATCTTCATTATTCTCATAAATTTAAAAGGCTAAATAAATAAAATGTTTGTCAGGTTGATCAAAAAAATGAAACAAGAACTTTAATAAAAACCTGTTTGCAAAAAATTGTTACGACAACTTATCGAAAAATTGTCTACCAGAGATAGAAGACGTTTGCAAAAACTCTTAAATCTCATATCTTGCTATTTGAATTTTTCTGCGATTTTAATTACAAAAAAACTTCGACGTTTTTCATATAATAGCCATACAAAAACTTCAATAATAATAGATATAAAAAACCGCAATTTATTCTTATTCAGATAATATACTCGAATTCTCCCGCGTCACGACCATAAAAACTTTTCATCCCAAACTACAAGCGGATATATTTTTTTATGATAATAATTGTGTGGGTCTATTCAACTCTTGAATACAAAACTTGAGCACTTTTGATCAACGATTGATCATTTTCATTGTATTGAGTGTTGATTCAGGGTTGATTGATTCGAATGAATATGACCTCTCATATTCGAACTTGATCAGAAACGAGCCGATATTTCGTCGTGATTTAAATCGTCAATTAAAAACAAGTGGTTAAAATAAATTTAAATCAACGAGTAAGTTAGTTATTAGAAGCAACAAAAAAATTAGAGCTATTTCTAACCTACTTGAATAAATAAAAGGGGACTATTAAAATTTAATCACCAAACTGTATTTAGGTTATTAGATTGCTTGCGATTTATTATTTTAGTAATCGTTCACCTAAATAATAACAAAATATATTTTAATGATAATTAAAAAAAACTGAAACAGCCTTAGAACGCAAACCTGATTAACACAAAATTATTTATTTATTAATGATCACTGAAATCTTGAATGGAAACCAAAACTAAGAATTTCATCATTGAAATTAGGTACATACGATATATGAATAGGTTAGGGGTTTTTGTTATTTTTTCTTAATAAAATTGAAATTGACTGTAAAACATTAATGCTTATTTATTATTAAATATTTAAATAATATTAATAATCTAAAACACAAATATGAAACAGCAAGAAAGAACAATGGTCACGACTGAGACTCGAACTCGGAACCTCTACACTCCGGGAGTAAATTAAAAATAATTAAAAAAATATATTAATAATTTTCAATCTAAAAAAAAATGATCGTTTAAAAATGCCGCTTTCTAATGAGGTCTTGATGGCTTAATTGACAGAGTGTTACTCCCGCCTAGAGTAGAGGTTCCGAGTTCGAATCTCGGTCATGACCATTGTTCTTTTTAGTTTCTGGCTTTTTTCTGTTTCGTATTTGTGTTTTAAATTATTGATTTTATTTAAATATTTTTTTCTTGTTACCGTATAGCTTGATTAACAAAAACTGACATTAGCAGGTACCTACTTTTAAAATATATTCTTGTGTTTATCTTTAACTGCTAGGTTATAATTTCTTGTGACAATATCGCAATATTGTATGATCAAACTTATATTCAAGCCCCAAAATATTTTAATGATTAATCGATAACCTATAAATTTTTTCCCCTTCAACTTTTTGTGTTTTAACACTTTTTTTAATTTTTCGGCAGAAATTCACTGTTAGTAAAACAATTGAATACAACCCGAGTTTAGTTCCTATAATTTTATTTGAAAAAAATTTTCTGTGCTTATAATTTTAATAATTTGCTATCTTTCTTATAAATCACGAATCCGACAGTAATTAAAGAACTTACACTCTTTCTTGTTCCGATGAATTATTTATTGGTGTTTACAATTTTTGATTTGAATGGTAATTTTGTTTACCGTTCCAAATATCTTGATACAAATCAGGTCGGAAACATTTGATTTATTAGCCAAATTAAATAATGTTGTTTTGAGAGCTCCTTCATGAATTGAATTAATGATTAATTTATTAGCACTCTGTCAAAGTTTTGTTGTCAAATATTGTAAATTTCCTACATACAAATTACATTTCTTTAAAAAAATAACAACCAAAAATGGTTTACTTTTATTCTGTAACATAAATATGATAAATATTTCATATTCACAATGAACGAATTGTCAAATGTTATAACCACTAATATACGAGAATTGAAATGTAGAGTTTTTAATTATGTTTTTTTTTTTTTTAATCTTACAACTTTATTTTTATTTTTTATATGAATACCGCACAAGAGTCTCAACTGCTCCCAACCGTCTAGAGCCAGTGAGACTATGGCATCCCCAAGTAGGGTATGTTGTGAGGCTGAAGGTACTGGGGAGGGGAAGGAGATTGGGAAGAGGAAGGTTGGGAAGTACCTGGCTATTCAGATCTGGTCACCAAACACGGCTATAGCCATTTCAAGCAACGTTTCGATTCTGAATGGTGGTCTTTCACCAGGGCGATACTTAAAGTATCTACCACTCTGGAACGTGCCGAAAATATACTTTTTATTATTTTCATATGAATTAAATGTGTTATGACACATATTAATTAAATAAAAGTTATTGGCGCACGCCGGGTTTGAACCCGCGACCACTCGACTATGGAGGCCGTCGAATTCAACAACTGTCGATATTCAAAACTTCTTGTGAATTCTTCTTGTTGTCTGGCTTGTAATATTATGATTAAAAAACTTTGTTACTTTTTTATACTTATTTAGAGTTAATTAGAGTTTAATACAGTAAAGTAATTAATACATCTGTGGAACTAATTGATTTCCACCATGAAAAGAAAACTGTTTCAAAAATATATATTTCATAAAGACTACATTGAGGCCGACCAGGTCGAAATGACAGTTTTCAGCCCAGTGTTTTAGAATTTAATATTCTGCCTCTTCCTCCATCTCGGCAAAAACTACATTATTTTTTTACAGCTTTGAATGATAGGAATATAAAGTTTTTAAATACTGTCAGGTTAAGCGTACCTCTTTATTAAGCTCGTGTAAACAATCCTAGGAAACATGAACACATTGATTTTATATTAAATATTATCTTCCATAAGTAGATAATGCTTATCGCATTGTATTGTGCAAGCGAATGCAAATCAACCCGCAGGGAAATTAGATTCCGTCGAGTTATACCTCCCAGGAATACACGAATGTTTGCAGGTTACTTAATCGAGATATCGTATTATACCTATTATACCTTGGTCGTATACCCATATGTTATACATAACAATTATTGTTGGAATATAACGTGTTATATTCATAAAATGTGTTATTTCAAATTAAATAAAAAATATATACATATTAAAATTTTGTAAATTTGCGGTACGTTCCAGAGTGGTATATACTCTTAGTATCCCCTTGGTGAAGGACTACCATTCAGAATCATACTGTTGGCTAAAATGGCTTTGACCGTGTTTGGTGATCAGATTTGAATAGCCAGGTACTTCCAAACCATGCGAAATTCACATTTACAAAATGGCGGCTTTACAGATTTATTTATATACCATTTTGAAATTCTTCATTTCATTATTATCTCAAATCTTTAGTTTATTATGGTTAATACCATGAATTGTACACATATGTTCTTATAGGCTTCATGTTTAGGCTTAAGTTCATTACAACATTAAAAATACAGTGTTAAAATATTAAGATTTCCACAAAATTAACTATTAGAGTGGGAAAAAACACAACATACTCGTATTAAGAATTGATTTTATGGGAATATACGAAAATAAAAATAAGAGGATGTAATTTGACCTTTAAGGAATAACAAATAAAAAACCACCCATTTCAAATCTAGAATAATGTCTGCTAAAATACATTATAGGTAAGTAGGGTTTAAAAATAATATTTTTTTAATGTTTCATTTTCTAGATACATTCGTCAGTTCTAATTTTGAAAAGTTCCCACTTGTACGTACGTACTCACACATAAAATTATTTATAGTTAATTCTCAAATCTAGTGTTTTACATTGTAGACAATACAGATAGCTTAATGTGATTTCGTTTAGTCTTTTTTCATTTAAGAAAGCGAAAAAAATTTTTTCGGTGAAAAATATCACTCATATTCTTGAATTATGATTATTTTTGGATTTGTCGGGGACCCCGAAACGCTTAACGCAAAGAACTCTCAATTTTCAAGAGTCTTAAAACAACAAGGAAGTGGAATTTAAAAGTCCACAATCTCTTTTTTGTCTTCAAAGAAAACGTTTTTCCTTTATTGTGTTCATTCATATTTGTGCTCTCGTTAGAGATTAAAAACCGACGAACACTGAAAAAAAAACGTTTATACATAAGTGTGAAAGTACCTTATTTTGTTATCCATGTCATAACAAAGACTAACTTTTTGTTAAATGGAACGTAACTAATTGTTATGTTTAATGCTTTATTTGTTGTCAAATCTAAAACCAAGCGTAATTCGTAGGAATTAGTGTCGATATCTCAATCAATTAATCAACACTGCAAAACTAACTGTTATAGTTCCGAACCCATCTTGAGACGGGGTAGGCTCATGTTTTCAATCACTATTTAAAAAAAAAACAATTTTTATATCACTTTTTAACTAATGCTTTAAATGATTCATCATCCAAAAATGCAAAAAGGACTTAGTATTTTAAACTAAGTAAATGACAGTATTTAGTCTTTGGACTTGGGAGGGTGCAGACAAAATTGCAATAAACACATTCTAAACGTATCGGATCTAGAAGTCTATTTAAAGCTCATCACAAATATTAATATTATTTACAACGAATGACAGATTCCCAAATATCGAATTTATCGTAGTTACATGATGAGACATATGTGCGGTAAAACCATGTTTGACCGTATTCAAAATGTGGATATCCGGAAAGAATGCAAGGCTGATGTGAGCGTAATGAATAGGATCAAGAAAGGGACGCTTAGTTGTTTTGGGCATGTAGAGCGAATGAACGAAGAAAGGAGTGTGAAAACAATATATGATGCGAAAGTGAATGGAAGAAGAAGTCGAGGACGCCCTAGAAAGACATGGCAAGATCAAGTAAATAAAATACTTGAATCGGGTCATGTGAAGAGTCAGAATAACAGAAGAGATGAGACGATGTATGAATGTGAATGAAGCAAGGAGTGTGTGCCAAGTCAGAGTTTTATGGCGGTCCGTCCTCTATGTCTACCCCTGCGGGGAAACGGCGTGATGGTTAGTTAGTTATGTAAGCTCGACAACATCAAATTTATTGTTACGAGATTATTCAGTGTTTCTTAATAAAATTCTTCGATTAACATAATATTTCGATTATGGCAACCCTTAAGTCACCCGTTTCCTTAGAGCTTGGCCGAGAGTGACATCACAATATAGCGCCAGAAGGTGGGTGGGAGGGGAGGGTGGGGTTTTCACCGGATAATGAAGCTTCTGCCTCCACGTGTTGTATTACATTTCACGTGGAAACTGTTTTGACACTTGCTCCTCGGCGCCCTCGTAATTTGGCAGTTGCAAAGGCGGTTGTTGCAACTCCTTTGCTTGTTTTCGTGACGCAACAAATTTTTCAGTTTTTCACAACCCTGCATATGTGGCTGAAAAATTGTTGTCATATACTGTGAAAAACGTGGTAAAATCAAGTAGTGTTGAATTGTACATAACCATGTAGAGAATCAAAGTGATTTATACGGTTCCTAATACAATAACGTACACTGCACGTTTCAATTAATCTTCCTAGATAATCTAGTGAAGTAGGTAATATAAAAAAATAAAACAATAATCTTCCCAACATTTTTTTCGTGCAAAAAAATAATTAAATCCATAAAAATAATCACAATTGTTACACACAATTCGTATAACAGCACTAATGTTGATATTTTGCGTCCGTGAATATTAATTTGAATTAAAAAAACCCATCACTTCGAACTTGGAAATGAACGTTTTGTGTCATTCGTCTTAAAAATTAACCCTTCGTGAATACAGGAGAATATTACTAATACGAATAAAACACCTAAGGGAACAAATAAATTAATACACCTGTTAATTTATTTGCATTAACGGATTATTGTTCAATTATAAAAAATACATAACACGAAATGAGAAAAAAAGAGTAACAGAGAAACAATAGCACATACATAATATTTGAATGAAGTAATGACAAAAATAGGACAAAAATATACATTTGATAGAACATTTGAGTCAAAGCCTGAACAAGGTTTTGGTAGAGTCGATGATGTTGGACATAATAAATTGTATTCTTCGAAGATTGTTATCGTAAAGAATGACAAAAATCATTTAGACCGGTACCAAAAATTTCAAGACCATGCATGGCTTGAGTTAAGCAAGTTTGAACAAATATCAACATTCTGGACATTGGAGAATGATACCCATAATATAAGTAGAGTGATGATTGAGGAACAGCAATTCATTGTTTCTAAGTCTACAGTAAGGATTGTTGAACTGGATGAGTTGCAACAAAGAAGGTGAGTCAATAATACAATTAATAATGTATGCAGTGTTCTTGGAGGGTAGTAAAAATTGTTTCGTAAGAATTTTTAATCGATGTTTTTAAAATTTTGGGATCTATATTTGCTATTTTGCGATATTTTATATTTCTTTCTCTACACAGGTACACCATTTCGGTTCGTTAGATATACAAGTTTATTTTTGTAAGGCTAGACTACCGCAGCCATTGCACGGTACTCCCACGTGCTCCTGTCCCCGTAATTCAAGATGCCGCGAGGCTTTAGTACTTTCAGGCGGTAGCGCGATACTCGGATATCCGGATATTCGTAGATTCTCAGACCGCGTGGTATCTCGCTGGCGGTCACAGCGTCAGATTCAAATGGAGAAGTTTTAAATGCGCCACCGGAGGGAAATTATTCCTTTTCAGGAAATATGACGTCCCCGTCCCTCTGATGTCAACCGCCCCGTATCCCCGCACAACCTTTCAACTCAAATTGAATGAATTTCCTTTTCCTGTTGAAACCGCCATAGGATATTCCCAAATTGCGCCCCGGCAAAAAGAGTGGATATTTCATTTATTCCTTTGGGTTGCAGCATGTTAGCTTTGTGAGGATTAAACTAAGCCATTCAATTTATTTAGACAGTTTTTGTGTAACTTTTTTGTGGTCCATTACAGTTTTCAACAAAGAGTTTTTTTTAATGCTTTGGTAGTAATCTATGGATTAAAGGCAGTAGTCAAAGGTCACAATCAAAGATTGCTAATGGTGAAATTGTTAACCAGTTTGGTTAACTTTATCAAACGAAATTATGAACACCGCAATACTCAACTCTCTCAACACTCATGTATAACTTTAAAAAAGCATGTTCATATATGTTTGCGCCGCGCGAGAATTAAACTGTCAATCTTTTGATTCGAAATGAAAGGCGAAAAATACTACGCTATTGATGCTGTACAAATTCTGGTTTCTTGTAGAATATAATTTACCAAACACTTGAAGACAACACTTAATACAAAAAGGATACACGAAGCGCTTTCTTTAATTTATTTTAAAAATAAAAAATTGTTTCGTTACGTGTCATAAAGTGGTCTGATCGTACGCGACATGATAAAACAAGGCGCCACCAATCTGGGTGTAATGATGTTGAATTAAAAAATGGATTAAAAACTATCATAAAAAACTCGATATTTAAATTATTATATAATACGATCAAAATGAACTTAGGGATCATCAAAGCATTGAAATACTTGATTAATAAACTATGTCCAGGTTAAATACTCCGACTCAATGTCATGTGTTTATTTACGGGCTAGATCATTCACCCTTATGTTCTCTCCTTCCCTTGATCTCTATATATTATATTCCTCTATATCAGATCTAGTTTGCTGCATTTACCGGCTGATTGAAATCCAAACCCGGTTCCCCATATAGGTACTGTGCCTCGAGACAAGAGTACTCTTGGTTGGGGTAGTACAATCGTATCTATGTTTTTTTTGATATACCTAATAAAACTACAAAATAATAGTGATACTCACTGGAATGGAGAATTTAATTTCGTAAACTCTTAACTTAGGAAAGCTTGATTTGATACAACGAATATTTTATTTTACCGTAAACTACGGGTAAGGTTTATAAATTCTGTGATAGTAACTAGAAAAGTTTTTTTTTAATTCTTAAATTGTGGGTTATTTTCTTATACGCTCATTAGAAAATAACATACCCATACCGAATTTTCTGAAAGTAGGTTTGTTGCATTTTTTTCCTTAATGCTCAAATTTTTTTGGTGTTGCACTGACCTATTTAAATAATGAAAAAAGGTACTTCCAATTTTTACAACAATCAAAAATGGTTTTGTATGAATTTGCACTCATATCAGCCTTTTTTGATTCCTTAAACAGCTACAAAGTATCACGATCATTCCACTGCAATGACATTTTTATATTGCCACTTTTTCGTTTCACGTAAGCATAATAAAAATGTAGACCTTTCATGAATTATTAAAGGTTTTTTTATACGAAAATCACCATAGTTACTCATAATATGAGAACCCTTAAATATGTGCTTTTATAAAAAGCCGTCTTTCTTTTTTTGCCGATGCCTTTTAGAAAATATATTGGTTCAAAGCTATGTACCTTATCATTAAAGTTCCAGCAATATTCATATTTCAACATTTCTTCGATGCCTTGCCTTTGGCAACATTTTAATTTAAGTCATACTAAAAGTAAAAACGAACGTACCTTCTAAATTTAATGTTTTCATTTAATATGATGACTTTCAACCGTTTGCATTGTCAAGTACCTATTTTACGAGAAAAATATTTACGGAGTTTAAAATTATTTAGGAATACAGAAGTGAACAGCTTTGCTCTGTTCAGACTGAGAGTGCAAAAAGCTCCTGACGTCTTTTTCTAGCTTAAAAACGCCAAAGTGAAAACAATAACCACTATTGGCAATACTTTTTAAAGATTACAAAAGAGTACATACGGTGGTCTCTCTTTCACCCGTGGGTCTTGGGTACGGAAAGTACAGAATTATATTTCTTATGTGACCACTTTCAAAAAAGAAAATAGTTTTTCTAACTAAATATTAATGTGTTAATAATAAGATTTCAAAAAATTGAAATATGCATTTTTCTGCTATTTTGCTTTATAAATTTTATTATTAGTATGTTTAAAGTGAAACAAAATCATAGTTGTTTTTTTGACCATGCGAAAATATGTGTAAATAAGTATAAAGGTCAAGATATACGAGTATTTCAAAATCGAAATTGTTTTTATTAAGATGAGCTGCCACAGTATTATTTATTTAAAAAAATCAATTTTCTTTCTAGAAGTCACGTCATTTTTCTCTCTTTAATGGATTATTACACGATAGTGATTAAACACCACCAAACAATTAAAATAGCTGCACTATTCGTTATTTTTGAAATGCATTTTTTAAAACTGAATATTCATTCAGTGCAACAATAATCATGTACCAGTCAGTATAAGTAAGTCCAGTTTAAACAGAGAAGATTCCACACAAATGAATAAAATACCTTGTAGTTATTATTATGACTTTTGGCTAATCTAAAACAGAGGTTCCCAAACTTTTTTGTCCCGTAGACCACTTGCCATTTTTTTCTGTTTTGTATAGACCCCCTGCTTTTCTTATATTGATTTTTTTTAGTGTTGGGAAAAAGTTTTGTGAATGCTTCAGGAATTGTTAGTTCTTTGAAATGAACCCTTTGCGGTGAACACTTCAATTGTAGTCGAACTCCCAAAAAATGGTACTAGTCGGTAGAGATCTCAAATCGAAAAGTGCTAGCAAATCAACAAAAATTCCTCTATGAAAAAAAAGCACTAGTCGGTAGAGATTTGAAATCGGAAAGTACTAGCAAATCGACAAAATATTCTCCCCAAAAACGTACTAGTAAATTGACAAAAAGATGAAACTGAGGAAGAACCAGTTCCTCGCCAAATCTTTGTAGTTATTTGGTTCTTTGTAGTCTTTAAAGTTGAACTTCCATTGAAGTACTTAGAATAAAGTACTTCATTGAAGTTCGACTTTAATTGAAAAATAAAAACTGCCGCAAAATGAAGTAGTTCGCACCAACGGAACTACCAACTTCAATTGAAGTATTTTAAAATTGAATGCAGTGGAAGTATATTGAAATTGTTGCAGTTTCAACATCAATTGAAGTTGGAACTGCCGCAAAAGGAAGTAGTTCTTTGAAGTTTGCGAGAAGCCAACATTTTGGTGACGGCCTGTCTTAATGGAATCCACTCTCGTGGACCCTCATTTACGTCTCATGCACCCCCATTTTTTTTTTCATTGACGTGGACCCCTTCCAGGTCGGAATCGACCCCTGGGGGTCGATATAGACCACTTTGGGAATGACTGATCTAAAACATTGTATATTGGTTGTGCCATTACACCAAAAGTCTTGAATGTAAACCGTAGATGTTAATATACTATGTGTAAAAACTTTTGTACATGGGATAATCTTAAGTTCATTACTTTGACTAAGTTAATATTATAGGATCCGTCGTAATTACATTATCACTATCTAACTTATCATAAATCAATACAAAATTATGCTCAACGTTTCCAATTTCCCAAATGACCCAAAGTAGTTTCCCAGCAATTATCTGGTAAGCGCACACCCGTTTCAATAAGTGCGCCCAGTGCTTTAAATACGTGTTAGCTTAGGATTGATGTAATCCTGAAACTGGACTTAACAATTTATGTGTACATATTGGAAACATTAAATAGTCCCTTTGAGTTAAATATCATTTCGTGGGTATTGCTGAAACAAATCAAATACTCGGAAATTTTCAGCCCTGATAAATGCGGCAAATTCAAATTTATTATGCTCAATCTCTGCTAGTGATGATTAAATTAAAGACTTGCGTTGATTTCTACAATTGGAACTTCGCTTTATAATACATTATTTCTCTACCAATTTTTATTCGTACAGCAGATTTGAACACTCTTTTCTAAATCTTTTTGAATGTGTTTTTTTTTTCCTGTAACGTTGTTTGCATAAAGCCACTCTAATGAAATACGTTTGCTTCATGGTAATTGGTTCACATTAGTAATGTAAAATACCTGTAGATAAATAAATTGAAAGATAGTACAATTAATTGGCATGGTAAATTAATAATTGAGCTCAGCTGAAAATAATATTCACTATAATGTACAAATCGTATTTTGTACGTGTATGAATTATCCCCTTTATTTGAAAAAAGTGAAATATTGATGGTTCAAAGTTAGGTCTATTGTTGACGACCTTCTCGGTAGATCGGTAAGCTCTTTGACTATGGAAGAATAGAAAAAAATGTGTTAATTTTTTAGATGTTTTTTTTTTAACTCATTGCATTTTGAATAATTCATATAAGAGTGTATTTGCACCTCATTGCAAAATGGGACGTTCAGCATCACCCTGGTGAAAAAACACCATTCAGATTCGAAACTTGATTAAAGTGGCCGCGTTAGATGATTTGATCGGAATAGCTAGCACTTTAAACATTTTTTTTCTTTTATTTTTCTAAATTTTGTCATCGACCACTGTAAAAGCATTTTTTAGCAATTGCAAGAAATACACGAAAAATAGTGATATATGTGTATTTTTTTTCAAATTTGAATTCGACACAATAGTTTCAACTGCTCCTAACTCAGCCAGTGGGACTATGGCTTCCCAATCAGGGTATGTTGTGAGGCTTAAGGTCGTTGGGAAAGGAAGAAAAGGGAGGGGAGGAAGATTGGGAACCACCTGGCTGAATAACTCTGATCACATATGAATTAAATAAAATGAAGAAAGATCAAAGAAAAGAGTTTTTGTATTCATCACAAGAACTCTGAATAAGTTCGTTGTCAGAAAAATCCGATTGTGTCCTCGGGTCGATTTTAATATTCAAGTTTATCAGCCGAAGTTGGCGCAAATTTCGCTATCGGAAATCGGGAGCGCAGAATATTATTTGACAGTGATAAATTCATAGGGCTACGGGCAATTTTCCACCATGTTGGCTTAATTCAATGATTGAGGTGAAGACGCTGGGGCCTTTCAGGTGCGATTCATTAATTCGTTAGAATCGACGTCCCCGGGGAGCAGATACGAAGACGGTGACCGCATCGATCATAACATCGGACACCGCCGATAACGGGATCATTGTAGGACATGAGTTATGTATCACCTACATACATACGGTATGATATGTTATATAGAATAAGCAGAGGAGTTGCGTCAAACAAACATAACTTGGTTTTAGTTAGTCGCCTAGGTAGCAAGAGTAAAAATCTCTTAATATTAAAAATGGTAAATAACATTAAAATAAATTAAGTTTCGTCAAACTGCTTGCAGTTTATTAAAAGTGAGCAACATTAATGATCCAAAATTTCTGACAAACTGCAAGTGTCCATCATTATGACAGGTGTTTTTGACAAAAATGCCTACCAGGAGAGCATACGTGAAGAGAGGAACTGTACAGAAAATAATGTCGGACCCCAGCGATAATAAGATTATTATAGAACATGAGTTGTAGACCATCTTTTTCTATACACATATATCTAAGAATATATCTTTCATGGGCGTTATAAAGGTCTTAAGTCAGAAAATGGCCAAAATGACTCAAGTATA
Source organism: Drusus annulatus (assembly GCA_022651775.1). Classification (NCBI taxonomy): domain Eukaryota; kingdom Metazoa; phylum Arthropoda; class Insecta; order Trichoptera; family Limnephilidae; genus Drusus; species Drusus annulatus. The sequence continues at coordinate 293,149 of JAGWCC010000752.1, forward strand.
CAGTTGCGTATCCGATTTATTGACGCATCGTTTGGTATATTTGTCTCAACTCTAGGTGTAAAATATCCAGATATAAATGCTTGGAACTTATGTCTTAGGTTTTGAAAAAACAATTATGTCGAAATACAGAATGGTCTAAAAAACCTCTATATTTAAAGAATAAATAAATGAAATTTAAAAACAAATGTTAAAAATGTTGGATTCTTGATATTTTACGGACAGTTTACTTATTTTGCAGAGACAAACTAAACTTAATTAAGCTCTCCTGAAAAATTGATATTATTGACTTAAATTTTTTTTCCCACCAATGACATATATGTCATAGTATATAACAGAGTGACATCTCAACCGCAGCAGTTAAAAAATACCAAAACATGTATGTTATCAACCTAATTTCAGTCATAAAAAATACATATATATATTTGGGTGCGTTGCATCATACTTATAAAATGTAAATAACCACTTTGCGCAGGCATTATTTCAATATACTTCTCTAAATTCTAATTAAAAGGCACACTTTACCACAATTCATTCAAATAGTGGTAAACTAAAAATACTCCAGGAAAATTGATGTTTTTAATCAGCTTATTTCTTTATACCCGACGTTGCAATTTGTAATGAATTAAAAACAAAGCATTATATGTCGCGCATTACCATTACCGAACTAAAGAATGCAATTAATAATTTACATGAAGTTGTAAATCAATAAACGTTTAGCGGCATTAATTGTTCAACACGAATTCAATTACCTGCTAATGTGAACACAAAACATTGAAACTTTAACATGTGATTAACATGTGTTGTTTGTTTGCGAATTTTCAATTATAATACCCTGTTAGGTGCTTAGAGTTATTAAAAAAATGTCATAAATCTTTTTAAAAAGATTACATTTACATCCTACGATAAACATGTTGATGTGAGATATTATCTATGTGGAAAAATAAATTGTTTGGAACATTATGGGAAGTGTTCGAAATATTGCACTATAAAGCAGAAAACAATTTTCATACCTACGATAGGAAACGAATGGAAGGTTACTTAGTTTAGGCAGTTAAAATTACATATATGCTAGGATATAATTCTGCAAAGAGTCAGCCAAAGTTTGTCCGTCTGATATATTATTTCATATTCATAGAGTGTTCCTACTCTGAAAATAATTCACTAATAAATTGCACGAATACAGAATACTTACGAAATGCGATAGATCAGGTATTTTCATTTCATTGGGGTTGTGATTTATTAAAAAACAATAATTTCGTGAACGAAACAGTTTTCTTTTTCAAATAATTTGAAGCCTTACCAACAAATAATTTTAAAAATCTCTTTTGACAAAAATGTTCAATTGAGTTGCAGGTTGAACGAAAATGGTTTACAATCATTTACCTTTTAAATCTTCCGATTCACCACGTTCCAAGCACATCGCAAAACTTTTAACTTTTCGGAACACAATTGTTCTTTTGCATCGCATTTGCTTCGTCGCTTGAGAAGTTCTATTTCCACACCTGTTCTATTCGGGACACCTCCCCTGTACTATTTTATGCACTTTTTTTTATTTTCGTGGAGAAAGTTTAAGAATTAAATTGAAATTTAAAAAAATAAGAAATTTTATACAGTTTATTTATTTTTTGCTCCTCTGAAAAATTTTAAACATACCTTTCAACTAATTCGTGATACACTGACACTCTCGATAAAACGTAGGTACGTAAGATTTGATTCGCGTATCACACATAAATATAAATTTAAATTCGAATTATCAACCGATTTACAAATACAATTAAATGTATAATCTTATAGATAGAAACTATAAAAAATATAATAATGTACTCAAGGATTTTAATGGAATAGTACATGATAATCTGATTTGAGAAAGTCATTTAGAATTGTAGTATTAAATGTAATCATAAATAATGAAATGTGTTCAATTAATTTCTTTTCAAAATTTCAATTCGTAATTTGTTTCATCAGCGCGGCGGGGCATCCTTTTCACCGACTCTACCAGGCGGCATCTGGGGAAATATCGCTGAACAAATTTTTCTTTTAGCAATTACCCGAAATCTTGGAATAATATTCTGCAGCTGGAAAACTTTTGTTGCCATCACGGTAGATAGTTCCAGCTTGCACAGTAATAGGCAATACCGACTCAATCCTGCATATCTCTGGAAAATGCCACACTCGTTCTGGATCTCGCCTTCCACTCATTTCTTGTTCAGAATTTCATACCCCATTCTTGCTTGAAAGCTTGAATTTGCATGAGAAATTCCGAATAAGAATTTAAAATATATTCTTACCATAAATTATTGCAAGTGATGTTTTTTTTTTATCCCGGCTAAGTGGGCCCTGTCGCCTTTGTTATGTAAATCGTTGTGTTCGAAAGTTCTCCGAAATATATTTTTTAATGAAAAGTTACAGCTTGAAAGAAACATTTTCTGACACAGCGAGCTCAAATGAGTCGGGAAAACGGAAGAAAAGTTTCATCTCGTTTAGGCATCCATAAAGCATACCTTTGTCGTTTTTTGTTTGAATATAAAGAGAAGAATTTATCTTTACATAACGGAGATGACCGCAATTGATGTGACTTAAGGAGAAAATATTCGAGATGCTCAAATGGTTTGGTTGTCTAGGCACATCTGATGACATAGAAACGATAAAAAAATCATTGAGGTGGCGCCACAATCAGATTCCACTCATTTTAAGTTGTCAATCCTTAAAACCGCGCGCACAGTATTTGGGATGCCACTATTTATGACGTTGTCAAAAATGAGTGGAAAATTGGAAGTCGTTACCGCCGGGCTCGAAATTGTGGAATGGATGAACAATGTTGGTTTAATATTTTTATTTGAAAATCGTCGGGAAATGGCTTGCTTGGAATATCTAGCTAGCTCAATTTTAATAATTAAATCATTTGAAGGGTTGTAAAAAAGATTTGCTTTCCCTTTTTTCTGTATGTAAACGTGAAAAAGTACGATAGTTTTAGTGATTAATCTAGAGATTAACCTGTCTTAACCGTTGTAAAAGCCTGAATATATTATCATAATCTTTACAGATTAGCAAATTTTGATTTTGCTACGAAATAAGCAGTAGAAGAAGGAGAAAAAATATTTTTTTTCAATGTCTATAAAACTCTTCAATAGAAAGGCTTTAAATCAATTTGTATATATTTATAAAGTAAAGCATCAGTGTCCTTCTTTAAATATGCAAACAAATCAAAATATAAAATTTAAAAAAAGTGGTTAAAAACAAAGTATATGTGTTCTATTTATAAATCAAAATATATTTCGTGGGATAAATTTTGCCTATTCTTCACATCGTCAAAATAATTAAATAAGTTTAGTATCATTTCGTATTTATATTTGTAATACTTACTTACAGGTCAACAAAATCAATATAAGTATATCAATATAATCCACGATCTTAGGGTCGGTTGTATGCTTTCGTATCAATTCTCGTATCACACTACAATAGTGCGGTACGTACTCCATATTTATTTGCGGTTTGACTTACATACCTACCAAATAAACAACCGCCCGCCTGTCTTTGTATCTAAATTCCTGCACAACACGCTCTGTTTGGAGCTTACCTTCGGTCCTATTCTCACGAGTTCAGTTACACTTTTAACGAGAAATAAAATTAACCCTCTCGCTCGCTCAGTAGAGTTTGATAACTCGTTTGCCAGAGAGGTTTGTAATATGAGGGGTTTTAAGGTTTTAACGCTGTGAGGAATATGGACCAACTACTCTTGGGCGTATAGAGATTCCGCGGTTTGTTTCGCCTGAAAGGTATCCACCTCCTTCTAACCACGCACTGTTTGTCCGTGTTTATTTAGCGAAACGTGACCCGGGCATGAATAGTAAATGAGCAAATACGGGAAGGAATACACATACTAGGGGCACGACGGGAACGAGCCGAAATGCTAAAATTGGGATTCTTTTGGCTCGTGATATGCAATGTTTGTCTTTGACATTATTTGCGATTGGAAATAAGGCTTTTTGTACGCCTTTGTGATATCATATCGCTGTGTTCCTTTTAGCTTAAAAATATTACGTAAATTTATGGATGTAAAAAATATCGTCGTATGTTTTTAATAAAATGAGACTTTAGAGAAATCCTGCTTACTTTGCTCTACTTCGGAGGTAATGTATTTATATATTATCTGTGTTTTGTTTTATAAAATATTTTTCATCGTTTTTCATCATTTTTCATCCATTTTCCAACTTTTTTATGTGACACCATATCAGGTTCCACTATACAAAGCCATACTCTAAAATTATCTTAAATCGGAATGATAATGAAATATTAAGCAATGAGAAAAGTGAAAGAGAAACGATAAAGGGTAAAAAATTCTAATAAACAGAGCTGGAGCTATTCCAAGTAATGTTTTGATCCAGAATGGTGGTTTCAAGAACAATACTGATCTGTACTGCAAAACAAAGTTTCTGATGCATATTATGTACTTACAAATAACTTCCAGGTCCTCTTACCGTTCTGCCATGGATAAAATATCAAAAAGCTTTTGAAAAAAATGTTTATTTAATTCATTTTCAACAAATTGGTGTTTGAACTGGGAATAGAACATCATCTCTGTTATTTAATTCGTTCTAAAATATGTTCGTCTTCTCTCGAGCTGTATAAAAGTTCGACTTTAATAAAACTTCAGATTCTTAATTGAAATATGTCAAAGCCTGCCGGCATACTATTGCCTTAGTCAAACGACGCGGCGTGTTATCAGAACTTTGTATTGACAACGTTTATATTTTAACAGAATGGTTTGCGATTTTATTGAATTGAACTGAATAAAAATATTGTGCTTTTAATCCATACTAGATATTAAGGTATTGTTTCTGAATGTGAAATATTATTTCAGTTTACTGTTATCATTACTACATACAACAATAAAAATGAAATACTAACTTTGCATAAGACCACAGATTTTATAAAAAAAACATGACCCACCGATTTCGCTTAGCCTAAGCATCATCAGGGTCAAACATCAAACTAATCAAAAAATACACAGTGTGCGGTTATATATACTCACATACAGAGGGATAACACAATAAAAAAATAAAATGAAAAAGAATAACATTTTAAGTATTATTAAGGAACAGAGATAAATAATATGAAATGAAACAGGTAAAATTTCAACAGAGAACGTGATAAAAGAATAACGATAAATATTATGAGGTTTCGGGAAATGTACTTAATATTGAACTACTGAACAAATTTAATTGATCATTAAGATTTCGACTGTTCATTTTAATGTTTTTTAAATTTATTTTTGGTGCTCCTAATTATTTAATCTGTTGCCATGACCGTTTTAATGGAGAATATGAGCACCGGTGCTTTTATTGAAGGTATGATTTTTTTCTCAATAAGATGATCGGCAAATTCTGAAAAAAAAACCGTAGTTATTTTAAACACAAAGTGATTGTTTTCTACGAAAATATATTATTACATAGACGCACACATTTATCCAGAATATTTCATAATACTTAGTACGTGTATAATAATAATATATTTTTTTTTAATTGCTACCATGATTTGTCAGGTCCGATATTAGTTCCTAGCTAATTAGATTGCATGTTGTAAGATAAAAAATAACCAGTTAAGCCAAGTGTATATTAATGTAGTTATTATTATACATAAATATGTATTTTAGCTATGATATTACAGTGGGTGTTGATAGCTTTAAATGGTATTTATGGTTTTAAAGATTATTTTGTAGAACTCCATTTTAATTTTTAGGTTTTTTAATTTTATTTAAACAATAATAATTATTATTATAAATTAAAAAAACAATTTTTAGTTAAAAGCTCTACGATGTAATTATTTTTACGCGTGACAACTGTTTCGCCTTCTGAGGGCATTATCAAACTGTGGAGAAGCCACATACAGACCGACTATTTATATCATGTTTAATGTTATTATTATTTTTAATTACCAATGTCCCCATTAAGTTTTTCTGATAAATTGTAATTATTGTTGATGTCTATCAACATGGGGAGTTCCCCTACCTAAGGGTATTCTATTGTTTGGATTTGACAAAAGGTCATTAAGGAGGGGCATTGGTGTATCCTAATTCGTTTTGGGAAACGGGGTTTTTATTTTTATTTTTAATAATCTAGTATTTAATTATCCCGCAAAATTAAATACAACTAGATTATTAAATATAATTATCAAAAATATTAATCGGGATAATTATATCTGAATAGCTTTAAATGGTATTATTTGAAAAATTTTCGGAGTCGCCTTTCCCGAGCCAATTAACCATTTGGTTATTATTGGACCTACCATTATATATGACGTTTTTCAGGTTTTAATGTTTATTTTGGGAGGGATTTTATTGTATATTTTCGGTCCCATATATGTTTGCCTTTTGACACATTATGACCATTTGACTTTAAAAGTTGTATAGAAAATATCTGATGTTGATCGAGTCCATATGAACAAAGAAAGATCTTGTAATGCCACGAGCTCGATTGCTGATTAAATAAGCATTATATTTAATTTTATAACCATTTTTCACCGGTTTCCACTAATTAATTGATAATTTTACTCAATTAAGAATATATGCTTTTATCTTTTTATTACTTACGGCTTGCTGGCGATCTAATCTGTGTTGGTTTTTATAAACAATTACGTGATTTATTTCGGTTATCATTTTGATATTGATTGTTTTATTTCGTTATTAGATACGTCTACGTCTTATCATCAATCATAATAATACCATCATAGCCTGTTTGATGACAAAAATTAAAACGTCAAGATGCTTTCGTGGATAAGGCCATTGAAGGATTACCCACATGTCAGATTTATTATTTATGTTGTTGCCAAAACCAACATAGTCAAAAGATGAGATAAATATATATTATTGCTATTATTTTTTATCATCGTTTGTCAGAGTATGTAATTAAATATGGTATTTTTGCTTTTAATGTGTAATTAATTTATCAACGTCATTGTGACAACGAAAACCGTTTTTTATTTAAAAAAAAACAATAATATTATTCGATTTTTCTTTACAGCGCCATTTAAACATACAACGACATCATTTAGCGCTTTAGAAAACTACAAAATAACTAACAACTGAAGTTTTATGGACATAAGCTTTAAATCAAATATATATATGTATATTTTTTTTTATTTTTTATATATATATATATATATTTGTATATATAAATACATAGGACGCTTTCTTCATAACTACGTCCAATTGGAGATTGTTGTGAAGCTGAAGGGAGTGGGGAAAGAAAGGAGATGGGGAGGAGGAAGGTTGGAAAGTACCTGGCTATTCAAATCTGGTCCCTAAACACGGCTAAAATTATTTTAATCAACGTATCTATTCTGAATGATAGTCTTTTGCCAAAACGATACTGTGAAACTTAATTCTACGGTAACTCAAAAGTAGCATAAATGTCAAAGTAACTAAATTTGCTCGAAATAGATGCACTTAGATAAACACGTTGATATTTACAAATAAAATGAAGAACAACTTGCTGCCAAAATATATTTTTGATAAAATTATTTATAATGTGGATATTCACAGACATAACACAAGGCCATGCAGAGAAATTAGACTACCAAAAAAGATTCAAACCAAAACACAAAACAGCTTACTTTATCAAGGGATAAAATGCGCTGCCAAAAACCATCAAAATGATACCAATCAATAAATTTAAAATAACCATTCAAAATACGTTAGTAATATCAAATAGTATCAAGTAAGTAATTATTATAAAGTCAAAAAGTACATGAATTAAAATGGTATATTTTGTAAACTTTAGGGTTTAGCTGCCAGAAACGAAATAGATTCTGATATCGATGGAAATAAACGTGCATATGAAATTATTAACATTTATACCTACAGACGGAATTCTCTTTGAGTATTACAAATTCGAGGAAAAAGCGATTTGACACGTTTATATGAATGTACCAGATTGTTAACGATTCAGTAAGTTACAGCTAAACAATTAATTTCAGTATTGATGAAGGACCGACTAGTCGTAGCGGGTGACTTGAATCTAATAAATTTGTTGACTGAAATTTACTATAATTGCTTGAGCCAGCACACTTCTTTAATGAAATATAACGTTTCTTTTAATCCCCTTCATCTTAAAATTCGTTTTCACTGTGAAAATTTAAAATATAACGTATCCGTTAGAGCCATTTTAAGCCGCTATTGAAATAATCGCTTGCAACATGTAACGTTTTGTTATTTTGATCAGTAACGTGTAACGTTTTGTCGTTTTGATCAGCAACGTCATCGGCTATCGGAAGACTTATATAACCTAAACGCAATCCAAATACTAAGTTTGGAGATCGCGCTTTCGGAGTTTCGGGGCCGAAGGCTTGGAATAAACTCCCTCCGGAACTGAGATGTATAACGAGCCCAACAGAATTTCGGTCCAAACTGAAAACTTACCTTTTCAGACTCTCATATCCTTAAATTCATTAAAAGAATCTCAACATAATCTGTCTCTCGACGAATCACCTTTAGATATGCAAATTTTAACCAAATCCTGTACTGTATGACAAATTCAGAAAGTCCATTATTTGAATTTCGCTCCCATGCTCTAAATCGGAAAAAAAAAATTAAAATAATAATCATAATTTTAAGTAAATAATTGTGTCTATCTGATGAGACCTGCCAGGTAAGTATGTTCCTGTAAATTTTCTTATTTAAACTAGGAATTAATATGTAACCATAGAAAGTAAGATATGTACAGCGCCCTTGAGGTGATTTTTCACAAAAACGGCGCAATACAAATCGTCCAAATATTATTATTATTATTATTTTAATACGAGACATGAAAACATTGCATCTCAGTTTTCTCGCAGGACGATAAAATTTTGAATATTATATTCTCATATCTTTATAATGAAACCCTTGCATTCGTGGGGTGGTTGTTGTTTTTCATCCTCTACCGCGACAAAAGCCACGTCTTCATACAGATCTGCTGTCTGAAGATAATTCGCCTTCGAGCAGCTCCCGGCTCTGGGCTATGGGATGCTTGGCTTTTACGAGCTGCACTCGACTATGAAAAAAAGGTGAGTGGTCTGCTCGGCGCTTTTTAAAATGTAGCGTTAAATAATGTACGTTGATAAAATAAACTGATCTGATTATTTTCAGCGAGATCTACGTACAAGTTCCTATTTGTATGGAATCTAGTTAGATTAATATAGTATAAAGCACTTTGGCTTTGTGTACATCACTTTATTTTATAACAACACGCGAGCTGGTTTTCGCACAAACGTGTCTAGTCAGGGCATATGTAAATAACGCCACTGAAGCAAGCATTGCTGTGCCGAAACTAGTTAGCGTGTTGCTAAGATATAGTGTAGTACGCAAAGTAACAGTGCTTTATCTAGTAATGTTTCATCACAAAGCTACTAATTTCCTCAATAGTAAAAATCATATAATGTTCCAAATTTCATACAAAAATGATTTGTGAAGACTTTAGTTATATTTGAAACACTTAAATAGTAATCAAATAAATAATAAATTCATGTAAAATATATATGTATTCACTATTTGGCCTTTTTAAATAAAGATTTTACTTTTGAAAAATGACAAATAAAATTTAGAAATCCTTTCAGATGCTAAGTCGTTAAAAGCTTATCCCAGAATAAACACTTTAAAATTTCGTTAGCAAAGCAGAACAAACTCTCTTACCATATTTTATGAGACGGCATAAAACCTGTAAATTCCTTCGCTACCCGACGGGGGATGAAGCGCCCACCCCCTCCTTTTGCTGCAAGTTCTTTCATTAAATATCCATTAAGGGCTGCACTCTCCACCCAGCCCTGGCTGCTAAAGAAAGGAAGTCGAGATGGCCCGAGAAAAGTTTAGTAGACTTCTTGTAAGACAAAGAGACATTGTCGGAGTATAAGACATTTATTTTTAAAATACCTTCCTTCCACCTACCTAGTTTGGCTTAGTTTCGTGCCTCACGAGTTATTTGACACGAGGATACTTTAAAGTCGTATGAAATGAAATTAATCCATCCATTTTTTTTCTTATGAAATTCAAGTTTTTTTTTTATCAACCACCCATAATAGTCATCTAACAGCTAGGTGAAGGTCACTCTATGCGTCTTTCACCGGTATTAATATGCGAATTATATGTCAATATGTCTGATTATCACGATACTAAAACTGAAGTAATAAAAAAAAAACAGACACAGGATTTATGAACTTGGAAACTTTTATTGCACCAAAAAATCCTGCAGAAAATTTATTGTTTGTCTTCCAGTTTGGGATCACACCTTAATATAAATGACATATAGCATCCTCGAAGATGACATAGGCCCCGAGGGGAAAAAATCCCTTCAGTGTGGAGTTGATATACATATATATTTGTTACATGACATAGTTAAAGCCCTTATATCTTGGCGGTTGCATTAGGGTATATTTCAATAAAAAAATTGCAAAATTTAATTCTTATATTTTAATTTAGTCAAATTAAAAATAATTGTTTTTTAATTCTACTAGTTTCAGTATTTATTTTTAATTATGGCTGTTCCGGCATTCTAGGTCATTATCAAACTGAGGTTTGGTCACATGGAAACGAATATATATAAATTTAATTCACGAAGATAATAATTTCTAGAATATTCGGTTTTTACCGAAATCAGTAATTAAACAGTAAACTAAAATCATAAAAAAATAGTATTTAAGACCTGGTCTTAAATAAAAAAAATAATGGAATAAAGTTGAAAACTTGGTATTATCAAAATCATTAAAATGTTGTTCCACCACGAATTAACAGTTTCAATAAGTCGTTTCCATGTGGCTTTACCACGGTTTGATAATGGAACTGAACGCTGAAATAGCTGTCACTAAAATATAAAACCAAAACTACCTTAATTTAATAAAAATCATTTAAAAAATATGAGAAAATAAACTTATAAGACTTGCATACATTATGATAATAATATAATATAGTGAATTGTTGTTATTCGTGCAACAATCACTGGAGGTAGGGATTTAAAAAGATTATTCTTAAAATTTTAAATAACATCAGTTCCAAATTCAAAAAGTTCACAATCGTACGGACATTCTCACAATGGTTATTATTTATACTTAATAAAAGCTTTTTTTCCAATATCTTATTTCGCACGAAAAACTTGAGTTAGTTGTCCAAATTATCTGTTCTCCCATTCATTGTTTTATTAATGTATACTGTTTAGAGTCTTCGTCGGTAATACACCTAATTACGAGTTACCGTTTCAAGGAAGTATTCCTAATATAGGCAGGTAGCTACTAGGTACTAGCTACGTACTCGTATGTGTGAGGTTATGTAAATTTTCGCGAGCGAAATACGGGATCTCGTACGTATCAACCCAATTCTCAAGCGCAGCTGTTTTTCGAAAGTAGGACAAGGGAATGTTTTTATACGTCACTGAGAAATGTTTTCATTTTCTCAGATTATCATGTTTTATTCAAGAGGAGTCGGGAAGATCCAATAATTTATTCACCGTGTTTCGATGTTTCATTTTGCGGTTGAAAAAAAATGAAAATAAGGAAGAATTCATTCTTTGTTGTTTTTAATTTTCTTCAAACACATGAAAAAAAAACTAACCTTACTATACGAGTACGTTTAATGTTTAAGATAAGAATAGCGCTTTAGAAATTCTCATGTTTTTAAACGACGTACATTACACGAGGATGAGTGTATGCGCAATACAATGTTTTTGAAGTTCTAGAATAAACTGTGTATTGTTACAGTATGACAAACAATGGAGAAATGAAAATGAAGAGTCCCTCAGAGATAGACAGCTTTTTTTTATATCTCGCCCGTCCTCAGCCTCTAGGGATGTGAGGGCTTTATACATAAAGGGTGGCCGGAACAATATTGTTTTTTTCGTTCGCAATCATTAATCCGCCATGTTGCTTAATGGGAGACCTGTCACCGGTTCGTTTTAATAAAAAAATCGCGGTCCTTGGGTCCTTGGGCTTACGGCCCCAGTTCACTAGGCTTTTGCATCGGAGATTTGTAACTCATTGTTTAATACTACCGTTCTGAAATTTCACGTCGTTTTATATGTTACTGTAAAAGAAGATCTTTGGTTTTAACTGTGATTTCTTGTAATTTGCTGAAAGGGTTGTGTTGAAATCCGTAATAATGGACAAGTAATATTGAATTAAGTTACACTGCGTTTTGTTAATTTGTTTTTTTTAAGATTTGTATAAATTTAAATATTATATTATCTTATTATCAGTTTTTATATAACACTGTTTTTGCATGGCGTCTTGCGGGATAATATGAAGCTGCCATTCGTAGGCAAATAGTTGATTCTCTCGGCGGAGAAGAGTATATTTCTCCTGAACAAAATCTCTTTCAATATCCACATATTCGACGTCAGTGAGAAGAGATTCAGAAGTGAAAACCTATCGATTCTTGAAAAAAAAACCTCATTGACGTAATCGTCACCACCGCCTAAAATATTTGTTTTTTTATATTTTTATTCTTGGTAAACTTTCTTTCATTTTTTTCTTGCAATTATTCCTCAATTTGTAATTTTTGCAAACATTATGTCTGATTTATTTTACGTATCAAACTATTAACAGCTTGTATTATATAAGAAATTGTTAAAATTAATCATTATTAATTTTCATTAAATGGGGAAAACATGAAATTTTATAATTTATGTATCTCAGAAAATGGTTTTCAATATAAATCGCTTTTACCAAAACCGATGATAATTTAGCGTTACAAATGGGCAGTGGTTAATAAATTCATATAAATAAGTCGACAGTACTTGGCCTGACAATAGTTTAATAATGGCTTCGAACACCGAAACGGTTGTCATGCAAAAGCAATGCCAAGCGTTGTTGGCCTTTACACAAGCATTTCGGTAAATGCCAGAATTTAGAAAGTTGGTAACACCTAAGGTATACCGACTTTCAGGCTTTAATATTAACATAATATAAAACATAGTAATCCCTCTAATTTCAACCCTTAAAAACGGCCTGGTTAGGATCTTCTAACTATGAATGATGTAGCCAATCCGGTTATGTCTAGATGTTTAAAGCAAGATGTATAGCGTTGGATGTTAGAAAGCTGTCACAGTTATCCGGTGTTATCGTGATTTATTCGTATAAGCTTTATTTGAGGATTGTGTTTTGATGGAATTCACTTATTTTCAAATGTCGCTATATTTTTTATCGGCTGCTTATTAAATGTTTCGAAAAAATGAAATATTTTCTAAGATTACGAGAGCAAATTTTCAATCAATTCAAGGAATGCATATTTTTGTAGGAACATACATGTATAAAAATATAAATAGACAATGGGGGAATAATTTATTTTTTTGCTAGCTCAGAGTTGCAAATTTTCTGGAAGCTTTGAAAATTGATGTAATAAGGATCTTTTCCTGTTTGCCTTTGCTGAGAAGCTCTATCAAGTGTAATTAATGCTAAAGTAAATGTTGCTTAGCTTTAAATTGGATTATGGAAAAAATAGGTCATAAAACAACCAGTAAGCGAGCAGTAGAATTTTAAATGATGAAAATTTATTTCAAAGCCATGTAAATATTTCATCTTTAGAAAATAACTTTTTTTGTTAATTTTTAGAAAAAATCATGAAATATACTCGTAGAACTTGCTAGCTTAGCTTGAGCATCAAAACATTTTTTTTAAATACCATTTTTCTTTTTGAACACTTCTATAATATGAAATAAACAATTAAACCATCTTAAATTATTTTTCTTAAAAAATACACGTTGTGCAAATTTCATGGCGCCAGAACTGACCGTTTTTCAAAGAGATATTCAGCTTTATAGTCAATATATTTTATGTATATACCTCTTGCTCTGGTGCGGGCTGGGGTGGATGAACGCGCGACACATACACAAATTATTCAAATCATTAATCTGACGACTCAACTTGAGGCGTACATTTTTATTGCTTAAAGTCTGAAGATGGTGGACTGTATTTATTTCATACGAAGCTGTACGTATGTAAGTATTCATTTAAGACTATATATCTTACGACAAGATGGATTACTGCGCAATATAGGATAAATGATCAAAAGGTGAACAGATCATTATTAATCATTGAATCAATCCATTCCAATCAGGGAAAAACTAATAAATCATTTATTTCCTCTATCAAGGACGATCGGTTGTGACTATTTCATTAAAAAGCTTATTTAATTAAGACAAAGTAAAAGCAGGAATAGTTTCAAAAGGCAACACAAAAATTTTCTCGGTTTTAACTATTCTATCAATGATACTTGGAACGTCCTCAACCACTTGAAGTATTCATCACGCTTAATTAATTTCAAGTGGTTACTTCCAATCTAACAAAACTGGGAACCATTTATCAAACTTTTCGTTTAGGGGAAATCAAATGCCCTACTTCACGGCGAAACGCTATATTTTCTTCTAATTGTATTGTTTGCCAAAAGCCCATTGTTTCCTCCTGGATGTGGCTGCCGAAACAAGACTACCCCCGCAAACCCCCTCCCTCCGGGAATTTTCTTTCGTGATTTGTACTGCCTTAAAGTCCTTTATATTATTTATTTCATTCTCTACCGTTCGGTTAACATCGAATAAAAATTCCATTCGTCGGACGAATTTTTACGAGTGATTATAATTGTCATGCTCCAGCTTTGTTTAAAATATTTTGATCTGAAAAATTAAAGAATTTTTTAATTATATTTATTGCTTGATCGTATTCTTTGAATACGTAATTGCAAGATTGAATCAAGGCGACTTTTGTTTTATTTTACAGAGTTTTATTAGTATTATGTATTTTTTTATTAATTCATTGTGGTTAATCGTGTATTCATAAAATTATTAACTTCATATTATTAGCAATTGTTGGCTGTTATTTCCAAGACTTAAATTTCAACGTTTTTCGAGATACAGGGTGAGGCATGAATGTTGATTAAACTTCAACCCTTAATATGTAAGTTATTTCGTAACTGTTACTGTTTGTAATTTTGTTCTTTAAAACTGAATGAGGATGGAGAAAATACTTGACTTGCTATCTCAGTTAAAATTATTTATAGACGCATTTATTATATCCAGGTAGTTCATTCACATGTCTACCTTAAACTCTACAAGAATGTATGACATTTTTGTTCTTGCGTATCCCGTTTTTAGATGATATTTGCTATTCATTTTAATTACCATGTGTACAGAAATAATTCTAGCAGCTTCAAATATTATTTTTAAATATCATTTATCCCTTGCTATTTCTATATTTGATTGTAGATAAATAATTTGTTCGATATTGTCATTGAAGATATCCATAAATAGAAGTATGTTATGAGCGTGTCCGTGCGTCCAAAGCAAGGGCATTAATATATTTTAACTTTCTGTAAAATCGATTATCAATTATTCTTTTTTGAACATGAAACCTATTTTTTTGCTAATTTGAGGCCCATTAGTCAAAAGGTTTTATGTAAATCGGTGATATCAGTTTTCCTTGAAATCGATACTTAAACACACTTTTTGTTTTTTTTTTGCATTTTAAATAATTTTTATCTTGGCCAATCTGAGGCCCAGTAGTCAAAAGGTTTTATGTAAATCGGTGATGTCAGTTTTCCTTAAAACCGATGGACATGCGTTTTTTCACCAGTGTTTTACACAAATGGTTCGAATAGTTTTAAATATGCCTTAAACTTTACACAAATAGTGCGTAGATTTAAAGTTAGTTTGATATGGTAGATAATATAAAAGCATTGTTCTTGACCTTTATAATATCTAATGTTTCATATTATAGGCATTGATTAATGTTATTAATTTGTTTCAGGTAAGCCAGGTGATATTTAAGCAACCGTTCGTATTCGGGGTAAGTTAATTAATGCAAATCCCATATGCTCCCAGATCGGGAGGCTGGATAAACAAGGTGCCCTCTGCCTCTGAGTTCTGGGGTCAGACCTCATAATTCCCGTCGTATGAGGGTAGAGCATAAAAATACGATAAGTAAGCATGTTAAATGCTTCATTATCATAATCAAAATTGCTGAATCAATGATTAACCGAAGAAAACAATTAAATATAATCTATATTTGAGAAACTTTCCACTTAATTTTGTGATTAAAAAAGTTGCAAGTTGTTTACACTCATTTTTGAGACCGGACAGGTTTAAAGGTAGCCTGGGACCTCAGGCTGGTGTAGATTAAACTTTTCAACGGAATCCGTAAAATATTGTTCAGAAGTGAAAATATATTTTTTTGTAAATTTGAAAAAGATGACTTTTAAGTAGTTGTTTATTACATTTTACTGTTTACTTTGCATCAAAATTAAGTGACCTAATCCATGACCTTGTCACTCTTTTCTCTAAATCTATCGTCCTGAAAAAATTAAAAAAAAAAAAAATGTACCAAACTACCGCCATACAACACTGTCTTGGCAAACACTACTTGCTTCATTCACATTCATACATCGTGTCATAAATACTCTTCTGTTATTTTGACTCTTCACATGGCCCGACTCAAGTATTTTTGATCGTGCCGTGTCTTCCTGGGCGTCCCCGACTTCTTTTTACACTCGCTTACGCGTCATATAGTCTTTTCACACTCCTTTCTTTGTTCATTCGCTCTTGCCCAAGCCATCTAAGCGTCTCTTTCTTGATCATATTCTTTACGCTTACATCAATCAGCCTTGCATTTTTTTGGATATCCACATTTTTAACACAATCATACATTATTTTACCACACATACGCCTCAGGCATCTCATTATCATTATTTGTATCAAACACTGGTATATTGTACTATTTTTTGACAGTCGACTTGATGTTTTATAACGCCGTAGCTTATTATAGAAATGTCTAGCCGAAAAAGTGAGACATGTTATTGACTGTATATTTAAGATTTTCGATCTAATTTATCGTAATATAAGAGAGGCGTTGAAATAAATGTTGATAAATAAATAAATACCATAATTTTTCACACCATTTTATTTTAAAATTCCTTAATTCGAGTATAATAATAAATATAATAATAATTAACCGCAACTAAGTTTTCTCCTTCACCTCGCGATGGGACACGTGTGTTGATTATATTTATCCCACGTGCCTCGGCCGACCGCTCATTTTAAATGACGAAGTTCGGTAGCGGTTTCGCCAGGGCGCCTCCCGGCTGGCAACGCCGAGCGCCCGACACGTGCCCGGAATCCCAAGCCTGGAACCGCCCGCGCCGTACCGCCTGCGCCCTGAGATTGTGCCGAGCCGCCCGCCTTGCCGTGTTTACCCGGAGTGCAGGGGAACAAGGCTCCCTCCGGTGTTCATACCCTGGAGTAACAATACGAGGCCTATTCAAAAAGAAAAAGGTGAATTTTGAATTTTAGCGGGCTGTGTTCATTCGATTATCGATTTTTTTATTGTTGTTGTTATGTTGGTACACAAATGTTTATCATATGTTAGCATTATCAGCCATTTTGGATTAGTGGTTTGTTTTTGACAACTGGAAAGGTTGGTCACGTTTTTGTGTGTTCTTCGATTTTTTACTTTTGAGAAAAATGGATCAAAGAATAAAATCCACGATTTGTTTTTCCACAACTCCAGGACGCTCATCGTCATTAACATCTTCTCGGCCTTCTATAAAGCGCTTGTAGCACTTATAAACACTTTTAATGACGATGAGCGTCCTGGAGTTGAGGAAAAACAAATCATGGATTTTATTCTTTGATCCATTTTTCTCAAAAGTAAAAAATCGAAGAACACACAAAAACGTGACTAACCTTTCCAGTTGTCAAAAATAAACCACTAATCCAAAATGGCTGATAATGCTAACACGTGATAAAAATATGTGTACCAACATAACAACAACAAAAAAAATCAATAATCGAATGTACACAGCCCGCGAAAAATTAAAAATTCACCTTTTCTTTTGAACAGGCCATGTATATGAAGAGAGAGCCAATTATTTTTACCCAACCTATACAAACTTGGGATAAATCACTTTTTCCGGGTTTTTACGTTGCACACCATGAGAAAAAAAGAGACAAAAAATCACAAATTATCACACCGCTTTAAAGTATTGTGAGAGTGTTTTTAGTGTCCCGCGTCTTTTTTCATATTCGACACAAATTGACATAACTCAATGGTTTTTTAGATTATATGGTATATTTCTGTTTATAACAATACTGTGAAAACGTGGTTATACGAATAAAGAAAAATATTATGTCAACATGTGCTATGAATGGATGTATAATTACCGCACAAGAGTCCAACTGCTCCCAACCGTCTAGAGCTAGTGAGACTATGGTATCCCCAATTGGGGTATGTTGTGAGTCTGAAGGTAGTAGGAAGGGGAAGGAGATGGGGAAGTGGAAGGTTGGAAAGTACTTGGCTGTTTAGATCTGGTCACTAAAGCCATTTTAAGCAACCACTCTGGAAAGTGCCGCAAATATACTTAATATTATTTTATATGAATTAAAAGTGTTATGACACATATTGATTAAATAAAATGTATCTGCGCACGCCGGTTTTTGAACCTGCGACCTTGGGATTCGTAGTCGAGCGTCTTACCACTTGACCATGGAGGTCCAGTATGTTTTGAGACTAAAAATAAATGCAGAAGAGGAAGGCTGGGAGTTATCTGGCTAATCAAATCTGGTCACTAGAGATGTTACAATTTTAAATTTGTGTTTATTATTATCAAAGTACAGCTATTATTATTGATTACCAATTACCTACCTCGCAATTATTCTTCAGTATTTCAAAGTAAATAAAACGATTCATTATCTGACGTCACCGGACTCGAGCAGTTGGGGTACTTCATCGTGCCATGTATTTATAGGGTATCCCTGAATACGTGCGTCATCTATTGTCCTGACCCCACTTCTCCGGCTATCCGCTGTACACATTCACGTTAAAAACATCTGAGGGTCCCTTTCTACATAATCTTGTGATTTAACATAATACGGCCGTATATGATTTTAGTATATTAGTATGTACGAGTATGTAGAAGAAAATCATTGAAACGAAATTGTAACTAGTAGTTGTAAGAAGTTCAACACCTCAATATAAAATATGAATCGATTTATTTTGCCTTAAACCTCCTGAAGAATTATTTAATCTTTCTTTTCGAGTATTTTTGAATCGGTGAGTTTAATTTCAATCGAGTTTGACGATGAATCATTCAAAGCGATGAATTGTTAAACTTGAATATGACCGTAAGCTATTTAGTGGCGAGGCTTCTTGTTGATATTATCAAAGTTCCAACTTGCTGTAGGCAGTTGCAATGTTCTATAAATCTTCTGTTCAATATGGCCATTGCCGAAATTGTCACGTACAGAGTGGACCACGTGCTGCTTTGAACTCGCCCTCACGGAAGTGTCTTGCTAAAATATCACCCGAACGCAGCCACTTCACGGTCCCAATATTATATTTACATCTTTAGTATCCATCAGAATAGGATTAAATTACCTTAAGCCTTACGTGACCCGGACATTATTGAAAGAAAACATAAAATCGATTATAATCGGGAATATAACAAATAAAATGAGTTTGATTAGTAAGCTGATGGTCATACAAAACATCGCGCATGTGTTTGTTATGTGCAGAATTTACTGGAAAATAAAGAAGGGAAAAAAACGTTACATAAAATTGAACTAATTTTCGCAAATATTTTGAAAGAAAAGGGGAAAACTGACGTTAGTAACTAAGAGTAATTAACAAGCAGTACACACATATAGCAAAGCAATAGTTAAGGTGATGTTATAATTAATAGGCAAATACTTAATTTTTATATTTTAATTAAATTGAATTTCATATAATTATTATTCAGTTCTGCTAGTTTAAGTTTTGTTTTTAGTAACAGCTATTTCGGCGATAAAAGCCATTATTAAACTGTTGAACGCCGAAGCAGCTGCCACAAAAAAAATTTAAACTAGCACAACTAAATAATAATAATATCAAATAAAATAAAATTATAAAAAATAAAATGGAGTTTTACAAATTACTATAAATTAACAAATAGTTAGTATTCATCGGTAGTGATACATTTGAATTTTATTAATACAAAATCAATTTGTTTTGTTTGTAATATGTATAAACCTAGTGTATGAAGTTTGATGACCTTATTATCTCAGAAATTTTTAAATTTATTTAAGGAGAAAACACAGATACAGACAATATATATATAAAATATACATTCACTGGGAAATTCGCCCATCCTAACTATTGCTCACGGATTAACAATTAATTAAAAAGGGCTGAGTGTGATTTGATAATGTTTGATATTTTTGAAGAAATTCAAATAATAGTCTATTTTAACAGCTTATCAAAAGCTGAAACTAACCGATGCTCAGCGTTGAACGGAGATCGAAAAATGTAAGAAATCAAAATGACGTTTATCGACGATTTGCTGGTCATCAAACGTGACGAGAGTTGGAAACGCCTCGACCTAACTAACAATACACACATACACTCATACATCTCTCGTAGCATCCCACATGGCTCACATCTCTCATTCGGCTTTCGTTAAAAAATACTCGTGTAATCACTTCTAATCTCTTATATTTAAACAAACAACAAGCCCTTCTTAATTTGCTCAGCTGAAACTGAGGCCGGTGGCTGTCTGGGTGTAATTTATCAGTTAATGTTATCTTATGGCTGAGCCGATTTCTCCGGACCCCATTGAAAATAACTGCTTATGTAATGAGTTTCCTCCATGTTCAATTCCTAATCCCGAGTGGCCATTGTGGTCGGCTTGGCGGGGATCATCCCCAACCCTATACGATTGCTTCAAGGGCTACCCGGCACCTTCTGAAAAAGCTTACACCTTTAAAGAAGATCAAAAAATACACGGAGATGTTGCTTTGTTCTTTTTGGGAGCAGTGTAAAATTTGCTTGTCTGATTTAGTCTCTAATTGCGTTTTGCTCTATTTGCTTCTTTATTATACTAATATAAATTTCAGAGATACGTTGTTATGTGTTTTCAGAAGGAAGATACGCATTATTTTTCATTCAAGTATATACTGTTGGATTTGTAAAATAAGGTTAGACAGCTTAGTGCTTAACTACCGAGCGGCTTATAGTCTGGTAACATGTTTTAGAAAACATTTTTCTTTTGCGTTTTTATTACCTTTTTAACATAAACACTCATAATATTATATGCTCGTGTAAGTTACGGAAAACCTACTAGAAATATAATTGTTTATATTTTCTAATCAAACCCAACATTTGTACGTTATATTTTATTAGATTAAACTCATTAAAGGTCTAAGTTAATATTAAATTATTCAATCATTTTCAACAAAATGTGAACAGTAGAAATACAGAAAATAAAAAAATTTATTAGGATTCAACTGAGACTTAAACTCAAAAACTCTACTCTAATTCGGTTGTATTGTCTCTTCCAATTGAGATACCGATACCTCTTTAGACACTGCCATTTCTATCGATCCCGTATTTATTTGAAAATTATTCATATTATTATTTCCAATTTCTTCTGACGAAGGCAGAAATATTTGTTGGTGCTGTGATTTCGGTCAAACTTAATGAAAAATTGAATCAGAAATACTTTTATACGAAAATATCGCTAAAAATTTCTCAGTTAACAAAAATGCCGGTTGTTTTATAATCACTTACGATATGTGCCATCTTATTTTAACATTTCATCAACTTATAAATCACACATTGTATAGCATTCGTGCAATAATTAAATTTTGATGTCGTTCAAAATGATACATAGTTCTACTTTAAGATCAATCTATTTTATCGACGGAAAAACCTATTCTTGATTATGATATACGACTCTTTTTTATATGGATAATTATATCACAGACAACTTTGATTTAAATATTTTATTTGTAGAAATAAATCTCTTTTTGATTAAGTGTTATGTTATACGTACTAATTTACTCACTGTGTACCAATAAACCGATCAAATATTGATGTAAACTTAATAATGTACTGCCAGGAAGTATAACTGAAAGAATAAATATATATATACCAACTAAAAATAAATTAAAGTGTTTTCGCAGAAAGCAATCACTTTGTGGTTTGAAATATTCAAAGAAACGAAATAATTACTTTGTATAAGACCAAGGATATTAAATTATTTTTTTATGACCGATCGGTTTCGGTTAGCCTAAGCATCACATATATACATACAGAGGGAGAACAAAATATACATAAATTAACAGAACAGTGAGAAAACAATAGAATAACATTTAAATTACAACAAGAGAAAGAGTCAACTGATGAGGCGATCAAAAATGATAAATTTTATGAGTTGAATGGACTACTGGACAAATTTACCTGATTATTAAGAATATTACAATTAATTTGAATGACTTTCTTAATATACCATTTCATCATTTAATTAAAATAATAAATAAAGCTTCATAAAAAGTTTTTTTCAACATTAATGTACAGATATTATTTACTTGAAAATCGGCATTGAGCACGTAGGTAGTAACTTTAAAATACATCGTGCGTCACAATTAATTCCGCTAGGTTGGCACTTATCTATGATTACGCGACACTTTATGACACACCAACCCGGGAAGTGAAACGAGTCCACTTCCCCATCCCTAGCCCCCGCTCGTGTGATGAAATCCATTTATCGTAATTCCGCCCCATCCGTAGCGCCATTGTTGTGTCCGACCTTTTTTTGATTATTATATTTCACGCCGCCGCCATTTCCCGAAATGTGCCCGCTCTGTATCCCATTTGGAGATTGATTTTGGCCAATGGACAGCTAACTGTGTCACAGCGTAGGGGCGCCGAGCGATTGCGTTCACTCTGGGCGGACAGTACCTACCTAGTTTGACGTATGTAACATGGGTACTTTTACCTTATTCCACATCAAATAAGGTAAAATTATTCAAGTTACAATTTTTTTTGGGAAATTTGCTTTTAACTGGTTTCACATAGAACGTAGAATAGATTTCAAAGGATAGCGAGGTAACAAAAAATTCGCTGATTAAAACATTTTTCGTACGAAAAAATTTTTTTTCTTCTTCTAAAAACGATGTATGAAATGAGTCAACCCTCAAATCTCTTATAATTATAACAGTCATTTCAATATTTGACGAAATATTTAAAAAAATATATATTTTCAATCATGTAAGCTTCCATCAGCACGAGAATTTTCTTAATTAGGGAGGTAATTTATCATAAACTAAACCAAACTAAAAATAATTACAAGGAATAAGAAACATGAGAAGGGATTTCTCCTACTGAATTTTGTATTTTTGTTGTTGTTATAAAAACCTTTTTGTTATTAGCTTTAAGAAATCTTTGTAATTTTAAAAATCCATTTTATTATTTGGATATTAATTTTTTTTTTGTATATTTAAAAAACTAAAGTGAATAGTTATACGAATATTATAATGATATTCGTTTTTTATCGTATTATGTAAAGTTTTCATTTTGTGGGTTAACCCTTTGCTCCCTGACGGTACAAATTCGTACCTGTCTATAAAACTTCATGTATCTTCTATACCAAAAACAATTCTCGACGTATTATTCCTGCAAGTACATTATTGGATATTCTTTTCTACGTAGACTAGTTTTTATTGCTTATTTAAAAAAAAAACTGATACCAGGGGAGCCAGTTTTACATTGAGCTGTCACATGGTTAGTCGAGTTATTTTAGTGCTTGTTTGAAAACATAATTATTGTGATAATGGATTCAGGTATGTGTATTTTTGTATATTATTATTTCAATATTTATTATTAAAGGGTTTTACATTTATACAATCGGCATAGTAGTTACTATCTGATTTCGACCGAGTTTCAAGGCTATTTTTTGTAAATCATTTTGGTACAAACAGTATTGCGTCTCATCTTTTTTTTTATAGCGTTGACAGATCAATCCTAGACAGGAAAATCTGTGCAATTTTCTTGACGAAAAAGGCGCCTGTTCGTTAGATTTTAGTGAGGCGTACAAAAATATACGATACGATTTTTCTCTAGATTAGATTTAGTTTTGTTACCATCATTAACACCTAAACTTATCATTTAAAATATTAAATGTACTTAGCTAACATTTATTTTCTGAAATATTCAATTTCAGAGTGAAATTTTAGATCGACGTGAAATTATCATTGCCAGCCTGTTAATATAACAAGTGATCTGATTATTTATGTTTTTTTTTCATTCCTTTTGTAAAACGCGTCGGTACTTTTTCAATCCAATAATTTATATGAGAGAAAACATAAGGTAAAGTGACTGCTCGAACGTATTTTGAAAATGCAACTGAACTTAAAGTTTTGTAATGAAATGACAAAATAACTTAATATAAGACCATAGATTTTATTTTGATTTTCCGACCGACTGGTTTCGCTAAGCCTAGGCATCATCAGGGTATAAAATTAAACTTAAAAAAATGCAAAGTGTGTAATATATATATATAGAGGGAGAACATAATATGAAATAAGAGAGCAGTGAGAAAACAAAAGAATAACATTCAAATTATAACAAAGAAACAGAGAGAAAAAGACAGATAATATGAATTGAAAGAGGCAAAACGTCAACAAAGAAGAGATTACGTAATAATGAGAAAAATTACGAGTTTACAGGAAATATACCTAAAATTCAAATTCAACTGATTATTATTATTATTATTTTTTAAAGAAAGATAAAAATTCCCGGGTTACGAATACCCTGACAATATTTCAAAAACTCTTACTGCCATCATATGAAGCGGAAGATGTTGCTTGTGCAATGATGAAGGACTTAGCCAGCTGAGGAATTGAACGCACGACGCCCGGGTGAAAATCCGACGCGTTTGTCCACTCAGCTACCGACCGGTCGAAAGAATTATTAAGAATAATACCATTAATTTCAATAGCTTTCTTTATTTCTAAGGCTTCTCAACTATTTAATCCGTTGCCATGACCATTTTTATGGAAAATATGAACACCGGTTCTTTTATTCAAGGTACGAAATTTTGAAGTTTTGTGATATTTTTTTGAGGTTTAAACTTTTTTTTTTCCACAGAAAACTGAAAGTGGTCGATACATTCGGTGTGGTCTTGGAGTGTATTGTGTCCCAGATTCTTTCAGTCGTTTATCATCCCATTCGTGACCGCCCGGGTATTTTTCCCATCAGCATTATTCGTTGTAAGAAAGCATTCATCTTCGTTTCGCAACCTTTGAGTTCCTG
This sequence comes from Drusus annulatus, assembly GCA_022651775.1. Lineage (NCBI taxonomy): Eukaryota > Metazoa > Arthropoda > Insecta > Trichoptera > Limnephilidae > Drusus > Drusus annulatus. The sequence continues at coordinate 318,217 of JAGWCC010000752.1, forward strand.
ATGGGGGGTAATTGCATAGATTTATTTATGTCGAGTGCTGACTCACATCACATATTGTAGATTTTCTTATTCACGCTGGAATAGAGTGTAAACCGCATCTCAATACGTTTAAAAGCATTACCAGTCACCAAATTTGAGAATAAGATGAGGCACCATTAGCAATCTTAGCCGCATTCTAAAAAAAATCTAACTACGATTCTACCATCAAGTGGTTTAAAAAATACACATGTAGTTACTAGCAGCTTTTACGTTTGAAAAACAAAAATGCACTCCGGTTATAACACAGTTGCAAAAACAGCAATCATACTAATATCCTTGGAAAGAACAATGCTGTGTGTCTTTTTGCGCGACAGAAATACTAGTTTCTCTATACTCAGTATGAGACTACGCTGCAATAACGAAGACTTTTGTTTCAATCCTGTCCAAAACTGGGCGGATGAGGGAAAAAAAAGAATTATTCCTTACTGCTTCATTTTTTCAAGTATAAAATACCTGAAGTGCTTATTCCTATATTATTTATTATTTTGAAACTGTTAATTCGTGGTGGAACTCCATTTAAATGATTTTAACAATAACAAATTATGGTGATAAGTGGAATAAAATAAAAAAATGGTATTATTAAAAAACTTACCCGTATATTTACAAATGATTGATTTATAACACTAATTATTTTGTTTTATGTTTGCTATGCGCATTCAGAGTTGTTCAAATCATTGATTCACGAATGAAACAGCTTAATCCTCGCTTAATCCGACTCAACACCTCAAAAGTCATTCAATTTTATATTCAATATGATTCGCGTGGTAAAATATGAAGGTTTAAAAGCGCTGTCAAACGACACGCGACATAAACGTTAATTTCGAGAGAAAGTATCTCTAAAATGAGATTTCTGTAGAATTTTTTAAATTAAGGTTTTCAAAAAGCTTTTCTATTATTTTCAACTTTCCATCTTAGAGAGGGCTAATTTGTTTTCGTGAAAATGTGCACGACTGTGATAAGAACTTATAAACTCATTTATGCCTCGCTAGGAAACTTCACATCTTTTGTCCTCCCGACCAGAAGCTGCGAATTTATTTTTCACATTCATAAAGTAGAAGTTGGAGGAATGTACGGAACTCGTTGGGAGGGAAAAAGGTGCAAATGGTACACCGGCAGTCGTTGGCTTCTTCCGTCGGTTTTGCGGGTGGCGCCACATTCCCCTCGCCCTCCCCGGCCTGTACGCCGTACAGCTCTGTACTCCTAACACCGTGCAGGTACATATTTACAGATAAAGGTGCGATTCTTCAGTGGCGTGTCGTTCTTTTTGTTTTTATTCCTTGAGTTTTTGTATAAATAAGGATTATAGAAAATCTCATTCACAGAATAGAACATTTGATGACAGTCGTTAGAGAAAAAATGTTGTAAAAATATCTTATCAAATACGTTAAATTAGATTTATTTATGATTCAAGTTACTACTTTAATCATAAATTGTATAGTCAGAAAATAAAAGTGTTAATTGTCAAAATATGTATTTTCATTGAGGAATCAATGTTTGCCTACGGTACTCGGCGTAGGAAAAGAAGAGTCGCCGTACAAGCTTAGCATCTCTTTTTACATTTGAGTAGTGTTTTTGTGTTATGTATGTTACTATGTTTCAGAAAATTCTTTTCTTGAACAAACTTCTTATTCAAACTGCTGCCAAACCTACACAAAAAGGCGTTACATTCCCAAATGCCGCAAATACAAAACTTCACTTTCCAGAAGTCCATTTATTTTTTCACTTCTACAAACTTTTTAAAATCATTTTGCGTATTTTTTTTTCAATAGAATCAAATAAAAATAATTAAAGTTGATAGGTACGACACGCCAGTGCTGTATCCCTCTTTTACCTGTAAATCTATCACCTTGTACGGTGTTGTAGAGCCACAGTTGTACAGGTAGCCGGGCGGCTGGGGGGAATGTGGAAGCCACCCACTCAACCGACTTGACTATGTTAGCCCTCCCATCGGTATTCCAGTCAGGCGAGCCGAGATTCGCGTCCACTTCATATTGCATCAACCACTTTGCCTCAGGGGTAAAAAACATTCCCCACTTTAAATGAGAATACTGCATTTCTTGTGATATTTTAAAAATAACTTATGCAAGGATGTGGAAAAGCACGATGCATATTTCTAGCCGGAAAAGGGTGGTAGTTTATTTTACTTTCCCAAATGGGAATCCTAAAAGACAGCACTCCTCTTTGAATTTAATACGATCTTATTTTAATTAAAATGATAAATTTGCGTAATTCATTTTAAAACTAGATTACCAATCGCACAGGTATGTGTATACTCCAAATGTCTTAATACAGTCAATAGTTTTGTTTCTATTGAGTAAAGTTTGTTCAGGTAGGATCTATAAATTTACATATATGTATTTTTAAAGCAAACTTCTTTTACCATTTTTTAAATTAAAATGATAACACACCACAAAACAAATACATTTCTTGGTATAATATTCCCAAGGAGTTAAAATCATTCCGGGAAGGACAACATTTTGAAATAAAAATAATAATATTGAAGTTTGTGACTTTTGTGCAAAGCGTTTATTTTATGTAGCTTTAAAACAAACAAAAATATATTTGACCAAAGACCTTACTACATGGAAATTAAAATATATAAAACTATCCACACGAAATCAAACACGTAAGAGTAAACGATCTAATTCAATCTAAATCATCACTATAAACATTCTTTGAACAAATGTCACTATACCAAAAACCAGTAAATTAAAGTATTTATACTTTAGATGGATGTTCAGTCTTTGCGATGTTCACATTTTAATAAATATTTTTTTGGGTTAACTCTATAAAATAGAATACTCCTTCAAGCTAAATCCTTTGTGGTTTATAATATATATAAATCACACAATAAAGATTTTTAATGTCCCTTTCAATTTAACAACTTCAGCGATCCAAAAAACCAGTTTTATTTGGTGTTTTCGGTTGTACATTTTATCATTGAAGTTAGAACAATTTTATCTAAGAATTATTTAATTCTGAGCTTTTTTCGTTAAACTTAAAGCCATTTTGAAAACAGCTTTCAACGTAACACAACGGCGTTATTTCAATATTCCACTATTCAAATTAAAGTTAGCCACGTGTAAATTGAGTGCGGTAAGCCAGCTAATATATAAGTATTACTAACTCAAAGCCTTGCAGATGGGACGTTCTGGGATCCGTAGTAAATCTCGGTATAAAGACTGGCGGAATTGGGTGAAAGCGCTTTGTGCTACGGCGCGGCGGTTCGTGGACTCTGCGGGTGCCTTTAGAACCGTAGAACCGTGGAACCGTAGAGGCATCCTACTGCCAAATTTCCAGAATACCTGGATTCTGTAAAGACCAATGGCAGGCTCCGTATCAAATGTTATTACCTTTGAGATTCGATACAGCTTCCGGGCATTTTTGCTTTTCTCAACTGTTTGCAATCGTGTTTATTTAAATAGAGTGCAACAAACGTCATGTAAATTAATTGGTTTCAAATTATTTTTAGAATTAGCAGAAAATATAGGTTAGTGTTTTTTTTTCATTCGGTTTGTTTCACGATTTTGCTGTACACTTTTCTATTTGTTTGTGGTGGTACTTTAACCTAATTGCAAACAGAAAAAAAAACTTAATGAAATGAAAAAATAACTATGTGTAAGACACAGATTTAATTTTTATGACTGACAGATTTCGTTTAGTCTAAGCATCATCAGGATACAAAATTAAAATCTGTGGTTTTATACAAAGTTATTTCTTCATTTCATAAAATATGGCAAGCCACAAAGTAACTTTATGCTTTCATTTCATAAAATATGGCAAACCACAAAGTAACTTTATACTTTATGCAAATTGTATATCTGTTGTCTTGAGTGAGAATATTATGCGTGTCAAATGTGTGTTTTTCACTGTTCATAGTTATCACAAATAACTGGTTTGTATACTTTTATAAATTGGTCAGATACCACACATATGTATGTATGCATAAAATATATTCCAGCGCTCAAATTGATCCCAAAAAAAAAACGTTATAACGGAAAATTCGCTATCGTGTACTTGTATTTGTACAGATATGTGGATAAAAGAATTCATTCCTTTGATCCCCTACTGAAGTAGATTTGAAATATCCGACTCATTTTTAGAGTGCATAAATATTTTGAAAACTTCAAATGCTTTCGATACAGAATTATTATCCAATTCGTATCAAATTGCTTTCTGAATGATTGCCCCAACGGGAAAATTTACTAGCCAAATCGACCTCTATGAAATTGGAAAAAATCTTTTTGATAGTGCACTGAATACTTGTTATGGCTTTATATTTATTTTGCCGACCAGCAATTTAATATTTCCCTCGGGATTTAAATTTCCAAGCCCGTCAGAACGACAAATGGGTTTACGATTCCGGTTTTATCTTTATCGAGTGAAAAAAGTGGGAAAGGACTGGCGGCAAACGAGCCAATTACTGGCCCGAAAAACAGAATTACAGACAAAAATTAACCCCCAATGAAAATTATTGTAAAATGCAAATTTTTGAATTTATTACGCAGAGAAATTTATTTTACGGATTTAACACGGTTAAACCAACTGCGGCTGTTAGAATGAACCGACTGAAATTTGTCGTTACATATTTAATAACTCTTAAACGATAATCGTAGAAGAATAATATTAAAAGTTACAGGTTGTCGAACCTACCTGTATACATGATATTCCGTAACACTTGTATGTACTCATGTCTATTTCCGGAAATTCGTTGAGCGTTAAATAATTTTGTTAACATTGTAAGCATTGAATACAGTTTTGAGCGTTAAGTTTTATTTGTGCGTAAAAATAAATGGATATTGTAAAATGATTCGATCAAATATTCCCATCAACATAAAAAAATGTCGTGTTCGGCCATCATATCGACAGTACGCTATTCATAAAACATATGTTAATATTTTTGCAAAATATATTTTGGATGGAATATGTAGCTATCTGTAGATTAAGATTTCCTTTCATTGTGAATAGCCCGCTTCTCCGGTTGAAGTACATGTTTGGGGCAGGGGCAAACTGGTCGGCGAGATACTAGGAATTTCCCGCAGGGCTATCGTGATTTATTGGCACGAACGTAATTATGAAATTTGAGACGTATAAATTGTGTGACTTTCAAGCAAAATTGTACAATATATACGATTTCAGGCATCAATAAAAACCAACGCTCTACAACCAATCATGTAAAAACATAGATCATAGGCAATAAGAATAATACTTTTGCCATTTTTGTGCAATATCACCTCAAAACATAAAAGCTATGGCTAAATTTACCATACGACTATCTAAATACCTAAAGCTTTAGCTAAAATTACCTTATTGAAATTTACATATTAGTTGTTTACATTTATCGCGGGCTGTGAAAAATTGACGAACTTTTTGTTTAGCAGTAGATCGAGGGTTGAAGATTAAAAGATATTATTGGACTGGTGAGTTTAGATGCTAACGGGTTAGCCTAGCTGTGTAAATAAGGGCAATTCTGTTATGGATATGATTTTATAAATCTGGTTTTTATCGGCTCTTTAGACAATTTGTACAGCTCATGGTTAAACCTTGTCCGCCAGACTTAATTTTCTTACATAGTTCCAAATGTTTCATCTTAAAAGCTTCCTCTTAAACATGTCCAAAACGCTTTTGCTATTCTTCGTAAGGGTCCAGCCCTCTGAGCTGTAGCTTAGCAATGATCTTATGAATGTTTTATAGAGTTTGGATGTCACAACATATCACGCAGTAAATAATTAATATTATTTTTGAAGCACGAAACGGCTGCCATGTGGTATAAAAAAAAACTAAAATAATAGATTATATTAATGTTAGTAAGCGCACAAATATGGAAATGTTTAAAAATTTGTTTGTTTAAGAGTTTGTCTCCAATTCGCCTCTAAAGCGTTATTTTCTTTATTTATTCTGCCCCGCTTATTTCGTTGCGGATGTAGAGGGGCCGACCTCCGGCTCCACCCGGAGTCAGGCTCCATTGTCATGAAAATGTGATGAAGAAATAGGCGTGTTTGTGTTTACTCAGTCAGTTTGCTTTGGGCGCAGCGCGAGACGTGCCTTCGTTTATTGGGCCCGTTGTGATGCTAATTCACCCCTCCGACTCAGCCGACAAATTAAATGAGATGAACCGTTTTAATGTTCATCTGATAACTGATGAGGCTGTGCGTTTGATTAAATAGATATTTAAATTTCGAAGCTTCCCTTTGATCGCGCTCCGTGAACTTTAATTTAACCGCGATCAAAATATGTTTTTTTACCAATGTTTACCGGAAAATTGTTTTTCAAACGGAGGTCATCACGTAGTACCTATTTAACTAAATTTGTAAGCTCAGAAGAACGTTTGTACATATTATCTTGTGGAGTACTTTTAATAATATCGTAACCATCAATCATAGGTCAAAATCAGGGTTGTTGTTATCTTTGTTATTTAATACTTTATATAAAAACAATTCAATTGGTAAAGAAACTTAAATCATTTAGAATTATTTTAATTTTCTTTGTTGTAAAATTGCACTACTGTATACGTTATCTACTAGAATCGTCTTCAAGGTGCATTTTAAGTTTAACTTACGAATGTCAACCAATTGACAACTTTAAATTAAAATTTAATATTTAAAAATAATAATTAAAAAAACTCGAAAGAAACTATGTACTTGAAGTTTTGTCTTATATTTTAGGAGATCAATGGTTGATTTAATGCTCTATATCCTAGTGGAATGACCTATAGATCTAATCTAATCTAGTTAACGCAGCTGTAGTACCAAACAAAATAAGTTGTGTAAATTTTAATACGCCAGAGTTCTACCGTTAGAGAGTTTTTACCGGAAAAACGGATTTTCGTTTAAAAGTTGAGATATTATTTTCGACTAGATAGTACTTCAACAATAATAATGAATATGACACTTTTGTTTCTAGAAGGGTAAAAAGATTTCAGTCATTGAGTTTTCTAGATGCACTCCATATAAAAATGAAAAGTATATGCATTGATAATAAATAGTGCAGCGTCTTTCAAATGATGGTGAAAAGACCGACTCTTGCTTTGAAGCTGTCTGCTATTTGATCATTGAAAAGGCGGTTTCAACAAACTGATGTTATTATAATCCCTGAAAATACTTTTGCAATTACTTGAAAATGCCACTTATGTTAATATTTAATGTTTCGTAAGGAACATTATTTTGAAAAAAAGCATTTTTACTAGTCAAGATCGTTACAGTGAGTTATTGCATCTTAAGTTTCGTTAACGTACCTTGTAATTAATAATACGTTCGTATTATTAATCAAAAGTATTTAAACATTAAATCATTAAATAAGACCTTAATTTTGGTTTATAACAAATTCATTATTAGAAACCGAATAATACAGATACTCACTTGTGCGAGTATCTAGATTTCATGAATTAGGTACAAGTATCGCAGTCCAAGTTTACTCAAACAAGGTAGGCACATGTATGCATTGCTTGCATACATCATGTTTATAACTTGTTATTCGACTTCAGAAACGGAAATTCCATTGAAACTAAAAAGGTTACTTTTTAACACAATCAAACATAAAAGAACACACTGTAAAACTTTATAAAAATTCGACGTTTAAGACGTAAACAAGATAAATTACTGTTTTTCAGTGATGTCTGGCATAGATAGACACTGTCAGAATTAATTACATTTGCACCGATGCACAAAATCATATGTTTATGTTGTTCGGGTCAACTCTAATTGCATGGCTTAAAAATACATCGCAGAGGTGGCGAATGCATTATTGTTGTAAACGTATGTTCAAGCTTTACAAGTGTATCTCTAGAATCGTTACTAAAACTACGTCAAATTAAGTTCGACCTATACTTATTAATAACTATTGTTTTTTTGGTGCTTTTATGCTTTTATTAAAATAACTACCTACTGTCAAAAATATCATGTCACTTGAATTTTATTATCTTATTATTTTACCTAAATGTTTGTAAACCAATGAGTTGTTTCTCTGTTTAATTGTATGAACGTATAACAAGTAATATTTAATTAAAAACAATTTTTTTTTTTTAATAATTGATGTTAATATCGTTTAGTTAATAGAACGTATCTATATTTAAAATAAATAAATTGTTTATTACTTCAGTGCGCTTCATTCCCTATTAAAGGCACTATGTTTTATCGAAACACATCCTGTTTAATAGAGCAGTGTGTTAATTGGTGCTCAACCTTTGATTTCGGACCAAACAATTGTATTTCAAAGTGATAAATACTCTTGTACACACATTAATTAATTAACCAAACTCTCATATTAATTATTGACGATGATGCTTTTTTATTGATCAACTTGTGGATGACTAGGATGACACGATATGTTTAATATAATTTAATTTTATTGGAATTTAGTTATTTAAGGCACGGGAATGTTATTATATTGTAAATCGAATTTGAATCCGCCGTTTGATTTTTGTAATTGAAGTAGCCGAATTACAAATTTTTAGTATAAATAAATAAAAAATAAATTCTGATTAAAAATCAAATGAAGTAAAAAAATCATCCTTGAATGGGCAACAACTGAATAAATATACCAACCCTGACAAAGCATATTGTGAAAAACAATACGAACGTAAATATTTGCTTTTGCTTGAACGTTTTGGCAGTATTGATAATTAATTACACATTTACTCTACGCAGAGAATCCATTATAACGTTTTTCAGTTGCAAAGAAAATATTTAAAAAATATTGTTTTTCATGCATAAAATTGAATGAAAATTGCTGTATTCAATAAGGTCAGTCAGGTAAAACATATTTGAGAATCAAATCCGTATGTTAAATAAAGTTAAAAAAAAAAAAAAAAACTCTCTTCTACCTGATCCACAAACTCCTATAAAAAAGAATGGTCTGTTCTTTCTTCTTCCTGTAAGTGTAACATTTTTTAGATTTGAAGTTTACTTACATAATATCGACCTTGACAAAATATTTTTTTATAACTAGGAATTTCAATAAAACTTACTTCACGGAGGATTGTGTGCCCGCGATTCCATTCTTTTGAAATATCATATAAGAAAAGTGTATCGAATCTCTTTCTTCCCTTTGTTAAGTGCTATTATCCGAACACTGCTTGGCATTGTAGTCGCCACCCCCAGAGAGAAGTCCTCTCTTCTTATCCCTTTTCATATGCCACCATATACTGTGTTGTCTCTTTTACCCCCTGTGCTTTCTCTTTTCTTTCAAAATTTTATTTACGCCATTATCACTATATATGTTCCTTCTGAAATAATCTTCGTTAATTTATCATATCGTATAATTTTACTCTAGTATGAGCTGTGTATTTTATATTTATACTCATCAGTCAACTATCTATTATTTGTTGGATGACGGTTTCCTCATTCTACGTCCCTCGGTTTCCTGTTTCGGGGTACCAAGTTTTTCTGCCAATTATTTTATTTCGTCAGGGCAGCACCGAGCCCCTTTGATTCCCCCGAGCGCGACTGGATGAAGATATTTGTCCTTTTATCCGTCCTCTGAGCGATGTGTTTTGCCCATTTCTCTTTGCCTGTTTGATGTATTCAAATATGGAAGTTTCTTGCTTTCTTGTCTGTTTGTTTATTTATGTTTACGTATAAATCCATCTCACATTCCCCAACTTTCAGTCTTTAGGCCACTTTTTCATTATGTCAATATTTTTTGCAACCAAAGATACAAGTTTTTTCTTTTGTTGTCCCAATAAATGTGTCGATTTCGAATTATGATCGTGTTTTAGTGTTCAGAAACTCGTCTTACCCATTCGTTGGTAGTATCGGTAGGTGCAAATGTTCAATTATTAATTAAATGGGATTCTGTTTTTTTTTTCATTCTCGACTTTCTAAATCTATATACTCACATTCCCTATTTAATAGTCACTTAGAAATTACAGACTTCCACCCGATCTGAGGAAAAATTGATTCTTTTCAAGCATATAAATAGTAGGCCATACATTACTGTCAACATCAAATGTTCTGATAAATATGAGGTTATTTTGGGTTCCGTACCAACAATTGTTATATTTTATTTGATGCAACTTCTGACTGAACCTTCTATCTCTTTCTACTGAATTTGTCGTCCGTGCAAATCGCTTCTGCTCCCCTGACCGTGAGTTTGCAATAAGCTGATTCCTCGCAAATGTGCTCCCGTCAAAGGAAATCGACTTCGAATTACATTTTTCAGACGGGTAAACAGAATGCAACCGGACAAAGGCTACTCATGGATGCCTTTAAATACACACATACATGTAAATACACTGTAGCATACTCTTAGTACAAATACATACACATATTGAGTATTTTACCCCTATTCACACTTTCATGAAGATACGTCAATACATACATATTTTACTTGAATGCATATTACATCCATTATGTTTATTAATATGAATAGCATCATTGTTAATAATTGATATAGAATAATCTCGATTGGCGTTCTTAGAAAATCATTCATGCATGCAGTCATATTCATATGTGTGGGGTCAGGATGGCGAATTGCGTGGCCGACAAAAACAGGTGATTTACAGTTTACATTGAAGTCAGCAGATCTTGATGCTGCTAATGAATTAGCTGAACTGTCTCAATCAAATAAGCCCGTCTGCTATGATCTCGTTTATTGTAAATTCAGCCCAGTCATCTTAAAAAACAAATTTAAAAAACAACCCATTTATGAAACATAACTTTATATGCGAAGAAATAAAATTTAAAGCCGTATTTATTTTAAACGCCGCCGTAAACATGCTTAGTTTCAGTTATCTCCTTACTTTTATCCTTGTTATTCAATATCTTTACTGTCAACTGATTACCAAATACTGTTCTATTCGCACTGTTTGTATTTGTAACGTTAGAATTATTATAATACTCTAACATTAATGTTGTTGAGCCAAAATATTAACTATCTTCAATATTATTTCCTTTTAATTGCTTTAATAAATTTGTTTATATTAATATATACATTTTTTTTTTACACTGACTTAAATATAATATTGGTGCACATTTATACCTATATCTGAACAACCTTTTATTATGTATGATAACAATCATGAATAATAATAACCAATACACAAAAAGGTTACTTTATAAAGGGATGAAATGTTATATTGCGCTGCCAAAAACCATCAAAATCATGTCAGTTAAAAAAAAATAGCCCGTAAAAACCACTTAAAATACATAAATAATATTAATTATTAGCAAAAAATATCAATTTTGTAATTATACAAAAAATGCAGAACTCTATGTTCGTAAAGATATTTTAACAAATATTCTACAACTAGCAGAACATCAAAAGTTTTACTTAATTTAAAAAATGTATACAATGGAATTCACTATAATATACACGTAGTATCTTTCACATATATTTGTTACCAAATATATAAACATCCCTTTATAAGATATATGATTTCGCTGTTATTCTATATAACAGTTGTTGTATCCAAAATCGTATATTAAATGGCTTCTGCATTCAATTACCTACCGATTCGTTGAAGGTCTGTTCAATTAGAAGCCCCCCTTTTCACCCTATTACATTGGATCAATGTGGCTGGTCAATATTCCTAGTAATAACAATAATCTATATTTGAGTTTACTTCATTCGGTTTTAATTGATGCTACCGAATTATGGACGATAAATCGTGTTTTTTTTCTAGAAAAGTCATTTTTTTTTGCTGCGGCATGGATTATTCTACAACGATTGGCAATTAAATAGCAGGAATCATTATTATTGACAGTAAACAGTAATAAGTCTATTCACGTGCCTAGTCTGGTGATTTTACATATGTTCCAAATACATTCGTGTGTAATAAACTTTAGTGCGAATAAAGAAAAGAAAAATTAACGCTTCCATTTTTATCAAGATATAAAAAGTAAGTAAACAAGTCACGATTTCAATATTAACAATTGAATAAAAATGATCTATGCATGAATATTTGAACATGTAAATTTCCTTGTTTCCTAGCTGTCTGCGACCCTATCCCATCTGCAAGATTCACCCCTCCAGAGTTCGCGCTTCAGGAACCTTCAATGAATAGTGAATTTCAATCGGGATATTTACTGCGGCAGCTAGTTGTCTCCAATGGCCCGTGAACAATCAACAAAACTGACCCTAGGCCCTTTGTTCGAATCCGGCGTACGGTAAAAAAACACATAAATCTCCGAATATTGTGATTCAGCTCGATAACTTTCGCTGACAAATTGCCAACAAATGTAAATTTAGGTTCTTGTTTAAAATTCGGTTTTCATAAGTAGATTTTCCACGCTTACACATTTTAATGGGCTGAATAATCAGAGCATTTTTCAGTTTGTTCACAAACAGTCAAGAAAAAACTAATTTATGTGAATCCTTAATGATAAATCGTCGTACTTTTATAAAGGTTAATAACATTCCTCGAATATTAACTTTTGGTTAGACCGAAAAATAAATTGTTTTTAAAAGAAAACAGTCTAATGACTTACTTGAAAAAATCTATGTCAACCAGCCATTGTTTATTCTTTGCTCATTAACCACGTTTGGGAATTTATGTTCATTGTTTTTGGAGTTGATAAGCCTCTTTGCTCCCTTCTTTCGCTTCCTTTTGTTTTAACTTCACAGAAGACAACAATCTTAGACTCGGTGGAAGTCATCAAACATTTCAAAATTTTATATTAAAAAATCGGAATAACAGCAGTTGAGTTAAATTTCGGAACACAAGAAGCACCCACCTTGTTGATCTAAAGCTATTAGTATTTACATTCAAATTATTACGTTTGAATAGAAACCACCACAGTTTGTAATCATCTCAATGTCTATTCATGTGGGACAGTTTCCATCACATTATCTTGGTTTCAAGTCACATTTATGAGGAGGGTATAATGTATAATACGACAAGCAATCAGACCTCAAACCGTATCGTTTCGAGTGAGCGCTAACTAACCGTATCAAATCTCACATCCCTTAGTACGGTTCTCACCACTAAATATCGATTATTGAGTAATATATTCCACCTTGACATGCTCCATTTTGCTCTTCATAAATTCTGTAACCTAAACACATTAGCTTAGCGAGCAGCCGAGTCAGCATTGCGTTTACCGGTATCTGCCGAGACCAGGACTTCTGAAATGCACCCCATTACTACTCGCAAGTTGCAGTTCATTTGTGAGGCAAAGCTTGTTAGTCGGGCAGGGAAGGTAGGCGTTTCATGCATTTAGAAATTCAATCCGAATTACTAAACTTCTGCGAACAAAGTGAGAACACTCTTGTTAAAATTTACAAAATTTATTCAGTTGAAAGCTACGAGAATTTATTTAGATAGAAATCATATCTACTGCCGTTTGCTCGTTATCCTAATGGTTTAAAGTGAAGTCTTACCTACCACAAGTAAGAGTAGTCTATTTTGAACTATGCCTTTTAATGAGTCCATCCTTTGTAATATTTTGTGTTGAGTATTGGTAAAACAAGTACCACCGTAACTGACACAATAAAACCGTAACTATACGCTAGTTTGAAAGCGGCCTTCACGAGAGTTTTGATCTCTCAGTCCAAGTGCTATACAAAGGTTTTGACAGTACGGGCGACAACCATTACATATATTTGCAAATTTCAATATTTATGTTATGTTCGCCACTAGTTAGCTTAGTGATTAAGTTGTAGGTTATGTTAAATATGTTGTAAAGCGCCGTCATTGTGGTTATATTTCTTTCAAGAAAACGGCGCTATAGCAATAAGTCAATAGTTATTGTTTTGTTATTTTATATATGTTTTTTTTTGCCGTTAAGAGGGTCTGTCAAAATGTCCTATAAATTTGGTAATGTAAAACGAAAAAAAATATTACCCTTAACCAAATAGTTTTATTTTACTAGTTGGTTTCCTTGCTCATTCTCAAGTCGCAGCACGTATATCCTGTCATTGCGTAAATTCATCACAAATAATAAGACTTGTAGGTACTATGTCAAAACATTCAGTGTAAATAATGGTCTATAAAGGAGACTCTCGGAAGAACAATCTACGGGATGCCACGCAAATCAAAAATTAAACGATCGTAGGTAAAATAAATAAGAACATTTGTAAGCAGTAATTTGAGAACTATATATATAGCATATCACATTAAATCTAATTATAAATTTCCCCCTGACTTGGTGTAAAATATGAACGACATTCGCCCGAGTTTATCGGTCCCGAAGCACGGGTCGTTATTACAGCTGCCAATGAGATTTTCCCACAAAATAACTGGGAAGATACGAGTATCTTAACCGCAGCATCAACGACAGTTTCATGCACCGCCAGTCTGATTTACCTGCCGTTTGTTCCTTAATTGCTCCCAGGGGACTCGGTTTGTTCTAAATGTGTGCACTGCATTTCGGTTGGCCCGGAACGTGATTGTTAATATTCGGTTTCACATCCTAACCACGAGAATAGGACCTAATCCTGTACTACATACCTACTCGCTGACCCAGGGAGTAGTGCAAAATAGTAGAGATATGATATCTAGATTGTCTTTACTCATTTACGTATGGAAATGAGGTTCCCATTGTTTTGCATGTAAGTACATACGTCGTCGTTCGTATTATCTACTAATAAATGGAACCCATACGATGTCGATAAAAGTGATCAAGTCTTGTCCGATGGTTTATTTGTAAATATATTTTTTAGTAGTATCATTCGTTTTGCGGAAGACTCGCGATGCCTCCAATTGTTATTGTAATAATCCTTCTCATTAGGTTTTTGTTAGCATCATTTTCTATAGCGAACGGAATTAAGATCTCTTAATCGTATTTTTGCAATGGGATTTTTTTTAACAGTTAATGAATCATAAATAACTAGTGCAATAATATAAAATATGATTAAGAATTCCGAAAACTTACTAGTTTCTTCTTATTGTTATTGGTTCCATCAATCTTAACGCTGCCAGGATGGACTCCCTCTTGATGGCGTTTTGCAGAAATGAGACCTTATATCCTCCGTTAATATTTTGTACATGTATTATTTCAATTTTTTTTTTCTTACGAATTTATGTTTATTTTTTTTATTATTATTATTGTGTGTATTACAACTTTTATTTTATTTTTGTTATTACAATGTATTATTATCAATAATGGAAGGTATTGCATTGCTCTACTCCTGCATACCTTCTGGAATAAAACTTTATTTTTATGAATACACTCCCAGAACACAATACAAGTTATGTACTTGACTGACTAGGTTAATTGGAAAACAAGCACAAAGTCTCGTGGCTATTATTCCAGTAATTGAATTGCAACTATCCTTGACTATGGCACCCAGCGCTGAGAGATGCTGGCTTATTTCTGTTTACAAAATTAATTCAGTTGAGTGCTTTTACGTAATGCGGAGTAATGCCTACCCTATAAGACCCGTAACATCTTACTACCCTCCTTATTACTTCAGCGGCCTCACATGCACTTCGATACAAAATATCTCCTTGTGGTTCAATGCATTTCAAAGCTATTTCACTGCCGATAGAGTTCTCTCTTTGATGGCATGTGTTGAGATTGAAAGCTTTCGGTTAATTTAGTAAAAGGCGGTTGCAGTTTCACCCTGTAGGGGGTTGTGGGTTGAGGGTTAAGGGCTGAAGTGGTGCAATCTTGTCACGTTTCAGAGGGGGACTTTGCTGTGCCATTTTCTCTGCGAATTGGGCACAAACCCAATAACCCTTATTACGATGGCGCTGGCGCTGTTGTAAGCTTTGTTGTAAACTATTTTTACGGCCACACAAATAGTATTTTAACTGTTTGGAATTTATAACATCACTTTATTTAGTCCCTTCTGTCAAAATACATAAAACACGCCCACATAAAAGCTGAGAAGATATTTTCCCTCGGCGTAATAAAGTTTATCGTAATGCTATTCCCAGATTTATTGTCAAATTTCTAATTTCGCAGAGTTATTTGCCGATTTTATTGCCATCTTTTATGAACCCAGTTAAGATTGTAAACGGGAATGTATTAAGTGAAAGAAAATCGCTCTTCGACTTTAAAACGTGGATAAGATAGTAAAGCGGCCAATAAAAACACTTGAACTGCTCAATAAAGTTTACCTGACAATAATCATAATAAAAAAAACGAGTTTTATCGATATACTTCAGAACACGTTCAATCGCAGTAAATCTTTGAATTACTTCCACTGTCAATTGTGTCGATAGATAGTGCAAATTAAATCATGACGAAGACAGCGGTGCGCGAAGAGAGTCGGTAGTGTTTTTCATGTGGATTTATGATCTCTTGTTGGGGTGGATAAAGTTGGTATACGGGGTGATTTTGCTAGCCAGCTATAATTCTTTATTGTTAACTGCTGATACAATTTCAAAGTGTCCGCTCGTAAAGTTCTCCCCGTTTCGTATAACAAATGAGTTTGATGCGTTGCGGCATGGTAGATCCATGTTCATAAATAAGGGTGGTTTACCCCCGCCCCGTCTGGGGGACGGTGGCGGCAGTAGGAGCGGGTTGTTAATGTTTTATTTTTCCCTTGTCACCAGAGGATACTAACTAACCCGTCGACACTTTGAAAAAAATACCTCTCGCGAGTCAGGGAAATTTTAAGTACCCAACTTGTTGTACCTCCGGCGTACTTGCCTAATAACTAGCTATTAACCGTGAATAATCACCGGTTAACGTTGATTCTTTGAAAGTTTTGAATAAATTTATCTTTTAATTTTAAATATACGAAAATAATAGATTTATTTTTGTATTTTCATCTTATTCATACTTTTTTCACATCAGCTATATCGAGTATAAATATAATATATTATAAACGCATTGTTCAGAGTCCACGACGTGAAATGGTCCATAATTAAGCATATGTCTTTAGATTAGTCGTAAACAAATAAAGCTACTTTCGAATTACAAAATTGATTGAAATAACTACCTCTGTATCGCCGAGCCACAGTTTGTCAATGCTTTTGTAGGGATAATGTTTGTCATTAATTTTAAAAAAAAAAAACAGAATATTATCATCAAATAAAAAATATTATTTTATGTTGAACTGTGATATTTTTTTAGTATTTTTAAAACATTAATTATTGAAATAATATCAATAATCTTCAACGTAAAGATGACACGGGAAAAGCTAGAAAAGAAAAGAATAACGGTTGCAACCGAGACTCGAATTCGGAACCTCTAATCTACCCGGGAGTAACGCCTCTGCAAATTTAGCCACCGAGACCTTATTAGAAACCGACATTTTAATCGATCTCATACTTCATTAAAAATACTCAGGCATTACTCCCAAAACGAGTAAAGATTCTAAGTTAGAGTTTCTGTCGTGACCGTTTTTCTTTTATTTTCTTACTTTTTGTGTTTCATATTTACGTTAAGGATTTTGATATTATTTTAATAATCAATTTCAAAAATGTAATAAGTATAAAAGATTTAAAGTTAATTTAAATTTAATACTTATAAAATAACTAGTTTTTCGCATGTTAAGTTAGAATATACGAGTATTATCAACGTTATTTCATTACGTTTACAATGTAAAAACTTTACCCCGTCGAATGTTTAATTTAATGTGTACAGTAAAGCAAATAAATGACAGCATTAAAGGTTTCCAGTGATTTATTTATATTAATTAATGGCATTATCAGTAATGGTGACGGTATTAAGCCGGAAAATTGATATTATTGTATTATCAGACTGACGTTTTGATTCCATAGAAAACAGCATTATTTTTAATGGCGTGTTAAATGTTGCATTTGGCTGGATTATTTTAAACCATTTAATTGATAATCACCATTATTTCGTGTGCTAGATAGTCAAATGAATAATCGTATTATTCAAGCGTATTTATTTAAAACTATACTTTTGAAGGAAGCAAACACGCTGTGGCCTGACATTTTAATTTAAATATTAGTTTTTTTAAACCACTTCATTATTCTACATATACACATGTTCAACTAGTTGCTGTTTGAGCCAATCTTCTTCAAGACAATATAATAAAAAGTAAGTAAGTATGTGGAGCGGTTAGTAACTGAGTAGAAAAAATGCGTCCTCCATCACTTCACAATCAACTTTACCGTTTACTATGACGGTCGTAGAAGTTTTATTTTTTTTTAATATTGTCAGGTTATTCGTAATGTTTGTCTTTCTTAAACAAATGTATTTATGTATGATAATATAAACTAAGTAAGTAAGTAATATAGTATAAGTAAGTTTATATTATATTGCCCCGATAGCTCCAACCTAAATTAGTTGACACATGTAAATGTATAATAATAAAGTGGTTTAAAACAAAATATACTATATTTTCATAGAGAGCAACCACTTTGTGGTTTGATATTTTTAATGAAAATGAAATAATAACTTTGTATGAGACCACAGATTTCATCTCATTTTTATGACAAACTAAATAAGTTTAATTTTAAACCCTGATGATGCTAAGGCTAGGCGTAAATTTTTGTTAGGCAAGAGTATTTTTGAGCGTATTCTTGAAAAATGTTCAGCCTTTTAGCACGATTCAAGTCCCTAGACATCATTAACACCACACACTAAGCAGAGTTCACGTTCAAAGGTTTTTTCTACTTCCGAAAACAGATCTCTGTTGAATAGATTTAAAATACTAAGTTAAATGCTTAATCTTGTCGATCACTCGGCAAGTGTTGTTACAAATGAAATGTCGCCTTACCTGCATATTCGGCGCTCCTAATCCTAGTTCACGTATTCCAAAACTATGGTCCTCCATTTCTGGAATGAGGTTCTATTTGAAACGATGTCGACACTTCAGGAACATGTGTGGTACATAAAACCAAGCCAAACTTCTGCGTTGTATAGCTCGGAGCAACGGGAGTTTCCTTCACCATGTACGTCGTGTTTTTCGAGTGTGACAGGGAAAGCAGTTAGTGTCACATCCAGGAGTTTATGTTCGCCGTGACAAAGTGTTTATGTGCAACCGCTCTTTTTATTGTACCACGACGTATGCCTACAATAAAATGATTTATCCTTTGTTTCATGTGCCCCTGGTATTTTTTCCTCTTCGCTCTAAAATACTGGCGTTTCTTGCGAAATGGGGAAAGTTGATGCTTTAATTTTAATGGTTTTTTTTAATGTGTTTCTTTTGTTTTGCAATCTTTTCACATTTAGAGCACAACAGATTATGAATAGCATGATAATGTTTTTCTAAAAAAACTGATCTGGTGAAAGTAAATTTATAAATGTTATAGGGAGGATAGCACCTAAATCATTTCTTTGAAAAATAATTTCTTTGGTTCGGAGAAAAATACCATAAAAGTTAATTAACATTTAAAAAACCTACAAAAAACCAAACAATTTCACATAATAACAACCGAGATTCGTAAAAATAAAATTCATCAAAGAAGACCCTTAATCACAAAAACTGTATTCAATATGAACATTCATAATGCTGAATTTATATTTTCCTGCGGATTTGTAGACTACATTCATTGAAATGGTAAAAAAAACGTTTTTTCTTGATTTTATACAAAAATCTACTGTTCAGAAATAACATAAAAAAAAAGTTTATGATAAAAAAGTAAAACTAGCAGACCAAAAACCCGCCGCCGCGAGTTTTTACTGCTGCGCCCTGCAGGCGGCTTTTGGACAACGCCTCATTTCAATATTGGTGGGCATCTAAAGGGCTTCACCCTTTTGTAGGACTAACAATTACCAATGCATGGTATAGCATGGTTACTTCTGATAGTATTACGGCTTTTGGACAACGCCTCATTTCAATATTGGTGGGCATCTAAAGGGCTTCACCCTTTTGTAGGACTAACAATTACCAATGCATGGTATAGCATGGTTACTTCTGATAGTATTAATATCATAAAGCCAGTCGTACACGATTCGATAGATCGCCGTGTGGAGCGCTAACATCTCTCTTTGTTTTTTTTTTTTTTATAAATGATAAAGAGGTCGTTGTTGCAGAAAACTTTTTTTTAAAGCTTAAGGGATAAAATAATAAGAAAATAATTATTTTTTAAATAATTAAAGAAATTAAAACAAAAAAAACACGAAAGTACGTAATTTTAAAGATAAAATTATTAAAAAAGACAAAAACCTAAAAACATACTCGTTTATATTAACCATCAGAATATGAGGAGTCATTTTAGAAATCATTCTATTTTATAATTTCATTAGTTTTATTGAGTATATCTACAGAAGATAAATTATTCTGTATGTAATTTACGTTTTTTTGTCTCTTCACACCATTCAAATTGAGATTTGTTTAAATTCAAGTAATCAAATTCAACATTATTTTGAAATGTATTGTGAAAGAAAATTATTGGAAACCCACGAAAATTGTTGTAACAACGATATCATAATTTGAAACATTATAGGCGTTTATTGTTTAGTATTTAAAAAAAATATGCATTATATTGAACGCGAATAAAATATGAGTAAATGGAAACTACAACATAAGTGCAGTTTTTTCAATTTTTTTAAATGTATCTTTGAATATCATCATTCTTTATAAAAAAAAATTGTGTCCTTATTATAATAAAGGATTCAATGTAGGGTAATAATCTTTAATTTTTCCCGTGTATTGTATCAGGCTATATACGAGTATTATCGCCCTACATCGGCAATCGAACGAAATTATGTACAGAAAACAAAATGTAATTGTCGAAAATTATTTATTGACAGTTTACTAAATATTTACGTGGAATGGTGTTTAACATTTTAAAAACAAAATAAAATGATAAAAATTCACCACTGCTAAGCGATTCCAAAATTATAAATATTACTATGAACTATTTCTGTTGTAAAGTTTCCTATAACATCAAATGGCATATACGGTTCACTTAAACTGGGGTTAAGTGAGTATGAAAAGCAATCGTGTCCCCCCTTAAAGAGAACGGTTTTCGTAAGCGCCTCATTATCATGGAAATATTCCAAAAATAGCAAATCTCCTCTCCGATCGCAGAAACACAGGTAATAAACGTTGAAAAAAGCAGCGTAACTCTTTCTGTAGACCGTAGACCCTCGCGTCGTAGCCCGTAACTCTTTCCGCGGAGAGCCCGATATCGCAAAAGGCTGTATCCAGAACAAAGCCTCCGCGGGTAGCACGTGCTGAAACTTTCAGCATTAGTCATCCCTGTTAATATCGCGCAGCTCACAGGTGCGGCCCGCATTACGCCAGTGTGTTCCTCTCAATGATGAAATAATCAATTTGGGTAATGATATCGGTTTGTGGCCTTTTGGCCTGTGGGTTGAGACGCTCGGTTCCCATACTGAACGAAGTGTTTTCCTCTCGTTATCTCCCCTAATCTAAGTGGTTCGTCGAAGCAAATAATCATTGTACGAGTAAAGAAGGATGAATCTTTACTCATCCTTCTTCGTTAAGGATGAATAGAGATTTATCCCTCTTCTCCGTGTAAAGGCGATGTAATAATAATACTTGACTAATTTCTGTGACGCTGTTTTAGAGAGTTGGGAATTTCTGAAATAGAATTTACCTTATGTACTCGGAGAGACGCCACCTATTTTGAAAGGCTGGTAATAAAAAAGGTTTTCAATTAAATACAATGATTTTTTGTTGTAAGTAGGTACACAAAAATAATTAACTAAAAAAAAAATCTACAGAAAGTTTTGTAAATAAACAAATCAAAAGACTATATGAAAAAGAGGCGTGTCTAACACAATGCGTGCGTGATATGCACGTTTTGCGGGTGATATGCCACACGTATTATTTTTTCATGTTGACATTTTTTTAGCGTGGATTTTCCCTTCCTCAGTTGTTGCAATACGAAATGTATATGGTGATCTTCTCATTGAGTGATTTTAGGCAAGAAATACAATTGGTCCAGATTCGTTGTTACTAAATAATATAAGCAACCTTTAACGGATTCGTTTTCCCCGAAAAATCCTAGTTAGAAAACAATCTAACCAGTTTCCGCATTTTTGCTACACCTTTTATCAGTATGGGATTTTTAAGTAAATTTTCTGGGGATGCCAAGATAGATGCTATTTGCCTACGTTTAACAGTTGATTTTGGCAGTGTTGGAATTGGATGAGCATTATCGTGTATTTTTAAGTTTTTTTTTCTCTGGCACAATTGGAAGCCCAGAATGGGCAGATAGATTCGAATTGTAGAGTTAGAGCTTCAGTAAGAGAATTTGGTGAGATTTCCAGACTGGAGTCACATCGTTAAGGTTCAAAGGAGAATTACACACTGCCTGCCTCTTTGATATTTCACATTTAGTTACTTTCTATGGCCAACTTCAGATTTTCCTTAATCCACTTTCCCTTGATAATGTTTTCTTCTGATGTACTTTTTCAGCTTCCTAAAATTGTTAAAGAATTATAATGTAGAACAATAAAAATAAATCTTCCTTAGTATGCTGTGTATATTTGCCACGCTTGTAGTCGGCAACGGTATGATGTCCCTAACGTATTTTTTTTAGAATATTTTCGGGTTCAATTTACATCAACGATCCGCGAAAGCAAAACACACTTTCATAGCCGGGCACAGACTGACTTGGTTCGCTCGCACCGGCACCCCTGTCGGATTTTGACAGTGTCACATCTAAACCACATAAATAAGATATAACAAGTGTGGCGTCATCCGTACTTGGCGTTTCTCCGACTTTCACCCTATAAACCAGCGCTTTACACATTTACTAAATATCTTAAAACCGTTGATAAATGACTTTGAATTTACTAAGTTTATCACTTTCTGACACTTCTGACCATAGGTCTGCGAAAACTTATTGGATTCGTGGGATACGTATCAAGTGTATAATAATGAAAATGTTTAACCAGATTTATATTGTAGCAGATTGAATTCACAAAGACTTAATGAAACTGAAATACTGTCCACAAATATATCATAATTCAAGAAAGACGTTAGAGGAAAAGCAGTTCACTAATTGCACCAGAGACAGATAATGAGTGTAATTTGTAACTTGACATTAAAACATGGGCGCGGACACAATTATTTTGTACATCATATTGTTTTTGTCTCTTCAATAGTAACGAATTAAAGAAACGCGACCGTTTTACATAATAAGAGTTTACATATCAATCTCTCCGATTTTATTTGCACAATTTTGAAAGCATTAAAAATAAAAATTGTACCTCGGATTTTTCTAAACAATCACCATCGGTAAAAACATCATGATTTTTATCATATTAGAAAATATCTCACCCGAAAATCATTCAGATTTATTTCAAATTATATTTGGACGTGCAAATTTAAGCAAACGCTTTTAAAGTAAAGAAAAATTTAAATTCAAATTGAATAATTCCAGTAATTCAGTAGTCATCTACGTGCGAAAGAACTTTGTTCTTCTTCGAGTACTTCTTACTTCTCTACGGAATTTTCATGTAATAAAAGTTCTACGATCCGCTGTTTTTCTAAATGAAACAAGCTTACACACTCGTACGTTTCCATGTGCGAGTTTAAACGCGAGCTTTTGTCAATTCGTTTTTTTCGCAGTAACGCTCCGCCTTACGCAAGACAATCCTGTGCAGCCTTCCCGTCCTTTCTTTGCGTGAATAATTTCACATTGTTTAATTTACTTTCAGCAGGGATTGTAGTGAACATTATTATCTGCCTCGAGCAAATATATTAGGGAGATTTTACCGCTTTGTGATATGGAGCAAAGATAACCTTTATTTGTATTTTTAGCCTTATACGCTTTTATAATGTTACATTGAATACATTTATTTGAAAATATATTTTAGAAAATGATGAGTTTTGAAAAAGAATCACTATCAGATATTTTCTTTTCTGTACGTTTATTGTGCAGATCTCTATCACGAATGTTTGTAATAATATTTTTATTGGAATATCACAGATGTCAAAGCTTCTAGCAGAACTTTTGTAATAATATCCGACTAAACTAAAAATCAGATAATCCGCAGTAATGCACCGGTGAACTCTGGCGTCATGAAAAATATAGCACAGGTTTTTCAGCCAAACTCTCTAGGTTAACGCAACTATTTTCAGCTCGATACGTTTAGACCAGAGTGATGATGCCTTGGATTGTTAAATTGAATAATAAAAAAAAATCCGACAAAATAATAAATTATAAATTGAAAAAAAATAGTGTTGATATCTAGGGCAAAGCCGGGTTATAAAGATAACGAAATTAAAATTCAAAAAAACTTAAAACCTTTTTTTATATACACATTCGAAAAAGTAAAAGTTCTTATGTACTTAAAAAGTTAGAATTATCCAACTATGCGTTCAACATTGTCAATACCCAGGCCTTAATAGCGCTAAACGTCACTTAGTAGCATTCTAATACAATCAATATTGCACATGACTTATCTGTTAGTTCTACATGGACAGTTAGGAAACTGTCTAAGGTTTCCAGTGAATAAAAATTTTATGCCGTAATTTTTTCAATTCTATGAAAATCATACTAAAATGTCCGTAAAAGGTGCAGTTTAAAAACCAGCAATGGCATTTTCGAACGTTTTACCTAAAGTTCCAGTATGCATTTTATATAGAATTATAAAGATTACAGTAAAATAATTTTATTCACTAGAAACCTTAGACATTTTTCTAACTACTGACCTAGAAGTTACAAATAAATCATTTGTAGTATTTCTTATATTAGATAGCCAAAATGTATGTATTTTTTGGTGCTGACCCTTAACGAAGAATTACATTTTATTTGAAATACCTTTTTAGATCCGATATAATGTCGAATGGTTCTCATCACTATTTGACGTAGGCCGACTGAAAGAAGTTATTGTTTGAAGAGATTCCAACTTCAAAGGTTTTGAAAATCATTCTTGCTTCAAAAACTTCCTAGTAATTGTTAAGCCTTATGGAAAAACATCCCCTTTAGCAGCAATTTCCTATTTTTCCTACATATTCCATTGTACTTTGCTTCCGTACACATTTCGTCATTTTTTCGTTTGTTTAATCATATGGTTTTGACAGTCTGATAAGGGTTTTACTATTCCAATGAACACAACAGGGTCCATTACGTAAAACTCTAACGAGGTTTATATTTTATTGTAAGTATACTAAAAGATACGTATAAACCCATGCTCTTTAATTCTATTAAAATCTTACCCTTTCTGGTGAATCTAGACAACCATGGAATTACCATTTAATTATCCCAAAGTTATATCCATTTGGTTTTCAAATTTATTATTTATCTTACATAATACAAAGAAATTGTTAAGTTATGAATACAGCTAATTTATAAACAGTACTTTACGCTAGTCTTTGAAGTGAGCGCAGGGTTAGTTCCTGCAGCAGCTTTACATGTTTGATATACTGTGCTTTAGAATGGTTCAAACTTACGTAGTAAAGCTTATATCACAATATTCTTATAATGCAGTATAAAATACTCGAATATTTTGTACATTATTTGAAACGTGGTTTAAATATATTTTTTTTTGAAATACAAATATTCCCTGAATACATTTGAAAAAAAATCCTACTGCCATCATAATAAGCGGACGCCGGAAGCGGGATCCGACGGGTTTATCCACTCAGCTACTATTTTTTACTTGAGATTTGTTGGTTTTTCGACACAAGAGTGAGAGGTTGACAAAAGCTGTTTTTTTTTTTTTACTCATTTCTTAGCTAAAATTGCTGAAACCTTCACCTGAAGGGATCTCTACAGGTTTGTTTACGAAACCAAAAACACTCAAGGTGTTAAAAATATACAAAAAATATTACTCATTTTTTGTAGCTTGACTTCACTTGAGTAATTCGTACTTCTTGCGTGAAATTAGTCCTATTTTGTAGTAAATTATTAGTATTTAACAACTTTACTAGTATGTTTTTAGTAATTGTACTTTTGGATATAGACGGATTTTATTTTTTGTAATTTTTTTTCTGTTCTGTTAGGTTATTTTTTAATTTGTGATAGCTGTTTCACCTTTTGAAGGCATTATTATACTGTAGCTTAGCAATTTTAATTACGATGTCATTTATGTTTAGAAAGATACTTATATTGTGTTATCTTTCAATAGAGTTTTCAATCAAACCTATTTAAAATATAATAATTATATTTTTACTTTCAGAGGTATTACTTACTATAGTGTATTTCATAAAACACTCTGATTGGCTCAATTTAAGTTTCATGTTCATTATTTATGTAGATGGCGGTTGCTATCTGAAAAGCTTTCATATATTTAGCTGGATAAAATTCTAATAAGATAACATTAGTTAAAAATAAAAATAAAATTGATGAAAATAGCGGCAAATCCAATTTGTTTGCAAAGCAAGTTGCAACAAGATGTATACATTTTTATCATTTTTCACACCCTTCAACTATGTACATATTATGAGTTACGACGTCACGAAATTAAGTCAGTTTTCGATGTTGCCTAATTCTTTAAAGATAAACCTTCAATGCTTTGTCTACGCCGCTTTGATAAAATCGAACCACAGATAGTAGAAGTCAGGTGACTCTTAATAAATATACCTGCCTAATAAATCATTTTAAAATATCTCGTCGATTTATTTTCCAATAAAAAGTATTATTCTTTATAATATTTTTTTGTTGTTCGAGGACTGATTAATGTCATTTTTTTATTGTGACTGATCCGTGACCTTTCTTTTAGAACGGTCGGTCATCTAGTTCTCTGTTAGCTCCGTATGTAATATTTAATTACTTCCGATAATCTGTAAATAAAATGTATGCCTACCTACAGCAATAAGTCTTTTTTGTGTAGGTACTAATGCGTTCTCTTTTAATTTTATGTCAAAATATCATATAATTATTTTTAAAAAGATTGCAGCGGATTTCTGTTTGGTAAATGTGGTGAGATGTCTATTTTCTACGGGAAATTGCGTGCTCGTAGAAACCGGACATGAGCTTTTCGGTCAGTCAAAGTGGATCGGAATAAAGTACGGGATCCGACACCATCGCCATCTATCGCCCGACGGAAGAAGCTCCCGAGGCGCTAGGGCGACATTTCTCGAATGTAAATCATCATTTCCATACATAAATTTTCATTTCCGTTTTATTCCGTTTGCTAGTGATGAGAGGACTTGCTGGGAAACCGACTCGATCTGAACGTTGTTGAAACTATAAAAGTAAAAAGGAATATAACTTAATCTTCAAAGCGTTACGACACTGAGCCATGAGTAAGCCCTTTTTATACTTTGTTTTTGTACTGGTGCAGTGTGAATCAGGTCACTGAGAACGCTTGTCAAGGATAAGGATTACCGCTTTGAATTTTAAGATATTGCATTATTGTACGTTGCTGTTTGTCGAGAAAATTTTCTCACAGTTTTATTTACCGTGTTCCTCGTAACAATGGAGTTAGATGAAATGTCGTAAAAACATGATTGAATTGACAGATACAAAAGTTATGCGCATCCGTTCATTATTGTCGGAGCTGAAAATATAACAAGCATGTTGAATTTATTTGAAAAGATACGAGTTTTTCCAACAATATAAAATATTCCTAAAAAAATATAAGGTAAGCGCATATTTTATAGCTCTGTTAAAAAAAATATGGTTTTTGGAATTTTTTTATGCAATGAAATAAAGGTAAGTCATTCAACTCGTGTTTATTATTAAAAAAAACTTTTTTTCAGTACATCTCACATACTCGTACATTCCTAAAAGCGTGTATTGATCAAGCCAAAAACTTGTATCGAGTTTACTTATATTTCATCTTACAAAACCCTTCCTTAAATGTTCAAAAGTGTTGAAAATACTTACTTACCTGTCAGAGTTAAAATATATTTTGAGAAAAGATCATTAAATACATAGATTACTCTGCAAACGAGTGGGCACATTTACATTTGTAAATCGCACGAGAGTAAATCAACATTCTGTTTTCTATTTCTTTCCTTCCATTTGATTTCTGCCGCCTGTTTCTTACCCCTTCTACCCTGATCTCACAGCAAGTTGTTTTATGAGCTCATCGCTTCCGGGATAAATTTATCGCCATATTTCTAATGCATCGCATCTTGTGTGTGAAACTGCTTACCCGACCAAGTCGGCGAACCTTAAGAAATAGTGTATAAATTATGCAACAGACACTGAATGCAAAAGGCGATGGTTTATGCTGTTTGCCATTTGGCGTTGACAGCTTAGGAAAATATTTTTTAAGGTTTTGCGTAAAACTACTTACCTTTAGATTTTTAATAAAAAAAAAATTATGCTAGAGCACATGTCTCACATGGCCTCTGTGGTCGAGTGGTAAGACGCTCGACTACGAATACAAAAGTCGCGGGTTCAAACCCGGCGTGCGCGAGTAAATTTAATTTAATTAATCTGTGTCATAACATATAACATTGAATTTAGTACATTTGGGGCACATTCCAGAGTGGTAGATACAAGTATCTCCCTGGTGAAAGACCTTCACTCAGAATCGAAACGTTGATTGAAATGGCACTATCCGTGTTTGGTGATATGAGTAGCCAGATACTTCTCAACCTTCCTCTTCCTCATCTACTTCCCCTCCCTACTACCTCCAGCCTCACAACATACCCCGATTAGGGATACGATAGTCTCACTGGCTCTAGACGGTTGGGAGCAGTTGCAACTCTCGTGCGGTATTCACTTAAATATTTTTTGATTTCAGCAAATAGAATAGGTCATGCCTAAATTTAAAAATAAACACACGTTTCGTTTGGAGGATTTTCGTATTGCAATAAGAATATTAGGAGCCAGATGTGGTCCTTTCGATCCACGCATTAAAATACATATCTTGAAATTGAAAATATGAAAAGGGTCTGCTTCTTCTGGGCACGTTATTACGTTTTTTTCCGCCACGTGTTTGACTCATTTCATAGAAGCTATATGGAATAAACTCCTTGCACTGTAAAATGTGTGCTTTGAACCTTAGCATTTTTCTTCTAAAATATAATATCTGCATGGTTGTGTTTTAGCATTTTAATTTGTATTTTTATTAGTTTCAGTCGGATATTGTGAGCGGAAAAATATTATAAATTATTTCCGCAAATGGCTTCATCTTTCAAGTGCTCTTTAAGACCAGCTCGCAGAGTTTTTACTATTTCAAAGCGACAGTAACGAGAGTTTTGATTTAGAGCGACGGTTAAAATGACTTGCTGAAATAATTTCAGGGAATTTTTTATTGCGCCGCTGGCTCGATAATCGGTTCCCATAAAATGCCAGCACCCAAGAATGACCAAAAACTTTAATAAAAAACAAGCAATACTACAAATGATTTATCTGTAAATTATCTATTGATAGATAGAAAAATGTCTGAGGTTTCCGGTGAATACAATTTGTTTACTGTAATCCTTTAAATTATATGAAAAACATACTGATATATTATATGTAAAAGATGCAGTTTTATAACCAGAAAAGGCGTTTTTGAATGTTTCATCTAAAAGTTCAGCATGCTTTTTATGTAGAATTTAAAAGATTACTGTTTTAGAATTGTATTTCATGGATACCTTAGACATTTTTTCACCTACGCGTAAATAATTGTCAGATAAAGATTTTGTAGTTTTGCATTTACTATAAAACCAAAAAGTGTAAAAAAAAACTTTAACAATAGTTTTGAAAATACAAGCGACTTTTATCAAATGTATAAAATTTTGCCCGGCGACTGGTTTCATTTTTGAGTTTCATGCATAAGGTACCTTTTTTATCTGCCGTATGATCACTTTTAATGACTTTTTGAGGTCTCTTGAATGAAAGAGTTCTTTGCGTTAAAAATACCTTCTTGATACCTTATATTCCAATTTATTTTTTCTCATAAAAATCATACTTTTCTTTGAAAAAATTAAAGGTTTCAATGTAAATTTGTCAAAATATAATATTTAAGACGCATAAAGATCCAAAGTTCTTTACAAGGCCGTTATATTAATTTTAACATATTTTTTTCCTCAAAGCGTACCATATACAAAAAGACGGCACTGATTTAATTTTCCATATTGCTGGTTTCCAACCCTCCTTCTCCACCCTTTCCATCGCTCTTAACTGGTATTTGCTTTTCTTTCCCGACATCTTTAAGATGTCAATCAACTTCACATTATTGGCTGAAGATCTTGAAAACCTAAGAATGTCATTTGATGTCTTGACGGAAAATAAATAACCATATTTGAAAACATGCAAAATTGCTTTTGTGTAAAGAATACAATACCTTAATGCTTATTTTAAGATACCGAAAAAAGTCTCGACGTTATTTATCAAAAATACTGTTTTATATCTGAATGTTCTGGAACTCTAGAATGAAATCGTTATTTTGTGGTTTTCACTAGAAAGTCTTCATGTGCGAGAGGTTTTAATGCCTATCAGACTCCTAATGAATGTAAAACCTTTATTTCAATTACTCTGAGAAAGTTGGTCATTAATCGTGTGAGAACGGAGAGGAGCACTTCGAGCAAGACATCTTTATTAGAAGCGGTCAGCCGGACTGCCACGCCAAGGCGGCAGGCGGTGGGCGGCAGGCGGTGGGCGGTTCGCGGTACAGAGGGTTAGAACAGTGCTCCGCAACCGGTGCCGCAGCGCGTTACTTCCAAGAAAAGAAAATAAATTGTCTATGTTATACATCACTCACATAATTCTAAACACCATCCACAACTTAACAAGGTTCAGTAATTATGATATGCGAAATTATAGTGATAGTAATACGTTTTTAAAAGAAGCAAACACGTTGTGTCCAGACATTATAATTTGAATTATAGTATTTTGTTTTAAACCACTTTATTATTAAACATATACATGTGTTAACCAACTTCGGTTGGAGCCAACCTTTTTGAGGATAATATAAACAGTTTATTGTATAAATTAATAAGTAATACACACAATAAATATTTTAACCCTAATTGTTTATACACATCAAAAAGCCTCCAATTCCCTTAGTTTATTTTTAACACTTTAGTGTATTTATTTGTTTCAATATAGTACACACATAAATTAAAATACATAAATATATTCTAATACAACCCTTAAATTAATATGCATTAACATAAATTCATACGTATTTTCTTTACTTAATTATTTTTAAAAATATTTTCTACTGATTTAATATCATTTGATAATTTGTCAAAAACCTTTATAGCTCCGTACATTAATGACTTATGATTTTGTAACTTTTTTCTGAAAGGTAGTCTTATTTGATCCCTAATGCTCTAATCATGTTTGTGCCTGTGATGAAAGTCACTTTTTCTCAGAAATGCAGGTGATGTATGGCAATTCAATATTTAGTCGATTAGTAATAGAGTGTTGATGAAAATAATTTGTTTAAAAGAAAAGATATTTTACTCCTTGAAAATTTCTTTAACTTTCGGATAACTGTTTTTCTTCAATATAATTTTTATTGTTTTTTTTTTGTATTATTTTCATTCGTTTTTTTATATCAACCACTGTCTAAGAAAAAAAGGCAGCTTAAGTATTTATTGCTATTATTTATAATGTTTATAATAGTGGTGTGCCGTGGTATAAATATAGTTATAAAAGGTTTCAAATCACTGGATGAAAGGAGCAAGTGTGGCGAGTAACAATTTAGAGAATATTTGCTTAAGGGGTTGTCTGTTTCTCGGAAGGGTCTGGAAGGGTCGGTTCGTGTCACTGTGCGGGTGACAACGCGTGACGCGCAGTTAGTCTCGGTAAACTTTACCGAGGTGCAATTAATAATTCAGCCCCTTGACTCCGCCGATATTTAAACAAGACGGGGAAATGAGTTTGTTTTGAAAAACAGAGTGTGGCGTTTGCATAATGTGCCACGGCTGCTCGTGTCAGCCTTTCAAATATTTAGACAGATGCACCCTGCCACCAGGCGGTGCACGGCGCAGGCTTCCAGCCCTTTGTTGGGGCGGAATCCTAATATTTTTAAAGGAGCTTTAATGCTAACTTCCGCTGTTTATGCACGGATCCTCGGTATCCTTTGCTTGGATTAATATAATCGGATTAAATAACGACCACAACTAGATAAGCTTGCTCCTGGCATAGTTATTTGCTACTTAGTACATTATTTACTCAGTTTTATCTTATTTGTTTATTTGTCTGAAGCAGCAAAAATTACAGCATGCACGATTAACTCATAACATTTGATTTGTTGTGTAGAATTCAGGTATATATGTAGGTAACTCGTGAAATATAGAGCCTTCAAATATCCACGTATCTGTTCAAAAATAAAACAAGATACTATTATATATTTCTCGCATTTGTTCCATGACCTTCTCGATAATTAAAATCTCGGGTTAGATACTATTATATATTTTTCGCATTTGTTCCATGACCTTCTCGATAATTAAAATCTCGGGTTAGATACTATTATATATTTCTCGCATTTGTTCCATGACCTTCTCGATAATTAAAATCTCGGGTTAGATACTATTATATATTTCTCACATTTGTTCCATGACCTTCTCGATAATTAAAATCTCGGGTTAAGCCGGTTAGTAAATCTAGTAAACCATAATATGGAATGACCTTATGTGCAAAAGCTTTCTCAGATTTTTTTAAGGATTAAATAAATAAAAAACACAATGTGAATCGACTATGTACCACGATAATCAATTTATTAAGTTACTTTGTTACCATTTCTTCTGTGAATCAAATTATTATTTTTTCACACGCATCCAATGTTCTGCACACTATTGTCAGTTTTGGTTGACAACAAAGTTTTCGACAAAATAACCGCTTTGATACCGAAACCAGATGTGTGTGCTCGGGAAGAAGGTTCCGCTTCCGGCAGCGCCGAAACGACGCCGCGACGCCTTGGCGCCTGGCGTCGAACCCAAGAAGTTCAAATCAATAATCAAATTAATTCCACGGAAATATTTATGACCTTAATTGGGGCACTGACTTTAAGCCACCTAAAATAATTAAGTTACTCACCGGGCTATTTAATAGGAATTTTACAGGTAACAGATTATGTAAAATAGTTAGTAGCTGGTTTCTAAAATTGAATAAGACGAAATATATGCCTAAAAAATTTGATTTCAACTGAGCACACAATATTATTGAAATTACACTATTTTAATTGTACTATGTTATCCGTAAGAAATTACCGAATGTAACATGACTTGCAAAGAACAAAATATTAGTTCCTTCTCAAATATCGAATAAGGTTTACTTTCTTAGGCAGAAAGGTATTTAAAAAGATTGTTTTTAAATTTTTATAATTTTAGCAATCAGTTTCGATTTTGAAAAGTTTACACTTGTGTGTGTTTTCGAATACATATGATTTGATGGTTATTAATATTGTTTCAATATTTAATATCATAATGAAGCACTATGCTTTTGAAGTATTGTCCGTAAAATATTACTTAATTAATGTTATAAAAAGGCTGTGTACATTTTTGATCGAGCGATTGTTCTGAACCAACACGCTATCATAGCAACCTCCAAACTGGCCGTAATCTGTCAATGTGTTTAATTATCCACTTGTTTTTCTCGCTGCTGGCCTCCATCTTATTTATTGCAATCGAACGCGATTCCGTCACTCAATTGCATCTAGGCGGTTACTACTGGGAGTTGAATTCCCACTTTCCTCTTCAGACTATCGATTTGCGAAAAAGTTTTACATATCAATAATTTAATATTTAAAAAAAAATACATAGTGGATTTATTATAACGATATTTTGTAAAAAATAATGCATATAAAGTTGTTCGTATTTATATCTATCTCGCTAGGTATACGAAATTTATTTATTTTCACAAATAAAACACATAAAATTTGTTTAAAACCACTTTATTTTCAATATTTTGTCGATCGGTTTCGGAAGCACCCTTCCATCTTAAGGACAATATTAAAGTTTTTATATTGTCCTGAAGATGGAAAGGTGCTTCCAAAACCGGTCGACAAAATATTGAAAACAAAGTGGTTTTAAACATATTTTATCTATTTTATTTATAAATATGGCAAGCCACAAAGTTAATGAATTTACAAATATTATTTATTTTCTTTTAAAAATAAAAACAAATATTTCCGAGTTACGAATATGCTGACAATATTAAAAAAAACTCATACTACTATCATAATAAGTGGAAAATGTTGCTTGTGCAATGTTGGAGGACTTAGCTAGCAGGGGAATTGAACTCACCACGCCTGGGTGGGAACCTGACGCATTTATCAACTAGGCTACTAACCGGTTAAACGAATGAGAAAAATTCCGTACATCATTATTTCCATTTTTAAGACAAAATCTCAAATGGTCTCATGATGACAATTTCAAAAAACATAGTTTGCTTTATAACTGACTAATTTCAAAAGCATCACTATAATTTTCACAAAATTTTACTTTGGAAGTTACAACTTATTTGAATAGAATGTCCTGTTTTGACTTGTGCTCTTTATACATAACAAAGATATATCGACACTTAGGTATTTACTTCTAGTTGTCATTGTAGGAACCAGAAGGGAGCGTGAAATTTTATCTAACTCGCCCTCGTAATAATCGTTTGTGTAAAAGACACTTAAGATTGTATCTTGATTTGGTGGTACTTAAAACATATTGTTTTGCCTTAAGCTGAAGTGTTTCGTGTTACCCAAACATTAAATTCATCTCATATTTCCTTTTGAAACATTAAGACAATCGATCTACGATATTACATTAGACCAACAAAGAAAAAAAACTAACAAGTCAGAACTTTTATTTAAAACAAAGTTATGATATGCAATCTGAAGAATGGCAAATTTACAAAAAAAAAAAAAAAACACCAAGAAGACTCATTTGGGTCCCAATAAAAAAGAGACAATAATGTGTAAATATTTTTAAATTTTCAAAAACCAAATGCCAAAATATTTTAACCATGAAAATATTTTTAATAAGAGTGTACATTTTTTTTTTACGCACATACCGTACAAGAGTAACTCAACTGCTCCCAACCGTCTAGAGCCAGTGAGACTGGCATCCCCAATACGTGTATGTTGTGGGGCTGAAGGTTGTGGGGAGGGGAATGAGGTGAGGAAGGGGAAGGTTGGGAAGTACCTGGCTATTCATATCTGGTCACCAAACACGGCTAAGGCCATTTCAAGCAACGTTTCAATTCTAAATGGTGGTATTTCGCCAGGGCAGTAGTTAAGGGTATCTGCCACTCTGGAACTTGTCCCAAATATACTTTTTAATAATGTATATTAATTAAATGTGTTATGACACATATTAATTAAATAAAAGTTATTGGCGCACGCCGGGTTCGAACCCGCGACCTTTAGATTCGTAGTCGAGCGTCTTACCACTCGACTATGAAGGCCGTCATAATTATGAGACTAAACATATTTAAAAAAACTTGAGTCATAGAACTCCTTAAAGTATAGAGGATTGAAAACGTATGATGGGTATGGCAGAGGGTGTTTAAAGTGATGGAATCATTAACAAAATTTGTTAATGTACCATGAGAATACATACATATGAACCAAGAAATAAAAAAAATTTATAAATATTTATATTTTTATAAGCTATAGAGGCAATATCCCACTCTCTAGATCAAGCGTTAAAAGTAATCACGAGAGGATATTTTTTATTTTTTTATTTTATGAACAACGTTCTTAAAGCTGCGGCCGCACTGGCCACGTACCGCGCGGAACATAAAAATGCACTTATCTCAGGATCTTTAAAACAGCTCCACCAGACTTCCGGCCGACCAAGTTAGAGCTGAAATAAATAGCAAAAACGCCTCGCACAGACCAACCAATACCAGGACAGGGCTATTTTATAGGGACGTAAAGTGTAAACAGATAAAACTGACCATACCACTACTCGTAAATAAATAAAACAAACTGAGACAAAAGCATACTATCAATTACAGTACAATAGATATAATCCTTTGTTGTGGGTTGTTCCCCTTTCACGAAAAGCCTTTGTTGCTCGTTTCGTGCTTTGGATAGATAGAGACTTTCGACGTTAGAAGCCAGCCGTGCTGGACAAACAAAAATATTTGCACCCATTGAGAAAAACGAAGACTCGTTGAAATCTCCGTTTAATTTCCTAGTACAACGATTATATTAAACCTTATACGGACAGCTGTGGACCAACTAATGTCAACA
The DNA here is from genome assembly GCA_022651775.1 of Drusus annulatus. Lineage (NCBI taxonomy): Eukaryota > Metazoa > Arthropoda > Insecta > Trichoptera > Limnephilidae > Drusus > Drusus annulatus. Next base: position 354,066 of record JAGWCC010000752.1, read on the forward strand.
AAGCCAGAGCCAATGAAGGTGTTATTTCAAGCATTAGCCGGCACTTCTTATGTATGTCTGGTTATTTGTGTTGGGAAGTCTGTCATTTTTAATATAACTTGTTTCCCTTTTTAACAATGCTTTTAAAAATATTATTTTGGTTTTTTTCATTTTATTTGTTTTATATTAGTTACTTGTACATCAAAGTTCACAATTTATCTAATTATAATTCTTTTTTTTTAAACTTAATAATAGTATAATGACTTAACATATACTACTTAATACTAATAATACATTTTAAATGGTTCTTACAAGCTGTTTTAAATTTATTAATTGGCATAATTTTGATGGTTTCCGGCGGCTCATTATAACATTCCGTCCCTTTATATAGTAAGCTATTTTATTTTTTGGTAGTCTGATTTCTTTGCATGTCCTTGTATTATTTCTATGAATATCCACGTTATAGATAATTTTCACAGAAAAATATATTGGTAGTAAGTTGTTCTTCATTTTAAGTATAAATAATAGATATATTTAGAAACAGAATATTCAACGAATAAATTATTTAAGTTTTTTTCTTAGATAATTTTCTGTAAAATAAATATTATTTTCCTTGAGTACGCAATTAAAAATATGAATGATATGGAATATAGATAATTAAACTCTGATGTACAAGCATGTTTGCTCTGAAAAGTTTCTACTCAGGTAAAATATTTAGTATAATATTTAAAAATCACTAGTCTAATATTTCTCTGAAGCAATTATTTGGTAGCCTGACATAATATGTGAACTAAAAATATCAATTTTTATAAACCACAACCTTATCGAAAAACACGTTAGTCGCCAACAGATTTTTTTTTCTTCGATGTATTTATATTACTTCCCTAGTAATGTGAGATTGGTTAAATTAATAAATCTCCATAGTTAAAATACCAGTAGCTTTTTCTTGTTTTCATTTAAACTAAGGCTTGCTCTGTTTCCTTGGGCAAAATGGTTCTTAAGTTTATAAAACGGCCTGCTTATATATATTAATTACCTTCTTCCGGATTGAGTTATCCCCAATAATCTCTCTATTCGTGTTTCCAGCATTTTTATCTATGCAAAATGTTTCCGGAACAGTACATAAATCAAGATAAAAGAAATTCTCTTACTTTCATTAAAAGTTTCGGGTCTTATTGGCCGTTTGATTTTATTGAGGTAAAACTCCGGACAGGGTTGGACTCAAGGACTTATTCCTTCTCTCCAAAGTCGCTTCGAACGAGAATAATTTCGATTCCTTAATTTGTTTTTAAGTAGGTTAAGTCTTCAAGTGTCATCAGACAAAATAAAACGGGGGATACTTTAGACTTTGACTTGTATAATCGTCGCTCTTCCGATTTCACTTATTTTTAATGCGAATTCCAGTCTTAAAGATATATTTTAATGTTGTTCCACTCTTGTTTTATCTTTTCTAATAAGAATTCACTGACTTTCTATTTATCTTAAAAGCGTTTGTTTTTATTAGTAAAATACATTTTTAAAAAACCTAACTATAAAGCTTTTTTCTGAAGCAAGAAAAACTGACAAACGGTAATATTTAGCGTAATGAAATTTATACAGCTTTTTGTGTCTCATAAATATCACATTTAACATTTGTCAATTATTGTTTAGTGAGAAAAAGATTATCGAGATAAAAATAAATTATTTTACGAAGTCGGGTAATTAAACTACTGGTTCATAAATGATGATGTCGGTGTTTTGTAAATATAACGTAAACATGACAACATAGTTTTAAAGGATTATCTGTTAAGTATTTATGCGAGTTGTTTACTAGAGATTTAAATAAAAGTTTAGTTCCACTAAAGCGCTTGAGATTTTCACTTGCGATATAGCAGTATAATAAACTTGTTTAATTATTTGTGCAAGCAATGTTTACATTGTTTAGACATAATCGTATTAAGAGTACTTATAAATCCGTACTTTTTATACAGCAGTATGCTACTTATATACAACACGCTTGCAAAAAATCGTGCATACAAGCGACAGAGTTCACAATACCAAATAATATATGGAATCGTTCACTTCCGCCTCGTTTTATTCGCGCCTCCTTTCACACACACAAAGTCCCTTTCAATATCGACCCCTCTGTTTGCTTTCAATGGAACTTTGCACCTAGGTAGAGCAAAAGAGGCGGTGGTTCTTTATGATTTTTTTTTAAATACCACCCTCGCATTACGTATAACGTAAATAAACGTGATCTCTCAAGAGAAGGCATTGAGATATTTATATGTTTAAATGGCGTATGTAAGAAATTGGATATTTGCGGATATTCAGCGAAATGAAATCACAAAAGTAGTCGGCGCTAGATGTATTTTTACTATTATGAAGGGGTTCATTGATAAAACAATCATCTGGCATGCTGATTAGCCGATTTTTTTCTTTATCGCTTCGTTAAAAGAGACGGCCTCTGTAGCAGAGTAATAAGATATATTCAAGTTTAGATGCCAGACGTATTTTCTTCCAATCCTAGTTAGAGCAAACATAAAAATTCGTTGGGTTATTTATTCACTTTATAGAAAGACACGATTATTAATCCTGAATATTGATGTTTAAACATTGTTCCAAATTTAAAGATAATCCCAACATCGGTGAAAGAGTACTGTCGTTGGAATCGAAACGTTGCTTTTGTGTAATGCTCAAAATCGTCAGGTTCTTCCAAACCGATATCCTTTGTTCTTCTGCTTCTCGCGTTGTCTTTTGCTTTACGACGTCACTTAATATTGGAGAACTTTATAGTCTCATTGGTTTCTAGCAGGACTAAGGTTTGTCACGTTAGCTTCGGCGAGTGGTCATCACGTGCATAAATAAAATAATGAATTATGTGCCGCTGAAACCAGTAGGCAGATTTCTATATCAACACATGTAAAATGTCATATGACACAAATTAGTGTCCTTTTTCCCGTAATAGAGTGGAGGTGCATTGCACCGTGGAAATAATTGTCAGGAAATGGTAGATAAACGGAAACAAACGTATGACGTGAGTGAGGATTGCACGAACAGAGCCGTGAATGCTGCTAATATGTGTGTGCAGCGCATAAATTTGCATTCACAATTTTCTACTAAGTAGGAACAATTCGTATTGTGATGTTCAAACAATGATTTCAAATTCTATAGCATTAAATTATGCTAGTGTCCACGTCCTGTAGGTATTTCAATTTTACAATTGCGATGATTTTGAATGGAAAGACATCTTCAGCTTTATATTTATAATCCGGTTTTTAGGAATTTGATTTGATAGCCATCAAATCGAGATCTGCTTAATTTGGAATTCTCAGAAAAAGCCATCAAAGATAATGAATAAATTTTTGAAGACGAGTTTCATCTCCAGTTCCCTTCAAATTGGAATGTTTTCATATAAACAATCTTATCCTCTTCTCTCCACGCCTCTGCCTACTGAAATTCAAGAGTTATATTTTCAGATCTGAATAAGAGTATTCTTAATTTGTGATCCTTCCCGGCCTATAATAACACCGTTCTCGTTAAATGAATTTCAATTATTCATCACGTTCATCTCATTAAATGTGGATCGTTAGAAAGCCCTCTACTGGTTCTCCGTTAAATGAAATGCCCCCTCGATTGTGTCATCGAGTAACGCTAAATGTGTGCGGCATGTTTACCCGCGAGACGAAATTACCATCCCCTTGTTCCAAGAAAACACCCATTGCGCGCTAATCATATTCCGTATTAAAATACACCTTTCCATTCATTTGGGAAACATGCCACATTCCCACGGTGGAATGTTCCAATTAAGTAAATAAATAATATAATATATTCTTTCTATTAAAGAAATGAATAATTCAAATGTTTATTTTTCGAGTGCCTACATATTAACATTTTTACAAATAACATCTTTAAATACTTACATTATTTATTTTGTAGAATAATATAATCCAATGTTCATGAAATGGGTTTTATTGGAAGCGTTTGTCAAATAAACAATAGCTCCTTTACCCATACAATACCTGTTTACTTTACCTGTAAGATCCTAAAGTCAAGCGGTAGCCATTGCTATTTTATTCCTTCAAATTATATATTCCCTAAGGAATTCTCTTCAGATGGATTCCTTTGTCTCCGGAATCGTTTTAACCCGACATGACACGAAGAAGGGTTTAGTGGGTCGGCAGAGTGGTATCGACAGACATGTAGGGCTTCGATCTGTTTGCCCGTTCCCAGTAAATGTTCAGGAGTGAAGTTTATGTTATTGTTATGACTTTTTCTACGGCAGGGTCCCGTTTCCCTATACCCTTTCACTGCCGCGGGTGGCGGAGGTCAATATAAAACAACAATGGCTTTATGCCGCCCCGACACTGGCTTAAATTATATATTTCCGGAGTTAATCAAAATAGATAAAAAAAATTCTACTTTCATGAAACAATTGATACAATGCATCATTATTTCCATTAGATTTTCAAACTTTTATTAAGTCGCGACCTTCCTATTTTAGGATTCACACGCAGTTAGAATTGAAAAAATATATAAATTAAAATTTACCCTTGAGGTGATTTTTCACAAAAACGGCGCTATACAAATTATCCAAATATTATTATTATACATATCGTCGCCGGAAAGGGAAAAGGGCTGAAGCGCCATTTTGGGAAGTTTACACCAGAGCGCCTTAAAGTTTTTTGTTTGTTTTACAATAAAATTTAATCTTCAGTACGTGGTAGAATTTTGAACAAAAAAATTTAACTCAATACTCTCACTGAGTTACCTGAAGTAAAAAAAAAGCAAAAAAAAAGTCTCGAACTTGTGTCGCTTGACTCAAGTCTTCTTCAAAACGGTAAATATATTTCAGATGGCTGAAGGGCCACAAAAGTCTTCAGAATCAAACGAAAGTCAGAGAATTATATGCAGTAAAAAACTGATAAAACTATACATCTAACTCATTTTCAAAGTGTCGCTTAAGCTATTTTTCCTTTCTAGCGACGATATTATTATTAGCATCGCGACGAATCATGATCACATAAAACATTGGTATTTATACATACATCACTCAAGTTTTCCAAACACGCACCGATTACCGCAAAAAAAATTATGGCAGGTATACCTTCGTGTCTTCACGTGCTCATAAAATGAAGTGATTATCACAAAGTAGTTATTTAATAAAAACTGTTCTCGATATAAAATTTTAAAATTAAACGTGTGAAACTATAAATGAACCGTTAATACCCCACCCCAAATAGCTTTTTGTAGTTCTAGTCATATCATGTAAACATCGTTAAACTTTTATAGAAATAAACATTTTTAATTATGAATCAACATGAACATACGTAATTTTTTTTCTGAACCAAATATAATTTAAATTAGAGCTTTTTCGGATTTAAAAAAAAAATAATTTAAAAAATTAAACGCCTTGTTTTTAGAGCTAAATGGGTATATACAAGCCCAATAGCGCATGATGCAAATTATATTATGAACTTAAAATAATAGCGTTGTTCTAGAAAATTTAAAAATATGCTATGTTCCAATTTCATGACATTTGAGAGTTTGATTTATTAATAAGATTTCAAAGTTCGAAATATGAAATCTAAACATCTTCCCGTTTATATAATATATATAATTAATTATCTAACATATACTATTATACAGTCGATTTCTATTTTACTATTTATACAGTCCCATCCACATGTCACTTTACATGCCCGAAGTTTACACTATTTGTCAAAGTAACAGACATACATCTTATTAGATAGGTACATCTAATATGCTCGACGCTCTTCGCCTCAATATTATTGTACCGAATAAAAAGTTAACCTACCCATTAACATATTTATTGTTTCGCAATGCAATTAATGAATTTTTGTTCATCTTGGAATCTACTTTAATAATATAAGTAGTACTTAAGTTGTAATTTATACACTATTTTTAGATTTGAACTTCACCAGAATATATTTGTTATTTCAAAATAGCGAAAAATAGCCTTTTGATAAATATTTAAATGTGTTCTGTTAACAATGAGAAAATCAGATTTCATCAAAAAACATGTTTTTTAGTTTAATTAACTAAGCGTAAAAACCAGGAAACATGAATAATTATATTTTGGGATTGATAAAATGAAATTCTCAAAATATATTAATAATTATAACGCATAGTCATGAAAACAAATGTTATTGGACATAGGGTAATTAATTAACTCTGTATTCGCTTTATTTTGTATATCATTAGAACAAAAATAAAATCTATTACTTTGTTAAACTTATTTATTTTAGACCCAAATAAATACTATTTTAGAAGTTAATTTTTTTCAGACTAGTAATAAAATTATCAACGTGTTTAATCATAACATTTCAAAAGAGTTCCATCATGAATTAACAACAAAAAAAGCTTTATTTTTAGCAGAGCAAACAACTCGGTTGAAAATTGCCGGCTTTATGAATTTAGCCGTATTCACGAAACAATTTATATTTTATTCTTCGTCGCGCTGCTGTATTGAGTCTAACATTTCAAACAATTTCCTGCAGAGGCAGCAGGACCAAGTGCAAGATCAACTATGGGATCAGTTCAGGGTATTTTAATGATCCGTAGGTTGGGCGATACCTCCCTGGATATACCCCCTGAACGGCTATAATCGTTCAAGTACCGCAAGTGCATTCATCACGGGGCTAAATAGCCAATGGGGGTTAGAAGTTAATACCTTTGACTACCTACCCTACTACTGGCGTTAGTTAAGATGGGGTTATGATTTAAAGGGGGTGTTTTGCGTCTCGGCTCGAGGCAATGCTTTGAAGGTAAGTCATATTTTCTGAGAAGAAAATTTGGACTTTTTAAAATTGCCAAATGTTCTGAGGTGGAATCGTATATGGGAAGGAAATGAAATGGCTTGATGGTATACGGAGAGTGGGGTAGAATATGAGATAATATTATCAAACAACAAAAGTCATTTCTAGTAACATTTTGAAACTGAAGAGTGGTCTCATCAGGTTGATTTTTAAATTTATTATTATTATAAATCTATCTATAATATATAAAACAAGTTTATCGTCGCTGGAAAGTCGAAAAGGCTTAAGCGACACTTTGGTCAAAAATGAGTTAAATATGCAATTTTGATCAGTTTTTTGTCTGCATCGAATGCTCTCGTTTGATTCTGAAAACTTTTTTGGCCTTTCAGCTATCCAAAATATATATTTACCGTTCGGGAGAAGGTATGACTCGAGCGACACAAGTTGGGGACTTTTTTTTAGCTTTTTGTCGCTTCAGGTAAATATAACATTGCGTTACCTGAGTGAACTATTTTTCAAAATCCAACCAGGTACTGAAAACTTGTGAATTTTAATGTAAAACAAAAACACTTTAAAGTACTCTGGTGTAAACTAACTAAAAACTAACTAACTAACCATCACGCCGTTACCCCGCAGGAATAGGCAGAGAGGACGGACCGCCATACAACTCTGTCTTGGCACACACTTCTTGCTTCATTTTCATTCATACATCGTCTCATACATACTCTTCTGTTATTCTGACTCTTCACATGACCCGATTCAAGTATTTGATTTACTTGATCGTGCCATGTCTTTCTCGGGCGTCCTCGACTTCTTCTTCCGTTCACTTTCGCATCATATATTCTTTTCACACTCCTTTCTTCGTTCATTCGCTCTACATGCCAAACCATCTAAGCGTCCTGTTCTGGTGTAAACTTCTCAAAATGGCGCTTTTGCCTTTTCGACGACGATATATTAAAAATACGGGTTTTGACTTATTTCATAACATTTCGTCATCTTAAAAAAATGTCGTATATTCCTAAAACTTCTTCCTGAAAGTAAGGTCCCCAAAGAACGTTATTTGTTAAATGGACTGATGGCGAGAATTCGCGATACAACCACAGCCATCACTTCTCGTCCTCTCATGTAAGTTGTTCAAGTCATTTGTTGGGAAACTTTCTTTAGGATTGTCATTAAGCCAGAGTACCACTTGGAAAAACTGGTTGAATGTATTTGAAAGGGTAGTTAGTCTCACATGGGCTCGACGATTCATAAAATTAATCAGCACTTAGGAGGCAATCAGGAGCCACTTAGGGGAAAGACACGGAGCCTGCCTTTCTCCGGTTTTTGCGGGGAGTGATCGTCGTTGAGCCGATTTACAAAGTGATAAGTGTCTCGGAGCGACTTGCCGAAAGGGGATCGAACATTAGTTGTGTTACCGCACCGGGGGGCGAGCTGCGCACATTAACTTCTCACACGCATGTGTTAGGGCCCTGTTTATCAAAGAGACTAAGAATTATGTTGTTTTAATTTCGGGGAATTACGCAGTTTTGCGCCCTATAGCACAACCACCTTAACTCTTATTCCTGTTAGAAAAATTATGATTAGATTTTATTGATTTTTAATAATACCGAATTTTTGACTTTATTCCACTATTTTTTATTTAAGACCTAGTAAAAAAAGTGAAATAAAGTTTAAAAATTGGTATTATTAAAATCATTAAAATGAAATTCCACCACGATTTAACAGTTTCAACATTAGAAAAATAATTAGTTTTTTGGACAACCGTGCTATTCCAATTTTAGTTTTTCACCGAAAAAATCACATAAATAAGCGATTTTTAAGATTATTTGCAATAAAATGTAATCAGGTAGGTATGAAAATTATATTTTTAATTAGATTTGATATAATAACATACATTATGAATGGTAGCAAAAATCTGTCAGCAACCAGAAGCAATCTGAATCTGAATACATACATTTATAGTTTTTACGCATTGGGCTAGTAAAAAGTCGCTTAATTGTGATTTCGGAGTTATTTACTGGCTAAAACAATCACCAATTCGCCGATGAGATTTTTAATTGCGTATAACAAATTATACAAACGTATTTCAATCCAATTTTGTTTTGGAAATTGGTTTGAATATGATGACGACCATAATGAGATCAACAAATTTTGCCGCTATTCAAAACAATACTATTTAAATGATTTTATAATGTTCTTGAACACATTGTCGATGATATAAAGTGGTTCATTGTAAAAAGCACTTTACACCTGAGGGTTTGTAGCTGACAACGGCCGTCTCTTATTGCATACAAATAATAACCAAATTTATGAGAGACAAATGACTTAAAGGCTGATTACATAGATGATTGATATAACATTATGGGCGCCAGGTTAAAAATCAACACTCCTTCGTATCCGAATTTAAATCCCATTTATTTGTTTTATTAACTCCAAAAAAATTAACAATTGCAGCCTACGTCAATAAGGATCAATAAAGATATAACAGGATCACCCTAAAAATCAAACAAATAATATTATTGACAGCCAGAATTAAAAATCTTTTTCTAAAAAAAGTTACTTGAATTATCGCAAGTTAACCTTGCATCTGAAAACCCATCCCCAAGAACAGGGTCGTAGTTCAGAAGAGGGCGTCACCGAGTATGCTCGCTCTACGCGTATACTGGCGTAGACCCGCGGAGAATAATGGCTGGACGTGCTAGAAAAGTTTGGCAGAGATTTATGTTTGGTTCAGATGAAAGGGATGGGGCCCTTATCTTAGGGCTGGCCTAACCCCTACTGACTGTCCGAGCTAAAAGTTAAGACAACACCCAACCCTAAGATGGTGCTTTAACTGCAGGGGTACAGAAAACTGATTGCAGTATTAAAATACCGATTTCATAAAATGTCGATTTGTAATGCAAGCTTGATATTGGCGATCCCATTTCTATTGCTGGCGGCCATATTGATTCTGAGTTTTTTTTTTTAAATTTGATAGCTTGGTGAATCGAACATTATTTATTGCGTTGTGTACATAATTGTACAAATTAAATGATGTACATAATATCCCAACTTTGCCTGGATTGGCCCACTGGACGTTTTCCCTCTAGAATGCCACTCAATATTTTCTGTGAAAATCCGTCTTCTGATATACTTAGTACAGGGCCAAGCCTCCTCAATTGCGCCTTTTATTTGAAGTGTGGGAAATTTACAAACCTATGAAGTAAATTGTTTTGTTTTTAATCAATTTTTCAAATGAGAAAAACCCAGCTAGCGCAAAATTAGTATATTTCATGAACAAAAATGTTCAACTCTGAACTTTTTTGGTCACCCTTGATTTATATCAAAATACATTTTTCGATATAGCCAACACATAACGCAATCACATAAAAAAATCTTACTACATCAAAGAGATGACATTTTATAATGCGCTGCCGGAAACCATACAAAGTATGCCAATCAATAGATTCAAAATAGCCCGTAAGAATCATTTAAAATACATGTAAATCAAAATAATAAGTTAAAATATTATCGAGTCAAAAAGAAAATGAAATAATTAGATACTTTGTAAACTTCAGTGTAAAAGTAACTAATATAAAATAAATAAAACTAAAATTTTGTTTTCAGTAATCAAATTGTAAGCTTCACATTATCTCATTGTAACAACAATGAACAATGTAACATTATCTTTAAATTCTTCTATCATCGGCCAACTAACATCCACCCACTTTCTTGGCCGTTTTTTTGATCTACGCTTTCGGCCTTTGCCTTGTTTTTGCTCCCGCCCTTTGCGCGATTATTTATACAAGAACCTGGGAAGAAGCTGGATTTTGTAACGTAATTACAATTTGAAACATCGTCGTACTTTAATTAAAAAATATATTTTTACTCCGGCGCATCTTGTAATTACAAATCGGACAACTGTAATGATGTGAATTTTTTTTTTTGTTAAAAGTTTGAAAAAACTTATTTTTATTTTATCCCATTCATTCGTGTAGAAAATAAACTAATGGTATTTCTTACAAATTGTGGGTCAATTTGCATAAAAATTCCAAAGGTATATTTACAGTGCCAGAGGTATTTCAAGGAAATGAATCGATTACAATTTCCCACCATGTTTTTCGAGTTTCGTGAAATTATTCGAAATCTTTGATTAACGTGTTTGTTAAATTGTGTTCTACTGAGCTGGTCTTTTGTTACTTATAATTATTTTCCACAAGTACAGCTTATCTATTTGAAGAGAAACCCCTGTTTATTTTGTCTTGGGTAAAGTAACCAATTGTTATTTATAAGGTTTTAATAAAGTGCCTTTGATATAGTAACATTGCTAATTTTTTAACTTAAAAAATGTACTTACTATAGGTCTGGTATTGATTGTTTAAATTATTGTATGTTTTAAAGCCATCGACATTTTTTTGTAATATTAATTTTAAAGACCAGTAAATACAATTTTAAAAGCTAATCTTATTTATGCATTTAGCGATATTCGTCGCATGCTATCTCCTTTTTTCAACACTGCAATAAAGCGACGTGATGTTAAGTTATGTAGTTTCCACTGTAGATACGAAAAGGCTTTCACGGACCACATAATACACCAGTCAGTTAGGACACAGGGCGGCGTGGACATTATACCCCTAAGGGAAATCTTGCCACAATCTTGGAACCCATTACTTAGTCACCATTGCATTCGAAATGTATGCAAACACTGACTATAACAAGCTCAGTGTCTCTATATATTAAATCCGTGAAAGTTTACTTCCATTCGCTGTACACATTTACAAAGAGTTTTCGTGACTTCAAAAGCTTTTCTTAATCATAGAATCAAATAAACTGAGCGCATGTTTCATGTTATTTTCACATAGCAACAGTCGGTATTCATTATTTAAAGATCTTTCTTTCGTGCAGCATTGGTTCGAGCTTTTAAACACCAACCCGAAAATCTTGGTTGTGGGAGGTATGCTATTTATTTATTTGCACAAAAGATGAATACGTGTGGTAACGAGAACACTGTAAATTGTTCAATAGCGTTGATTTAATATATCAACGGAAAGCTTCACACTCAATTAGGGATGAATTCGAGAAGCTAATTAAGCCAAACATATCCTCTTCATCTCACGTATGTGGAATGAGCCGCACTGTCTTTGAAAAATCTCGTACGTGTGGCATCTATTTTATTCAAGTGTGATATCTTCACGTTGTTAATCATACATTATGTGACAATGTCGCGCGTAATATGGATTGTGAAATTATTAAATCAAACCGACACGAGAAGATGTTTGTAAATAATTTAATTTACTCCCTTGTGTATTGAAATATCTCATATTACGGGGAACACCTAGTTTCTGAATGATTTATGAGCACGTAAATTTAGAGACGATGCTTCCAGCAATACAATGTGTTATGGCTGCTACTAAATAAATAATTGATATTAATATTTTCCAAGGAGAATGCTTTGACTGGAAGTTATTTATATTTTTAATTATTGATGCGTGATACTTTATAAAAAAAATACCAAAGATATTCATCAAAATCCGAAGGCAAATGATTTGGAGGAACAATTACCAATCCAAGTCAATAAAATATTTGTTACTAGCTATTGTTACACGTGAAAAATCACGGAATCTGACTTGAATTTTAAAAAAAATAATAATAATCCATCCATTTCAAATATACAATAATTTCTCCAAAAATAACATTGCGTGGGTACTTTAAAAGATTATTTATTTATGATTTGGTATATGATGTAATAATTTTCTAAACACATCCGTCAGTTCCAAGTTTGAAAATATTTCATTGTACGCATGTATGAACGCTTTTACTCAGAGAGGAAATTATTTATAGTCAATTGTTATTATTCTCCCCTTCTAGCAATATATATATTTATTCTTACTACTATCGAGTTTATTCGTAATATTGCGAGTTGCTTAAAATGTGGAATTTTCAGAAATTTTCCTGAAAAGGTAGGTATCTACGTGGATTACATAAAAGAACTCGTGAGTGTTTTCAACTTATTACAAGCTAATTTTTAAATCTGCAAGACTTACAATTTTGTGAATACTATCCGAATATATTAAAAGTTGCTCATAATTACTCAAGCAAAAAATCAATTTCAGTAAAATCTTTCCAATATTAAAAAGTCAGCATGAATATATCCCTCCATTCTTTAAATGTCTCCATTATATTCATTCTAATACTTTCCCGAAGATGAGTTATTACTTAGCCTCCCCCTCTGAGTGCTATCTGCACCCCACAGCACTAATGACTCTTGGCCTGACGCCAAAATATAATAATTGTGCACCGTTCGTACCGCGCTCCTCGCGCTAATCCCGGCCAACTCCGGGCCGTGTTGAATTCGACTTCTCCCGAGTTAATCTTCTCTGTATTATTATTGTTCCAAATAGTTTTCAATCGAGATTTTGTAGGCAATTAAGTTTGATGGTTGTTTTGATGAGCTTGCAGAATGTAAGATAAATAAACTAAATAATACTAGTTCCTTGCTAGTTTTAATACTCGATTCTGTCTTGTGTTTATTTTGGACAGAAGTATTGTTAAGTATATTCGTTTGTTTAATAAATTAAATATTATGTGGAATTTTTTTTTTTAAATTGACTCAGCAACTATGATCCTTTTCCCGTTTAACAGTCAGGTATTAGTATTTCAAATGCACATAGCTCGTGGAAAAGCCAGCCGCCACTGGTTACTAGCTGATCAACGTTGCACTGACCTAGAAGTAATAGACATTAAAACTTGTACAAATTTCATTACTTCAGAGCTCATTCTTCGAGGGTTCTTCCTGCTACAAATATACAAAATGGTTTTCTGTTTTATATTTAGGATTTGAACTAGGCACTGAAATGAGGTAAATCACCGATATCTTTACAATTAAAGTTGGTTGCATACGTTGCTCCCTTTTAAAGTAAATTTTATTGTATTTAATAAATTTCCTGGAACGCACCAATCTAAAAATGCCAAGAGCAGGGTGAAAAATATCGGGTCAAAATTTAATCATTAAAATCATATTTTATCAAAATATTACATGATTTTTCGGTGGTGGACGTCGGTTAATCCAAATATTTTTCATTCCAATAATAATAAACACAGCATCTCCATGGAAAGAGTCAACGTAATCCTCCCTTTCGCAAAGCCTGATCCATCTGGAGTTGTTAATATAATATTTCACACACTGCGGGGAGTGCAGAGCCGCCGGGAGATAAGCCTATTGTGGAAAGCCATGTTTGCAGTTTGCTGTTTACACTGGCTACAGCCGCCCAAACAGACTATTGCAGTTATCATAACACTGGCAACTTTGGGCGGAAAACCTACCGGCGCTAAACATATTTTTATTTTGGAAGGGCAGCTTACTCACGTGTAGCTTATACTCTTTGTTTTAGTAAACGGAATGGATTTATTCTCATTGGGAATTAGATGTTTATAATGAGTTTTAGACAAATACTAGGATTTTTGACTCTTAATGGTGCTAAAACAGAATATAAAATAAATTCACCTAATACTATAAGAAGTTGTAAGCGAAGATAAATTCTTAATTATGTTTAAGGTTTATCATGTCTGGAGTTTTACATACATACCTTAGTTAAGGGTAAAATGTAACGTTCTAAAGATATCCATAAAAGGATAAAACCTGTCGAGTGGAACTATTTGAAATATTTATTTTTTTTAATTCCTCTCTGAATGATCAGTTCAAAAATAATCAAAATAGTAATACATATCGAAAAATACAGCGCTGTTTTTTTTTTAAGTGGTTCAAATAAAAATGTATCGCGTGAAATCATATCGAATCATCTTTCAATCAAATAGATCTTTAAAAAAATAAAAATCGTGGGCTTAAAATTAAACTAGATAACTTCGCGTAGCATATTGAGTCAGTTACAAAGTAAATTAATTATATTAAAACACCTTATTCCACCTTTGATCCGTCAAACCAGGTATTGTTAGTTTACTAAGATCTTAAAATTGATTTGTTTTATATGCAAATCTTAGGCTTCTATGTGTGGCGTGAACAATATGTAAACACATTTATTATGTATTATGTATGTCGGGGTAAGCGTGTACGCACACATACACGACAGTCATACGAACACCGCTGAAGCCGCAATCGGCAAGGATTAGCTCGCTCCCGGGCTTACTCCACCATTATATGGTTGATATTGAAAATCGGAGCTGCCCCATTCCGCCCCAACTTGCCGTCCCGGGGAGGTGCTAAAACACGTGTTTACTTTTGGGGATGAAACACACATCACGTGTGACAAGCCCGGAATTAAAATTGTGTACTAACCAAAATGATCGGAGGTTTAAACAGAAGTTCACAGGAGATTTATATTATATTATTATTTTTATTGTATATATATACATATATATATATATATATATATATATATTTATATATATATATAATTTATATATATATATATATATATATTATACTTGTGTCAACTAGTTCCGGTTAGAGCCAACCTTCTTTAGGATAAAATTATACATTTTTAAAACGAAATATACTTTTATTTAAATTGTATGTATTAATGTCAGGTCATAACGTATTTGCTTCATTTGAAAAAGAGAAACTTTAGTTTTCTGGTTTCAATTATTTTATCTTATTAATATGTGGTTAATAACATGGTGCATTGATTATTTTTGAGGTCATTATGCTCCTTTGATTTTTTTATTTATTAAATTTTACACAATACTTAAACTTTATTTAAATTCAAAACATTTTAGTATATTTTTCATGTAAATATTTTATTAGTGTTGTTAAGTATTTTCAGTGTCAATTGTTTTGTTTTAAAGTAATAAAAATAATTTTTTTTTCATGTGCCGTAAAATAAAACTATTTGTTACCTTTATGGGATTCACAAGAAAATTTATGTTTTTTTAGTGTAAAATTAGACATTTATTTACCGTGTTGATACTTCATCAATAATTAATTATGACAACGTGATTTCTACGGTGACAAACTAAATGCCGGAAGATTTTCAAATAACGATGTTTTCCTCATTATTTCCTATTTCTGCTTTAATATTTTTTCTGAAATCTCGTACATCTCAACTGTCATAAATAAATTGTAATAAATCGTGTTTGTTTGTTTGCTTTGTTTCCCGTTCTCGCTCGTTTCGGTCTAAATCTTCCCAGAAATTTCAGGTCAAGACAAATCTCATCCGGCCGCATTGTAATTTATTCGAAAAGATTTCAAATTCTGTACGAATACTTGATATTTTCATTTTTTTTCTTCTTCTTTCAAAAATGTGCCATTATTCAAAAGATGTTAATTTATTTTCCCTTGTTTTCAGGTAAGGGAGGCTGACTTGAATTCCAATGAATAGGGAGACCTGAGATTGCCATGGGGAAGGGTGAGACACATTCGCATTAATAATGTATAATATACTGAAGACTTCCAACAGTGAGTTTGAGTTTTGTATGCGAATTCCGGGGAATTTATTCACGTAAATGTACGTCGTTTTCAACAGAAACCCACGTCTTTATAGGACATAAATAAAACAACACGAAACCAAATAGTGATTTCATATGGAAATTGAACTCAACGTTGCGAGTATAGACTGATAATCAGAATTTATCTTATATCATTATGTTATTAATACAAAACCAGAATTATTCGCATTCTCCGGACGATTGAGTTCAGTAAATTCAATTCTTCTAACATTTTTTTTAATAAACCGAGTAGGTCAGTACTCTATATAATCAAGCTTCTGAATTATCGAACGTGACTCGATGTACTGTTACAAATCCTGTTGAATACATTTAAAATAAACAATGCGTCTTGCGCTATCTCGCGTCCAGCGGGAACCACGCCAGGCTACGATAAAGTAAATTTTAACATGCTTAACTTTATTGCTTCAATAATTCTCCATCAAAAAATATTGTCTCCCTCATTATGAAGAGCGAAATAAACGAAATGTTTCTACTGATTGTCCGGAGGAGATTGATGAAATACGTGGTTGAAAAATATGACGTGCGTCGTGATTTTAAAAACTTTTGTGACTAGTGATAATGCAGTTCCAGGCCGCAGTCTGCAGTCTAACCACTTTCCTAATCCTCCTCTCCTAGCCAACCTCAAACGAGAAGGGGCACCAAAAACAGCCTTTATTGTTTGAATACATTTTCAAATAATATGTAAATGATAAAATCTGTGTTCTTTAACTTTAAAGCATTGAATGAACCATAACGTTCTCTAAATGTATCAAGTGATGAATGTCCTTCTTGTTCTTTATCAACCGTTCGTGTTTCACCCCGCAAAATTATCCGGGGAATTCCGCTCGTTAATCATAGTACTAAAAAGAGCGACGCAAGAAAGATAGCGAGTGTCCTCCTCTCGCAAAAAAGTGCACAGCTTCCTCCCAAACTGCACAGTCCGCCGGATGTTCCGGGAGTCTTGACAAGCGACGGGAAGTCGGCAAACCACTTCCGGCGGCGCCATTATTTAGTTTTTTATCACGGAAACTTATCCGCCGCCATTATTTTCCAAAGTTCAGCCTGTAGGCTCGGTGTAACATCTCATGTTTTAAATGTCTCGTAAACTTTTAACCATTTACTATTTACTTGTGTAGTAAAAAATTACAATATTTTCTAACGTTAATTCACTATGGCATGAAATGAAACAATATCGACCTAACTGCAACCATTTGCTGCCGATTCAATAATCTGCGATTTCGTAAAATTATCAATAAAAAAATAAATTATTATTTGAGTTACAACTGCTTCTTATTGTCCGTTCCTGTGGGATTATGGCATCCCCAATTAAGTTATGTTGCGAGGGGGGTGGGGAGGGGAAGTAGATGGAAAAGAATAAGGTTGTAAAGAATCTATCTAATCAAATCTGGTCACCAAACACAAAACACGTTGAAGCTATTTTAAGCGGTTTCAATTCTGTATATTATTTTATGCTAAATCACTGCGAAATGACACAAATGATTTGAATATAATTAATTTGAGAACGCTGGAACTTGAACCCGCAGCTTCTGGATCCGTAGTCGAGGTTCTCAACCGCTCGACTACGGATTTCAACTTGTCATGAATGTATATTTATTTTTTTCTACTTCTGGTGTGACCTCCGGTCAGAAGTTCAACTCTCTTGTTCTGGGTACCTACGAAAGATTCAAAGCTCTTCTCGCTCTTCACGTTGACGAAAGATGTTTGGATACTCTCTTTAATAATAACCTGTACATTTCCATTGTTTGGTGATTCGTAAAGAATCTCTTAATTAGTAAAATTTTCCTTTAGTTAGATTGTATCTTGCCTATACATACACATTATATTTAAACGTTACTATTTTCCAATATCCAATTCCCACACCGCGATCCTTAGATATTAGTTAATATGCGTTAATTATGTATTTAGGTTCACAATAATAACAATATTAATGGTTTTATTCCGGGCTACATGCTGGTATTACGATGGCCTTCGTGGCCGAGTGGTTAAGATTCTACGAATACAGAGGTCGCGGGTTCAAATCCCGGCGAGCGCAAACAAAATGTATATAATTAATATGTGTTATTTCACATTTATTTCATTTAAAATATTATGAAGTATATTTGCAAAACGGTCCAGAGTGGGAGACACTCTCGGTATCGCCATGGTGAAAGATCACCATTCAAAATCGAAAGGTTGTTTGAAATGGCTTCCAATCTTTCCATTTCCCATCTTCTTCCCCTATCTTCTACTGTAACCTTACAACAAACTCCGATTTAGGATGCCACAGTCTACAAAATAAAATGTTTTTTGTAATGTAGTGTAATCCATATTCGCATTGTATAAATACAGTTGAAAAGGGAAATAATTAACAAACAAAGTAAAGTAAAACAGAGTAAACATAAAACGTCATATTAAAAAAGGTAAGGTTCAAGGTAAAAATCAGTTAAAAAAGTGAGTTAAAAATTAGCCATTTAAAGTAAAAATAAAACGATCTTATATAAGTTTTAAATGAAATTAATAGGAATAAATTATTTAAAAAAAAAGAAAGCAAACATATGATTGAATTAATTTTATTATGACAGATAAATGCACTTCGATATTTTTTATAGACTGTAGAACTCGATACTCCCGGACTAGTGCAAAAATTCCCACTTCCTTGTCAGCATTGTCACGGTAGTCGTATTTAGATTTATTTCGACCAGTTGTAAAGTAAAATCAATCCCTTTATAAACATTATTTTACTTTTATAATATGTAATATAACGCCATATAAAAAAAACTCTTCTGATCCCGATTTAAAAATGATAACTGATTATTCTAAATGACCACTAATGTGTACCGAGTATTTTAAAACATCGGGCACAAATAATTAATCATCTACCAATATCGCATTGCGGCTAATAAATCAAGCCGGCGGTAACTCTGTTCGGTTAAATATCCAATAGGAGTACTTAATCAAATTCGATTTATCCTGCTATCATTCGACATTATAATGTTTAAGCTTCAAAGGACTGCACTGATTTATTAGTTCCTTCAATAATAAAGGGTAACAATGTCAAATGAAACCACATAATTAGAACCAGTTCAAATAAAATCAGTATCAAAAGTTAATTCGAGATATGAAACCCTTTTTACGAATCCTAAATGAAAAGATCAATGAAATAAATCAGCAATTTTGTATAACTCGACTTATTTTGTAGTACATCGTTTATTGGTTTTAACTTTTACTTTAGCTTTACCTGGACAGTATATGAGTATTAGTGACAACAGCCCGCTGAAACTGAAAAAGAAGAAATTTTCCGAGATGTTTGATAAGGATGTGTGCTCTCCGATACCTTTCCTTTTTAATTATCTTTTTTTTGGACAAACAATAGTTTTATACCAATATTTAACCAGTTTAAATTTGTACCCTGATGATGCTTAGGCTAAGCGGAACCGGTCGGTCATAAAAATCAAAATAATGTTCGTGGTCACAAAGTTATTTTTTCATTTCTTTCAATATTTATTTATTTATATGTTAACGGCCTATTGTTCAATTAGAAAAAAATACAAAACACGAAATAGGAAAAAAAGGGCAACAGATAAAAAACAGCATATACATAATATTAATGAAGTAATGAAAAAATAGGACAAAAATATACATTAGAAAGAAAATTCAAGTCAAAGCCAAGGTCAAGTCAGGGTTTTGATAGAGTCGTAAAGAATGACAAAAATCATTTAAATCGGCACCAAAAATCGCAAGACCATGGCTTGGGTTAATAAGTTTTGAGATTCTGGACAGTGAAGAATGATACCCATAATTAGTAGAGTGATGATTGAGGTACAGCAATTTATTGTTTCTGAGTCTACGGCAAGAAATTTTGTACCGGATAAATTGCAACATAGAAGGTGAGTCAATAATACAATTAATATTAATCATAAAAAGAAGGAGTTAAAAGGCAATAGTGGTGTAGGACGTTAAAGATCTTCTCTGTTGAAGCACATTCGTCCGTGAACACAGGTGCTTAAGTTAAGACGGAGATCTTTCAGTTGCTTAAGAGTCAGTAAGAGAGTCGCCAACATTCTTTCAAGAATATAGCGAGCCCCCAAGTACAGAGCCGATGAATAAAAGGTAGCATTTTGATTTTTAAGTGTTTAACAACTACAACACTACTAAGTGTCCTTGCACTGGTATAACCTCAGAGTAATAATATACAAGAGAGAGCGCTGTAGAGAGAGCTGTAGTCAGTTTTTACGAGGTTTGCCGGACTCGGCTAGACCTGGGCGTGGCTAGGACTAGAGCTAGGGTATTTATTCATCCATTCATAGCACATGTCGACATGATGTTTTTGTTTATTCGTATGACCACTTTTTTACAGTATTGTTAAAAAAAATCACAGTATTGTTAAAAAATAACATGTAACCTAATAAATCATAACGTGTGAGCGGAATCAACGGAGACGCGGGACACGAAAAACATTCTAACAATACTTTAAAGCGGTTTGATAATTCGAGAAAAATTGTTGTCCCTTTCATTCTCATGGTGTACGACGTAAAAACGGAGAAAATGATTTATACCAAATCTTTATCGGCTGGGTAAAAATAATTAGGTCTCTCTCCATATATTGTTACTTTAAGGGTATAACTATATATTTACTTCGTATAAAAGTGTCAAATTGAAAATGCTTCAATTCGTGTTTGTATATTAATTTGAAATGTAAAAAGTGTTTTTATTTAATTTGCTCGCGTCCCTTTTTGTCGTGTTTAATAATCGAATTTTGGCTATGACAAGTAGGTACTTTTCGATGATAAATGGCAATATTTGAAGGCTAAATCGTTGAGAAATTGGCACGCTCATCGGAATGTGTTTTGAAAGCTTTGGCACCGCTTGTTTCTTCTTCGTGTGGGCGAGTTTCTCTAGATTTCCGGACGAAGGTTCCTTCTAGTTCTAAATCATAGCTTCAACAGTAGAACCATAGCCTTTTCAGTAGAAACACAGCTTACTGTCTCCGACTCACAACTTCTGGCAGTCGTTAGGCGAATTTTCCAGTAGAATTTTTCATGGGAACAGTGTGCGGCAACGTGCCTGCCCAACTTTGAATCGATTCCATGTTCTCGCTATGTGAACTACTTGGCAATGTCACGAAACACGTGGAAAATTTTTCCGCACAGATGTTACTTGTAGTAACTGGTACTTGAAAGAAGTAGCTGCTGGTGATTTTTTACTTGATGTGGTGCTAAAATATTTACATTATTTTGTTTTAGTACAAACATTTTCATACAAAAATCTGGTTGCGGTGCCCATTACCTGAAGTTGCTATTCGAAAAAAAATCAATGGTGCTGTCCAAATTCCAAAATGAACACAAAAATAGAACCAAAATGTTTTCAACAGTCAATGTCTAAAATTTAAATATTTCGGACCAAAATGATGTAATATAAGCACGTATAATAGATATGTACACATTGATGATTATACATTCTATTTGGAATACAAATACCCCCATGAATAAATGATATCATGCGTAAATCACTACTTTTTGTGACGTATTGTACAAATATTGTATTGAATATGGGGAAAACACGTCAATCATGATGGATATATAATAACTTTATTCGCAATCACTTATTATCTGCGATTCCTTCTAATTTCCTTAAAAAGTTTGTTTTAAAGTCGAACTTTCAGCCACTAAGCACCGCATTGTTTGTCTTTCAGCAAAAATAATTTTATATTCAATAACCCATGTAAAGGTGACTCTTAGAACCGATCTAAATATAATATTAAAAAAATATTTTCAGTTGAGATTTTAAGTAAAATTATATATTTTAGTCTAAGTTCTAAGTATACTGCAATTGTTTTAAACTTGCGAACTTCTTGAGTACACATAAATTATATTATATATACAACTAGGAGAGTATTGCAAAAAACATACGAAGAATATTATTTGGACTCCTACGCCACTGCAGCGCTTCGTGAATGTTTGCCAAAGGCTACCTCCACATTTTTTAAAAATATTAGGCAAGTGCAACAAAATCACAGTTGGACTAAATTTTAGCAAAGAAGGTTCTAAACTCTAAACAAAAAATAGCAACGTTGGCACGATAGTTACGTCTATAAAACACGAAAGCGACGAATTCATTAAAACTATTATTGTATTCTTTGAAATCACTTCGTGGTTTGCTAACATATTTTTAATATGAAATACAGCCCTCATAAAGAGGTTTAGGTGAAACCTATCGGCTGCAAATATTTCAATAGAATAAGCGGTGTATACAAAGTGTTTTATTTGACACTTTTTTACAAATATTTATTTATTTCAATTATTTTACAATTAGGTATCAAATTGCGTTTTTTGACTTAAGGGTTAGCACCCAAAAATACAAACTTTTTGGCGTTCAAGTACAAATTGTTTATATGTTAATTCTATAGGGGTATTTATAGTTTTTGTGTTCAATTTGTAGAACTCCATTTTAATTTTTATATATTTAATTGAATTAAATTTAACGGGTGGTTTTTTTTTTATTTTAAGGTTTCCAGTGAATATGGAAACGACTTATTTATACGATTTTAGTTTCTTATGTATAAATAAGTCGTTTCCATGCGGCCTAACCACAGTTTGACAATGGCCTTAAACGCCGAAACAGCTGTCACTAAAAATAAATAACTGAAAATAGCAGAACTCAATGATAATTATATTGAATTTAATTCTATAGGGGTAGTTTAAAAAATGTCTAAGGTTTCCAGTGAATACAATTTTTAAACAGTGATCTTTTAAATTCTTTCTGAAATGCATACTAGAATTTTGGGTAAAACGTTAAAAAAATCCCTTTGCTGGTTTTCAAACTGCACCATGTTTTTCGAATTTAAAGGATTACCGTTGAACATTGTATTTCAAATCACAGTTTTACATCAAACATTTTTCTAACTACTCATAGAAAATATCATTTGTATCATTGCTTGTATTAGAACGATTAAAAGTAACGTTTAGCGTCAATTTGACTGCTGACCATTAATACCGTAATCCAGATTTATTTCGAAGAAGTAAGCTAATAAAGTAATAGTAATCAACAAGCTTGCATATTCAAAAAAATCTTTCGTTTTCAAAATAAAACGCAAAAATTCCAATTATCTGCATAATATGAATCTCTCATCCTATGATAGGCAAAAATCAACATAAAAAAAACGCCACAAAGTCAAAAAAAATATATAAATATATACATATCCCTTCTGCCTTTGTGAATACACAGTTAACTGCTGACGTGCACTCGTTACACGAGGGCCCGAAAAGCGGAAGCATTTTTTTTTGTAGGTACACACCTGTCACAGCGCGCCTGTCGGGAGGTTTTTAGTGTGCCTTTGAGAGCTAACGAATCCAGGAGAAATATTTTAACATGAAAAACTAACAGCATAAATGATTATTCTGATGGGATGTAGATTCGCTATGTGGACATTCATGGGAATTTGCGCGCGGCTCCAAGAAAAAATCATTCTCGAAATTTGTCAAAGAATGCCTTCGTAACATTTTGCGATGAAAGTTTTGATGCTGATTTATTTTTTCTTTTTATTCTCGCAATCACAAGATATTTTCGTACGACCAATATTTACTAAGCCGGTACGCCAGAGTTTAAAAAGTATTTTTAGGACGTTTTTTTACTAAACGGAAAATAGAAGAACTAATTTCACCCCATCAGAGCTAGCTGTTCGAATTTTTTTAGTTTTTTAAACATAATATGTAATTTTTAATAATTTACTTTTTAAAAAACAACTTTAGTTTTCATAAGGCCATTTTGGCAATATCTTTTAACAAATCTTGATTATTATTCGATCTCAAAAAACTTATGTAGGGTTCTCAGAATAGTAAGAAAGCTATGTAAATGTATTCAAGGGTTGAAGGTTTGAAGTAGGAAATATATATTGAAATTTTAATTGGAATTAACTAATGAAAGCTTCATGCTTTGTTATATCATTGAACGAAATAAGAAACGGAAGAAAACACAGAATATTAAAATATTAGGTTGCGACCGAGACTTTAGCTCAAAATCTCTACTGTATTCTACTGACTCTTTTTAAATACTCTCATTTTTAATCAATCCCATATTTAAAAACTATTGAAAAAAAAAACTTTTCTCTAGATATACGCAGCCACCTTTGTATTGGTATGCAAAGCTCTGACCGAGCACAGTTGCCCACTTAAATCGTGTTTTGGATAGAATATTCATTTATTAGAAAAGGATGGAGTCAAAGTTAAAACGAAGCCGTGCAATAAACTGGAGAAGTCTGAAAATTTTATTTTAACTTCAAGGTGACATTTGTACTGTTCATTCAAATTTAAAGTGGCAACAGAGAGTTTGTTATATCGGTAGTCCGACTGTCTCTGACCTATTAAAATAATTGCCTTATTTTCATAGCACACCGCTATGCTGTAATAAGTTTGCTAGACAAAATATTCTAGCTCAGTTTCGGTTACCTCGAGCCATACCCTGAAAAAAGAACATTCAATTTTGGTCGGCTTGTTGTAAATTTTATTTTATTCTGCAGTCGAGCTAGTGAGCACACTTAATTTTGTGAGGTTATTTTGGCGTTACTTTGTTCCAGAGAGTTGATCAATCTTGGCATATTGATATTACATTTTCTTGTGAAAGAAAATAATATAATTAATTAAATGTTTGTCTCTTAAAATTGTATTTGTCAAAACCCTAGTAAGTAATTTATTGAAATATTGTCATATAAATCACTGGAAAGATTTATTTTACAATAAAACCAGCAATTATAAATGAACTACTCAAATTATATACGAAAACTTTTAATTCTAAAATCGTTTACAATTTCAAATAAGATTCCCCATTAGTAATTATCAAAGTATTAAAAAAAATAATTAGAGCTCCTTAATTCGAGAAATCATATCCTTTTGTTCGCGTAATTAATTTCATATTCTGTTGAAGTTGAAATTTAATTTCGCTTAACGAGTTTTAGAAAACGAGTTTCGTTTGGTAAAACTTCTACACAGAAGGAAAAGAGAAACATTGTTTTTGTAGCCAATTGGACAGCTCCAATTTAATCGACGTGTCCCTCTGCAGCATCTTTCGTTGGACGCATTCAGAATTCAAAACCAACGGAGGTTTAATTACAATTTTATTGGCGTTTTTTTGCACCCCCAACCCCACCCGCTGGGAGGGAAAATAAATTGATTGTGAAAACGACCCGAACACATTAATAATGTCATTACGCTCTCATGCGTATTGGAATTAGAACATCTAGAAGATTTGATTGGATTTGTGTAAGAACGAAATTAATTGAAAAAGTTAATTTGATTTCTAAAAAGTTGTTTGGTTTCATTCCAATATGACATAATATATGGGGATTAGGAAATCTAATTTTACTTTACAATCATTTTTTTAAATAATGCTTATTGATGAAACTTTTACATAAACCATGTTATGATTGGGGTTTTCACCGTTGTAAGATGTAAAATAATTTTCTCACATTAAATTATTTAATTTGTGTATTTTTTAAGCTCCACCTTCCACGAGCTCACAATTAAATTATAAAAAAAAAATTTCTTTATCATTAGCACAACATTTGAGGGGTAAATAATCAAAACACACAAACTCCACCATTGTTGAAAATTGAAGAAAACTGTTTTCTCATCGCTGTTCACAATTTATTTATATTTCTTTATGTTATTTAATTGACTGTAAACCTTAAAATATTTCAATGTGAAACATAGTGATATTTAATGATTGAAATAGAGAAAATCTTTAAGTTTGTAGGTTTTTCTATCAAGTTTTGGAATTTTGTTATTCAATGAGAAAAAAATAGTGAGTTATGGAATCAATAATTATAATGTTGAGAATTATAAACAAAATTCAAGGCTAGAAAAAATACTGCAGGTGGGTATTTCAAAAATATAAAAAAATAAAGTCATAAAAATATTTTTTAACAAACATAATTTCGAAAATAAGATTAATTATTACGCGGGGGCCATAACAGATGGCGTCATCGAAATCGACTCCCCTTGGCTGAACCGCAGAATGTTAGTTTTGATAATTACCAGTGCTTGGATATTGTGAGTTTTGAAACTAAAGGTCATTTTTTAATCGATTTTACAGCGAATTTGGTGAGTTCATTATGATTTTAGATTCATCAGTAGGTAGTTTATGTGACAAGGATAATAAAAAAGGGATTTGTGGCAATGATGGAGTTTGTGAGTTTTGATTATTTACCCTCATTTCAAAGAGTAATATATATATATATATGTTCGAAATTATAATTTTCTTCACTTACTTAAATAAATTTTAACGCTAGTGAAGATTAAAGTTGGACTTTTAAAACCGTGTTTACATATCTTTATTTCGCGTAGAAACACTCACCATTCACCAACTCAACACTTTAATCAAATTTGCCGCCGAAAGTAGTTAAAATGTGTCCATATTTTCGATTAATGATGGTCAAGATTAGTATGTCATAGTGGGATAATATATGTTTATTTTTTAGGTAAAACCACATGTTTGAAAAAAAAGGATTTTTGTAGATGATTATTCAACTTTTTAGGATGATGATGAAAATTTTACCAATTATTTTTTTAAATATAAACCATTTGTCAACAGAATTATTTGAATAACTTATTTGCTTAAAAATAAATAAAATACAATTACCTATAACTTTTAAAACTAAATAATAAAAAAAATTTCTTTCCTGTATCCCATTTACTTATATTTGATGGATACCCAACTGCATGTTTATTTTTTCACGATTACTGGACCATAATATTTACTAAATTAACAATTAAAATAGTTTTTTTTACTAAAATGCAATTTTTTATCAAATCTTCAATAATTCTATCTTTATCAAAAAATATTTTTACTAAAATGTTACTTTTTTTTCTCTATTTATCTTATATTTTTTTTGTAGTAATGATTATAGTATCTAGTCGCTTGTCTTACTGGTTATTGTGTCGAAACAGGCATAACTTGCTTTACAACATTAAGCCATGATAACTTCTTGGCTGATGCACAAAAGCGTCAATTCAATTATTTAGTGGCACAATGGGGTCTTGAATCACCATTATTCTTCCCCGGGAATCAAAAGTGTCTCCATTTGCCTGGAAAGAAAAAACATCGCAGTGGAGAGGGTTGGACCGTTTGGTGATCGATCAAAGAAAGTCTGTCAATCAACGGAGCCGTAACAAACGCAATAAATCTCCAGCTTTCCATCTGAATAAAGGAGAGGGAAACGAGGCTTACTGACTTTATTCCTTTCCTATTCTACAACAAAGCTTTTCGGATAAATTTGAATACATAAACTTTTGAACCCATCATCGGTTCGCTAACCTTTTCTAGTTCCAGCATTCCCTTAAGGTTTTTCGTATTTCAATTTCTCGGAATCTCTTTCTTCTCGAACCTTCAATATCCATCATGAATTTGGCTTTTTAAAGAACTCAAAATTAGCCGAGTTACAAATAAATATCGAATTTTGTCTTCAATGGACATTAAAAGACAATCCATAATTTGGTCCATTGCTATCTTGTCTCAAAATTACACAGAATTAGTTCATATTGGAACAAAATAAAAAATTACAACATTATTGTAGACATACTTTATTTTGATTATTTTTACTGTTCAAGTATTTTAAAACATTTTGCGTTAAGCTAATATAATGTCAGTAATCCTCGAGGCTTTAATTCAGCTCCGAGAGATTACAACATATCGAAAAGGCTTACACAGTTTTCACACATTCGATTTTATTGAAATAGGGAATTAAATTTCGATTAAGCCAAATGAAATGATTGTATTAACAGTTTTATTACAAAGCTTTTAACGCCGAGGGACCTCGCTACTGGTGTTTGCATGGCTGGTGATTATTTTATGATTTACTTTAGTATAATATTATCCACTAAAAGTTTTAATGTTTTTGTAATGGAGAAATATATGTTTTTTCAGCCTTGTAAATTGGTTTGAAAAAGTTCTGAATTAAAATGAATTTTTGAACGAATGTGCGATAAAGCTTCTTAAAAAATATTCGTTCGTTTCTCGAATACACTGATTAGCAAAATAAATTTCCAGGTATTTAGAATTAAAAAATATGCGATCGTGTTGAGAAGAGTGTAATTTAAATTTGAAAAATATTCCAACGAAATGAAAAAGTACGATTTTCGTGAAATACAATTTTGAGAATAATTTCCTTTCACGATCTGAACAAGTTTTTTTTTTCCTTTGTCAACCTTTGAGCGCTTTTGGTGAAAAAAATGCTTTTCAATCTCCGCATAAAGATCGTCAATCTTACTTAAGCCGTGTAAAGCCCTTCAGTCGAGTATGATAATAATTTTCTTTTTAGATGAGAATAAATAAATACAAGACGGTATAAGATACGAGTACGAAGTTTCCATCGCGACGCGGTACAGCTAGTGCGGCCTTTAGAAGTTTTGTTATCTCCCGGCGAGAACGGAGATAGGGACCAAGATTCATTACATTGTTATTTTATTGACGATAAAAGCGAAAGAGATAGAAGGAGCAGGTGTGCAGATATTGGACCCGTAAACCTTCCGCTGATATTTGCTCATTTTATATTTCTCGATAAATTCACCCGACGGAACGGGACGCCATAAAAGTGAATGTTAATATCCCTTTGTTCCCATTTTATGGATTGCTTTTTATCTACGTTAACACATTGCAACATATTGGGATCAATGGCTGAATGGACAAGACATGTACATAATTGATTTGAAAATTCGTCACACCCACTTTGACTATGGCGTATTTCAAAAGGCACATCCTTTTTTTATGAAATATTAAAATAAAATAAAAAAACTTTTGTTGTCAAAATTATTTTCAGGTTATGTTATCCATATTATCATTTAAGTCAAGTTACAGACAAAAAACTCAACCGTCTTTTAATAAGTAACCTCAGTACAAAACAATTGTGTGCTTGTAAAATGACAAAACAATAGATTGAATAGAAGTTCCATTAAGCTGATGTAATCATCTCTTCCTTACGAATAGAAACCCCAGGTGTACGTCAGCTCAGGGAAGAATTGAAGTGCCACCAATAAAACGTTCCCAGGAGAAATCCGAGTCCTCTTATCACAAAAATCCATTTACGTTGCTGAAATATTCAATTCCATTCATTTCTTGGATAGGGCGCCGAGTTCCCCACGCGAAGGGAACACCCGGCACTGGGTTTCGTGGATCTCGTGTTGGAACACAAATAACATTATGAACCGTTAGACTCGTCAAAAATATATTTTCTGTCGATATAGTGAAGAAATTTTATGGTAGTTTGTTACTTGTAGAATATTTAAATATGTTATTTTTATGTTATGTTCTACGGCGGGTTTTTAAATATATTTCTTTATCGATGCTTAAAGTGTTTTGTCTGATTCTAAATGGACGGTTGGATTATGATACGAAACGGGGATCAAAATAAACTTTTTGAAGGACATTGACTCCATCCGAGGGTTTTGTATAGGGCGAGGATTATGGCTTTCCATGAAATCTCCGGTTATTGAACAATTTAGAATTTGTATTTTATACGTGAGCTTCTGCATGTTGGTTTTCTTCTTGTGGCCTTGAGCTCTGCGGAGTAACGCGCGTCGTCCAAACGGCAGAAGAATTTCATCATGGTGGAATGCTTAGCCGAGAAATAAAAATGATGTAAAACAATTTATTTGATATGTATGTATGTGGGTTTGTTTTTATGAGCTGGGTGAAGGAATTTGGTCGCTTTATGGGGCCGTTTCTTTTTATAGGGTTGGGTGCCTCTTTCATGGGTCCTGGGTGTTAAGACTTTTTCAGTCGGTTAATCTTCAACGGCTAATGAAACAAAAACATTTTACTCGTAATTTCTTTTTGCGAAACAATGTTACTTAACGTGAGCCGGCTCGCCTGATAGTCGGAAAGATCGAGTTCACATCTTATAAGCAAGTACCCCTTCCAGAACAAGTCAAATTATCTATGTAAACGTATATTCTATTATTCAAAGTGATTAAAGATAATTTAATAAAACTAAAATTAAATGTTGATAGCGTTGGTACGCAAATTAAAGGCAAACTTTTCAATTTGCCAGTTTGACTGACTGCCATTTAATAAATTCGAAACTGGTCCCCTAAGCGACATTCGCTCGTTTTAATGAAGCTCTAAGTAGTTTCACCATCTTAATGACTTTTTGTTTTTAATTGAGATCTAAAATTCTCCCTACATAGAAAAAATATTTAAAAAAAAAACAAATATGATGTTGTGAATGCGCGCAGTAAGAACCAAGTTTAACTTTGTTGAGGTAAATTTTATTCGGGAAGCTTTTGGTTAAGTTTTTATGTCGAAGTCGTTGGGTTTCATCAATCATTAAGCTCGTAAATATATACCGCTGTGCTAGCATAAATTCTCTACGCTATACTTCACGAGTCTTTAGAATATTGTATAGCTTTACATTTATTATTTTAATAATCAAGAAAAAAATAAAAAATAGGTATATTATAACTATACTAATCAAGTTTGCATATCACGTGTATGAACGTTCATAAAATAATCATATGTTATCATGTATAACTCTATACTTACCTTAAAAATTAATCAAAACTCCGTTGCTCGTATTTTCAAAATTATTAAATCATATTTTTCCATGGAAAAGTTTAGATGATTCTCTGGGCGAGATATATTTACCCCAGTTAAAGATCATAATCCTAAAAAGGTCCAAAACCGAACAAATATTATGCCTACAGATGCTTAGCGCACACGGTTAGCAAGACAGGCTTAAGTATTTTCGCGGTGATTTAAGCCGCATCGCAAGCACTTGCGGTTGGTAAACATGTTTATCAAATTTCACCGAATATATTATGCTGATTTCCATTCCCCTAGCGTATAATTTTCGTATACTTTCTGAAAATTTCATCAATTTGATGCTTCGCTTAAAACTGCGAAAGCTCGCGGGGGCAGGAAACCGTCCGAAGGACTTTCTCACCGAGGTGATTAATTATACGAGTATTATATGCGTGCGCACATTAGGTATTCATTGATTACTAAGTCTACATCACCTGTACCTAGGACGATTAAACAGTTGGCAAAATACTATTCATAATGGAAAATAAAACGTCCGCTTTTAACACATAAATTTGAGAATTTTAGTTAATACACTCGAACTTCTTACGAAGTTGACAAGGATATCTTCCGATTAAATTTATTACCTGATAGAGAATAGGACAAATGTTTTAGTTATAATATTTATCTACATACTAGGAAAAGTCTATGAATAGTCAATAGACTAGACTTAATGCCTAATACCCGGCACGTGCCACAAACTACCCTTCAATTTATTAGACTCGTTTTAATTAAAATCTGATGTTTCTTGTTCGAAAACACTTATCTCGTTTACCCTTCGTAGAATATAATGTGTTGGTAAAAGGCGTATTAATAATTATAACGTAAGGTGATCTGTCGTCGGATCTTATTGTTTTTAGTGTCATCTCCAGCTGGTTGTCTTCCCACGTCTGTTTGCGTGAGACCCTTTTTGTGTGCGATTATCCCACGTGGTTAATCTCTACTGTGCGCCCAATAGATCACGTCAGCTCATCTTGCATGGATGATCACTCCAGCGCGGCTGACGGCTCCGATTTCCATCATCTCTTGTGGAAATGGAAGTGACGTCAAGTGGCGTGAAGTTATGGTAGACAATGCCGCCCCGCCGCCCTTCATCAGAAAGCCTACCTCTGTTGCCTCCGAATGACCTAGTTCCTAGCAAATTACATTTTATATTGTTTTATAAATTAAATATCAGCGGATATGCATTGCATACTAATCAACAAATTTATTCAAAAACTTTGAACGAATATCGAGTTTTGTTCATTGTTTTTTCACTTTAATTTGTAAAGCTCTATGTTTTTTTTATAATTCAAAATGAATCCAACGTAATAGATTATTAAGACGCATTCTTAATTACTTTGGCTAGTATTTAGTTTTAGTGTCTAAATGACCTTAACACAGTTTGATAATGGCTTTGAACAGCTTTCGAAATAAGAATAAAGCACAAAAACCAGCAGAAATAAACAATATCTATTAAATTTGATTATTTTCTAATAATATAAAAGTTTTTAAAATTATTTTTTGTTTTTTAAAATACGTTACGATATTTTAGTGTGCATTTCCTCTGCTAACTTTAAATAATTACGTCTAGATTTGCACATAGACTGGAGTCGATAAAATTATGCCTAGGTACCCAATTAGTCATGTAAAGTGAACATTTTATAGAAATTTTCTCTGATTTTGTTGATGAACTTGTCAAAATTAATTTTCTTTCTCGTTTTCTTTGGGTAAACACAATTATATGGACACTATGAACCACAAACCTGGGGTATCTAAATACTTATCAACGTTTCTATTGTTCTTACCGTAAAATAATATTTTCTGCTTCACTACAACTTCATTCTTATTTGACCAAATTAATTAAGAACACCACTTGTATATTCGAGTACTTGCCACCGTATTCTTTGTTAAAACAAACTTGTGTCAAAGGTAACCGTAACTTCGGACAAATAATACATTTCAAAGCAGAGAGAGATTCTGAAAAGGGCATATTTGTTTCCTAATCTTGTTTTGTCCTTAAATCAACTTATTTATAGCAAAATTGAACGTTTAAATTTGAATTTTATCAAATTTGACATTATTATTATTAAGTTCTATTATTTTTAGTGACAGCTATTTCGGCTCTCAAGGCCATTATCAAACTTTGAAAGGAAATTCTACAAATTAGACATAAAAACTATTAATAATGTTTTATTTTACTTACTCACCTTAAAGTAAGTTATTTTAAAAGTTTAAATTAATTACTTTAAAAAAAAACCTTTTAAGCATTATATAATGTCGACATGACGTTTGTGATGAAATAATTAAACGTAGGTGTATATAATACTCGTTTTCTCCATCAATGTATAGAGACATATTTTTTTAAAGGACATGAGTTTGTAAACTCTTATTGAAAAAAATATGTTATTTGTTAGCTGTAAGTTGTTCATTGAAAATATCGTTTCACTAGAAGCAAATACTTTGTGGTTAGATTTAGTTATTTAAAATAGCGGAAACATTTTATATAACACGGCTTTATTAAATAAAGCTGTAATCGTCAACTACTTTCGGTTCACCCTGAACCTTCACCAGAACTGTATGAAATTCGTGATTACTTTCAATCATGTGCTCCGCGAATTCTAAAATATATCTATCTATCTTAAATTATTTAGGCATCTTATGTGTTCTTTAACACGCGTATTAACATTTATAGTAAAATGCTAGGCAATCGTTGCATGTAAGCTCCCAAATGCCTGGATAGATTAGGTTATTTTCTTTTATAACCCAAGCCATTCCGGCACTACGCTTACGTGAAACGATTGTCCAGCATTTGATTAATTTGCACATAATTGAAAGCAATTACGAATTTCAAAAACCTTCTGGTATAGATATAATTCATTAAAAATGGGATAGGTTTATGTTTGAACAATTTGGTTTAGTTTATTTTTAGTTTAGTTTATTTCATTATTTATTAAAAATCATTTATCAAACAATCAATGAAACTTATCGCGTAACCTAATTTTAAACATCTTCCTCCTCTCTTTGCCTACCCTGACTCCTACCCCTTTTCTCATATCTACCCCTCACCAAAATTAATATTTTATCTCTATCCATTTTATTTTATACAGCTTGTTGAAATCTGTTATTTCATTATTTATTAAAAATCATTTATCAAACAATCAATGAAACTTATCGCGTAACCTAATTTTAAACATCTTCCTCCTCTCTTTGCCTACCCTGACTCCTACCCCTTTTCTCATATCTACCCCTCACCAAAATTAATATTTTATCTCTATCCATTTTATTTTATACAGCTTGTTGAAATCTGTTTTTTAATTTATATTTATTTATACATAAAACAATTTTGTAATCTGAGAATTTTAAAAAGCCCGTTCTATTTTGTTGAAACAATAAATATGTAAAGCTTTAATCCACTTTGGCTTGATGAATAATCAATTTGGTAATTTAACAAGCGTCACTAGGTTTTTGATACCGGTTACACTACTTGCCGTAGCACTTTAACGATTAAGTAATAATCAGGGTTCGACGTTCCATCACGGTTTATTCGGCATAAGGAGCTTACGCGACCCCCTTTCCGCACCAACCCACTAGGCTAGGTGCTTCCCTCAACTCCGTCTTGCTTACTTTAGTGACGAGATCAGAGTCTGGAATTTTTCTTACCTTCCACTTATTTTTACGCCTCGTGTTCCAAGTTATATGACACAATTTGCATGGCTGAGGCGTCTCATACCACCGCGTAAAACTTCACGAAAACAAGGTAGAATATTCAGATTTTTGTCTAAAATCCTGTCATGAGGTATCCGCTAAAGTTACGGGCTTAAATCTTATTCCAAAGTGACATTTGGACAGATCAAGTTAGGAAATATCCGCTCGTACACATTGTTACTCGGACAGCCTCTTTTTCGAATAAACGTATTAATAACAAACTATTGAATTAATCATTGTGATGTAATTTTAAACATAAACCTAGATTAAAAGATTTTTCTTAAATCATATGAAACCAAAATAATACCAGTTGTTGTCAACAATTTTTCCTTGCCTAAAATGAAGAAACAAAATTAGCAGTCTTTGAACGAAAATGCGAAAAAAAATCGGACTAGAAAAAGGATCTTACAGATTAAAAATGAAACATGAACTCGGAAATCTAATCGAGCATGAGACTATTGTAAGACTCTGTAGGTCTCTAAGACTGGATAGGCTGGACATGTAAAAAAACTGCCAGATGACAGGACAACAAAAATTATAACCACTTGGCTGCCCCAGGGGAAGTGACTGAGATAAACTGAAAGCAAGAGGATTGGAACAGGACGGGAAAGACAAAGGACTAAAGGCGAATGGTAAAGGGCTGCAGCCAATGAAGAAAATTTGTAGAGGATACTAAATTCCACCCTGGGAGGTCAAAACGCGATCAAAATATGTAAAAAAAAAATTGAGACCCTTTTTATTTCTTGGCATTCAAAATAGTTTTAAAACTTTTTTTGTTAGTGTTTTCCTATTTTTGGATTGTGCCGTGTGTTCACAATAAAATATCGTACTCGAGGATTAAAAAAAACTCCTTTTAAATTTGTTCGTTCAAAACTCTTTTTCCGATTTCAATGATTGTGTCATATATTTTTTTTAGCCAGATAACAGATTTGGAGGTTCTAACGTTATTAGTATATACCTTTGAAGGAACAAGGGGTTCTGGAGACGTGAAGGTAATTCAATAAGTACTAATTGAGAATGGAAATTGACAGTAAATACTGGGTGTCTGGAATTTTGGCATTTTTCTCTTCAGCCAGTTAATGTCATGAAAAATCACCAAGAACTTTCCCAATATGATAATTGCGTAATTTTACTCCGGAGATAATTGGACTCAAAGCCATGGTTTAGGGAATCTGTTTTTCTTCTTTCTCGGCGGTAAATTATCCAATTCAGAATTCATAACGCCACTCTTATTTCTTTTCGTGAAGAAGATATATATTTTTTGCATAAATTGGCCATTAATTGTTTGTTCGTAAGTTTCCGTTGATGATATAATAGTCTGTAATCATTTTGAACTGTTTAAATGCAATTTCATTCTTTTCCATCACTTTTTCATATTAAGTTTGTATATCGTATACTACCGCGGTGAATATATTTTTTATCCAAAAAAAGATTAAAAAACTTTCGTTTAATGTGCCATTTTTCATTAACTTACTTATCTTGTAACGTGCAAACTAAAAATAACTACTCACGAACTACACTCACTAGCTGGTAATGAAACCCGACAGCCAAATAATATTTTGGAAAATCTTTGAGCATATTGCTCATACAATGGCAACGCATGACGCACCGATTACTTTTTATCTGTTCTGTATTTTGTTTTGTATTTATTTTTCTTTTGTTGTACAATCGCGTAAACTTTAAATTATTAAATAAAATAAGAGATAAGTTCGTTCATTAATGGTAATTTCTAGTATGGATATTTGGAAATTTAATATATTTTAGCGCATTGGTGATTTAAATCAATGCAAGTTGCACATGTTTCCAACCACCAACATTTTATTGGTTTGTTTTTATTTATTTATTAACAAATAGATATGACTTTTTTTAATATTAAGAACACGTAAAATGATCATTGTAAGGAAAAAACTAGAACTAGAAAAAAACTTAATACTTTCAATTTATCCCAAAATATTTTTTTTTGATTTTATGGATTCTTTCGTAATCCTCTACTAACTAGCTGGGGCTTATACAAATACCCCTCATAATGACTATCTAACTAGTACTGCGGCTCATTAGGCCTTATTACTATCACCATCTGATGGTTTTATTTACTTGACTGAGTTTATTTTTACATTAGTGTTTTCTTAGGGAAAAGATCTTTACTGGATTAAAAACCCTAAGTAAGGAAAAGATAAAAAGAAATACATAAGTTCTGAACTTGTTACTGTTTGAGCAATTTTGTAAAGCAATGAATACTTCATATAAGCTTCAAATGTCTATGTAACACAGTAGAATAGGGAGAAAGATTAACATTGGCCAAGAAGCCATGTGAAACTAAACAAAATATCTCTATGTTTGTAATAAAAAAGATTTCCAACATTAACCTATTTACGTTTTGATGTTTCTTACTTTCGGAACCAATCGAGCGCGACTGAATTCATGTTTACTAAAAACAACTTAGCCGTAAGGAATCGATCTTCATATCATACGAGAATATCTGAGATTGCTGTAATGTTAAACAATCCAACCCCTTTTCATTGAATGGAAAAATATCTTTATTCAAATATATTTCTTTTAAGCACATTGTATCCATAAAAATGACAACAAACTTCATGGATAAGTCTAATTTTCAATTAACATTACTTAAAACAAGCATTGTTCATGCCTTTTTTGTTGTGTTTTTTTTTTAAATAACTATTATTACTCCTCCACCACGCCTACACTAAAAAAATATTTTGGAAAGAAAATTATTTATTTTTTAAAGTGATTATTGACCTTTAGGGTGTGAAATTAAGAAGAAGAAAAAAATGATCCTACGATGTCAGATAATAAAAAAAAATTACAAAGAAGTAATCTCAAAATGATAATATTAAAACCAAATACTGAAATTTGTCATAACACCTACATGCAAACAATTACTTTTTTATCATCACGGGTATAGAAGTACAACCTTTACGAATCAAGCTTTAAACATCTTGTTTTTGATTACACATAATATAACACCATTAAGTATAATATACATACATGCTATAACATACGCTATCTCATCATCCACCCTCTGTTCATCGTTCAATTTTACATCTCGATTCACATCGCTTCCAACAATATTTGTAGGGACAGGTATGCTAATACGAATTTGTCGATATCTCACTAACTCCCGTGAACTAGGACCAGGACCAGGACCCTTGTGAAATCGGAAGCCATGTTATAGCTCTTCCTTCCCGCCTTTTCCGTGTTGACTTTTGTTGTGAAAGATTTTTGGGCACGTTTCCATTTTGTTTTCCGTTTTACGATCCGCGCTGTCCTTCCTTTGTCTATGAATGAACCGTGCCATAAAATATGTTTTTTCCGAACTTTTATCCGAAATGCGGGAGCTCGTAAACATTGGTACGCGAATAATAGAAAAATGGTGAGCTAACTGCTACTAAATAAGTTTTATTTAAGATTCTCATGGCCAAAGGGATTAATTTATTTGAATTTTGACATAATGAGCCGTTTTGCCGTCCCCCCTTTTAGCCAACGTTTCAGACAGCCTTGCAGTGTTCGTCACCAAGACAGAAGTGTAGATTGTGGTGTAAAGTTTGTTTATTTGTAAAGAAGTGATAACGTGTGTTACTAAACACTTAATTTCTCCAATGGAATATCCAGTTGTTTTTAGTATAAAACATTTTTTTATGTTTTGAACAATTTAAATTCTGAAACCGATGTAGCACTTTCAAGAACCTGAGATAAATTTAATGGCATTGAAAGAATTACAAGAAAATAATTTTGAAATAAACTCAAATTTTAAGAAACTGAGGTATCACATCAATTATTATTATTTTGATTTTTCACCAGACATACGAGTATGCTTAATTTTAGGCGTGACAACTGACAATGTCAACTGCCTTGGGCTCTAAAGATTCTAAAATGTTATGAAATTCTTCGGTTAATTTTTTTTTGTTTACCAATTTATTATTGAATGCACGACTGGAAGGTGTTATGTTACAAAATCATAGTTGTGAGCTTGTTGGTAAATTAATGTTGTTTTGCAAATAGGAATTGTAAGCATATTCAAGCAATAGTTTGTCAAAGCTGTAACTAAAAGTTTTACAATAACTGACATCTTCGATGGTACTTTTAAATCACAATATTTTCATTAATGCACAATACTTTTTTTAAATTAGCAATATATATTACGTCTTTCACTTGTGTCTTAATTTATTATTTCGGAAATAAAGCGCTCAAAAACATTCAAATTAAGGTACAGTATAGGGTTGGTGGTTTTTTTTTAAGGATGTGAAAAATCCTTGTAAAGGAAAGATTTATCATCCCTTCCGCTTTGTACCTACATATGTACCTAACTAGTAGGCTGTTGTACTTGGCTTGATATTTCTCGCTTTATAAGGAATCCCCTTATGCCTTATTTATTCGGGCGGAATTTTTTTCACAAAAATATTTTTAGGGCAAACTGCTTTGTTGCTTCTTCGCGTTCGGATGAACCTTAGAACTAACACATAAATGTGTTTATTTTTCCTTTGGAGCTTGTATGTGCTTATTTTTTCTAAAAATCGAGAGCGCAACAATTTTATCACGAACATGTTATGAATAAAATAATTAAATTGATAAACCAGAAACTTCTTTGTGTATAGTAGACACCTACTTTATATTATTTATTTATGAAACTTTAAAGAAGAAGAGAGGAAAAAACTTACGATGTAATGATATCATGTTCGCATTTATTCCCGGCCACGCCCGTGTTTTGTTTGCTGTTTACTTACTGTACACTGTAGAGCGTGTATCTCTAAGACTATTTTAAGAATATTTTAAATGTCAATGTTTTTGCTGAATTATTGTTTCTAAGCTTTTTAAAACTTAGTTGGTACCTATGGTTATCTACTTAAATAATTCTTCGAATCATCAAACAAAGCAAATGCTCTTATTATCAAAGCAGAAAAGGATACCATTTGTATTGATCGTATTTGAATGTTGATTTCAATGGTAACCTCAAAAGACGAAGAAAACGACATTTTGAATTTAAATTATTTGAGATGGCATACAAATCAAGGTAAAAAGTTATTCAGTCTTCTATATTAAGTTGAACGTTAAAAAAATTCGGAAAATAGAACACATTCTCATTAAGCAAGTCAGTTTTTTTTCCTGTAATAATCAATGAAATAATTAACATGCTTCATAACGCCAAATTCATTATTTAATATTATTTTGCTCACCTACGCAGGAGAACCTGATAAATAGATGATTAAAACACACTAACGTAATATTATTTAATTATGTATTAAATGATTAATTCGTATGTACAACTGTAAAAAAATATATACCTACAAAGATTCGAAACTAAATTTTTTGCAAAGGAATATATGTTAGTTGATATGTTAGTTTCAATTATTATCCAAAATTAAGTATGCTGGTAACTATTATTAAAGTGTCCGGTATGTAATAAGGTTCTACGTAACGGATTCATTATAATGTTACAACTCCATTATTTTAGCAGTTTACCAAAGTTCCATGCTTCATTGTATTATTAGTCTGAACCGCAACTTCTTGCGAAACTTTTAAACGCTGCCAAAGTTTATCGTCAATCTTTATTTTGCTAATATATACTTTATTTCCTAGCTTCTTCCGGACGCTGGAAATACGCCGGCTGCAGGGAAACTAGGTATAGGGGATGATGGTAAACGATAAGCCGTATCATCCCCTTGTTAGTTCCTATTATAAAATTATCATATTCTTCCGGGGCATTTGTTTTTATAGGTCCTCTAGGAACAGCACAACGCTTCTAGATTCTGGGGCGCATTGGCTTTAGAGTATCGTTGCGCTTTAATAGTCAAATGTATTCAATTTACGTAAAAAACAACGATTCTCTTTTAAACGATTGTGCAGGTTTTCGACTTGATCAGATAAAGTAGTAGGTGTAAATGAATATATATATATATATAAACCATAGATATTTTAGACCGTGATTTAAATTGGCGCAAATCTTTTTTTAAATTATCCTTTTTACTAAGACTTTGGTGGCCTTTCAGCCATATAAAATATATTTTCCATTTGGGAGAAGGTTTGACTCAAGCGACACAAGCTTGGGACTTTTTTTAAAAGCTTTTTGTGGCTTCAGGTAACTCAGTGAGAGCATTGAGTTACATCAGTTATTTTTTATAAATCCAGACACAAAAACTCTAAAGTATCATCATAACTCAATTATTTGAAAAGTCTTTTCCTGTTCTCTCGGCTTTAAAGTTCCGTTCCGTGCTTACGCCAATGCGTTATCTTTGCTATCTTAGCGTGGTTCATGCACCTACACTATTCTCTGAACTCCCAGATAACCTCTGTATTTTTACTAAAATATTTACAATACCGCAGAAAAAAATAAGGTGGTTATGGGTGTATCTTGTAAGTGGTACATTTTAAATTCCATTTAAACATTTCAAACTGTCGCTTATCTAAATTTGTACCTTAGTCTTCCTTACTTAAAACATTTTTCATTCACCACATAACTAATATAACGCAGAAACTATATAAAACGTGATTCAACAAACAGCATTTTTTTTAAATTGACATATTAGTTTCATAAGTTTTTAATCCATATGATGCCTCTATCATTTTTGGATTTCGTATTCTTGGCGTCAATTCATTTATCACGCGTGGATTAAGTTCCCGAACTAACAAAGCGTTTTTATTGCGTTGTTGTTGTTTACCAAATCCCTTTCGTATTAAATTTCATTTTGGCAGCAAATCAATACCGCTAATGGTTTTCGTTTTGCACAGATTTCCGCTTACGTTTCTCGGGAATAACCACAATCTCGTTATGAAAAGGAGATATCGATTCCAAAACTTATTAAATAGATACCTAGCGACCGCAAACTTTTCACCTAATGCTTGTAATTTCTATGCTACTAATGGGATTAGATACTAATTAATTGATGTTAGCAACAACGTATATTTTGTAAACTTAAGAAAGGAATTGTTTATGAAAATCTCTTACAAATTTGGGTAAAAACAAACTTAAACATTCTTGGTGAATTACAAAATAACAATGATATTATTCACGATCGAAGCAGTAAGAACGAAACTATTGTCGTCGTGGAAGGTTTTGCTTTGTACTCGAGCTTCACTTCTAAGCTTACGTTCTAAGTTCTAAGTAAGGAAGTTGTTATATTTTTGGTGTTAAAATGAGTGTCTTCCTAGTGTCGTTTCGCCGTGAAGGGCACTCAGGCACACCTGTTACCGCCCCCTGCCGCCTGCCGCCTGCCGCCTGCCGCCCCTGGCTCACTTTGGGTGTCCTCGATGTCCTCTTGAGAATGGTTTTCTTCGCTTTGCTCCTGCCCATCATCAACTCGGAACTTCCCCTCCCCGGGTCTCCTTACCCGTTGCCCGCTCCCCGTCGCCCGTCCCTCGTGCCGTGAATCCAAGAGCGCGGCTCCCCCACAGAATTTAATAAAATTCTTATTACCTATTCATGGCCAAAACAGTTTTACTTAACGAGTTTCCTAAGGGCTTTTGTTTGGGATTCTTGTCCAGAAATGAGTGTAAGGTCCAATCTATTTATGCAAATGCCTTAAATAAGCAGAACAGTTATCCCGATTGCGTACGTAAGAACACTGAGGTAATTATGATGGTGCTGAGTTTTATGACCTCATTTAATCCTTTCAGCAAAACTTTGTGGAAAAGTGAAGGTACCTCAATAAGTACATATTAATCTTTCCGCGAAACATTATCGCCCAGAACTTCAAACTTTCGCTTCTACTAAGTGGATTGTAAATAAAGCTATAGATATGTTTTTAACTTTTCCTGGTGTGATTTTTACTAATGTTATTCAAAAGGAGAACTCGCAGCTTAAAAAATACATGAAGAGTTATTTCATTATTTTTTTAACACTCACCCCTGATTTATTTCTGCATACCTTCTCGGGACCTAACGTTAAAAAAGGGATTCGCATTTACAAATTGAAGAATATCCAATGAGAGTAATAAAAAATACAAGGTAGATTGTTAAACAACATAATTGGTCTCATATTTTAGCAGAAAAATTTCCTCTCTTGATATTATTATTTAGTCATCAGAGCCTTATCTTGAAAGGCTCTCGCGGAAAAAGTTTACGCAATTCGTCCGTTTTTTACGGAACGCCAGAGGCGGCCTTATTTATGACTAGCTATTAATCAAATGCTTAATTGACTTTCCTCACACAAAGCACGAATAAACGCTTAACCACTGTAAATATTTAGGAAAATACCCACCTCTACACGTAACTGGAAAATAAGCGTAGATTATAATAATTAAAGACTAGAACGTTAAACATAACTGATACGCCGGAGCCCTACTTTAATGATGAGCTTTGAAATATTGATTTTTTTTGCATATTAAAAAATTAAAACAAATTTATTGCTTTTTTTTTAAATAATTTCT
The DNA here is from genome assembly GCA_022651775.1 of Drusus annulatus. Classification (NCBI taxonomy): domain Eukaryota; kingdom Metazoa; phylum Arthropoda; class Insecta; order Trichoptera; family Limnephilidae; genus Drusus; species Drusus annulatus. Next base: position 396,859 of record JAGWCC010000752.1, read on the forward strand.
AGAAACATTTTTTAATTGGTAATAATTTTTAAAGTATTTTAAATATATTTTCACTCTTGTTTGTATGCATGTATATTCTTTATGATATGTGTTGGATTGAACTAACCCCCCAAATTCCGGTATAATATAAATTTTAAACCGGTACCTGCGTGAACAGAAAACTAGATTGAAATAAGTTTTTTTTCTATGGAATCAAGTTGTTTTACTCTAGGTAATACTTAATTGAAAAAACAGTAAAAAATGTACCCAATAAAATATGTTGTAATCGGTTTCGCCCGTATTTGATATATTATGACAATATTGTCTTTCAGTTCGTAATTAAAATAATTACATTTTAATTACAATTAGTTTCAATCTAAACATAATATACTTTATGTGATTATAATACCTTTATAACGTATATATTAGTATTCACATTAAATTGTAATTCCACTATAGTAAGTACTTTCAAAATTAGTTTTCAAATCAGTTTTAAAATATTAATAAACTTTGAAAAATTTAAGTTCTACCTCCGATAGTTGTTTTTAATTTCTATCAATTTTTATTAACACCTCCAGATTAGTAAGCCGTTCTCACGTCAACATTTTTTGGTACTTTAAAACATGATATTATAATATGTAATACAGTGTTAAATCAGCAGATAACTCAATGATGTCCTCGAATACATCTAACTATATTTAAAATCAGAAAGTTTGAAGCCATTGTTTTCGTTTTTAATTTAAAATTTCTACCCAAACAAAGATTTTTATTCTAATTTTATATTTTTAATTTTTAATTTTTTTTAAATTTTATTATTTTTATTTTTTTTTTTATTTTTACATAATTCTAATGAAGTTTTTTTTTTAAATTAGTTACAAATAATTGGTCAAGTTCCAATAACATCATGAAAAGCAACATTCTGTAATGGCCTATATTTCATACTTTAAAACGAAAAATATAAATATATCTCTGAAATGTATTATTAGATATTTTCCATACCGTTTGAAAAAAAGTTCGGTCAGTTTGGTTAGGTATTTTAGCCTTTAGTCCAAAACAAAATTTTGCATGGAACGGGCCCCGAAAGCTTTCATCTAAACGCTTCTGCGAAAAACGTATTTACATTTTGTCCTTAGATTTTCATGAAAAATCACGTCCTGAAATCTCGCGGTATGAAATGTTTTTACCTAATATTTCTGAATATTGATTCAAGCTGAAAAAAACTTACATTTTAAACAGCTCACGAGGTCATTTCAATCATGGGCCATAAAGTATTCACATTTCCATTTAACTCTAAAAAAATAGACAAGACGTTATTATTTTCCGGAGTTTTTTTGTTTATATTTTTTAATTAAAATCTTGGGCGGAGCCGGACCGTAAGCTGGTTGTTAAATATATATATCTGGACTTATTTTCAATAAAATCCTTTTAAACCGTCTCTAGTTCAAATTTGTTGGCGCATAAAACATTTTCATAATCGTAATTAAACATTTAATACATTGTGTGGTTTACATATTATTTTCGTTTCCATAGATTCAAACACTGACCTGAATATTAAACCACATAAATGTTTTAAAATTTTGTTTACGTCCAAACCTAACCGAATAATTTATTTCTATCGCCATTTCGGCATTTTATGCCATTTTTATTAAAATAATGAAAATTATATTTTAGTTATCGCTGCTAACGGACAGAATGCTCTACTGAGATTGTCCTTAAATTATTTTAAAAATCTAATGTTTATTTTACTGTAAGGCTGTTAAAATTTTAAACATCATCACGAAAATTTATTGTGAAAAAGATGGTTACTTATGTGAAATATTTTACTTTTATGGTTGTGGAAAATGAAGTTTACGTGCTGATTTTTTACTTTTCCGTAGCTTTTCGCAGATACTTACTAGCTGTAATATAATAAGGTAGAGTTTAAACATAGCCACATAACGTTACGTTAGCAACGCACTATCTCCCGACCCGGGCTTAGTGTCCGAAAGAAGAACTTTCTTTTACCTCCGGTTATTAAGAAAGTTTTTTTTCAACACCGTGTTCCGATAAAATTCAGGAAAGTTTCGTTTATGGTACTTTTTCTACTTTTGAAAGCAGGTTGGAATTTCGTTCACTAGTTTCTTCACTTTGGCCAACACTGGTCGTGCTTGATATAATTAAACTATCTAACAATATAATCCATACTAGTCACCATCCCTTTGTAATAATGTTACGTGTTATTTTGTCTTAATAATTTATTATGAAACATTTGAGAAAAACTATGACTGTAACTATAACTAGGACTGAAATGCAAGGCGCATTATAGGTTTGTATGTCTATACACGTTTGTTTGCACCTACCAGAAAACAATAATTATAAAAGACATTTATGCAAATATTTTCATTTTTACAATTAACTAAAAATAAGAATTTCCCCTTTACTTTCCTCCCGTGTTGTGTTCAAAACACCTTGAAAGTGCCCTTGAGCTTTTTTTTAATTCCTAATTTTTTATGTTTCTGAAAAGCTCCTTTACGTCCGCTTATCATGACCAGAACAATTAACTCCCCGGACCGTGTCTGGTGTTCTGCATATTTGTTTTATCCCGCTAAGCGGGAGGATTGTCTCTCCGTTAAAATAAAAATTGATAACGCAGAGAGGAAGCAGTAAAATGTTGCTAGCTGACAGCTGCTATGTCGGTCGTAAACTTTACGAGCGGTGGTAAAAAAATCAAGAATGAAACTTTATTCCCGAAAATATAGGCGGTTAATAAAACTAGTTAATTTTTATTAAATGGTTAAGCCTTTTAAGAACACGCTTTGGAAATTCTCTGCAAAAGTACCTCCCACAGAACCGAGTACCGACAGCTTTCAGGTTTTAAGATCGTAGTTACACTTTTAAGGCCACTAAATTTTACAGCCATACATAATTTTTAATCAGTCCTCGTTGTTACATCACCATCAAGTTAGACTCGTAAATTCTTATCGGTCTTAAACCAAATTAACGGCTCGTTTTTAATTCTTACTTAATAAAACTTGAAATGTCAGATTAATGACTCCTAGTAAACAAATTTACATCTGGAGAAAAGGATTACATCATATTCAAATACGAAAATATTTCAATAAAAAAATGACGATGAAGAAAGTGGGTTATATCAAAACATTTTTTTTTACTATGAAGCGGTTATAAGGTACAACTTAACGTAATGTTATTTAGTTTTAAAGAGATTTTTTTTTAAAACTAACTATAGTCAATCAAATCTTGTGAGTAATATTTTTTTACATCAAATACACAATAAGGCTGTCAAATCAATCCGCTCCTGTCTATGTCGACATCTCTGTCTTTCTCACTCTATTCACTCGACCTTTTTATTGCTGTCCTTCATGCCTGACACGACCGTCCTCGCCTCTTGGGAAATCACCATTCGTTTTTTTCTGTTTGCGCTCTCTGTTTTATGCTTTTATCGCTGAAAAGACACCAGCACTTTTTCTTTTGCGAAGATTCTGTTCTTGCTGTTGAAATTCCCTCGAGATGTTTAATTTGTGTATTATATTTGTGTTGTTTGTATGGACATTAATTTAAAAAAAAAAACATAACTATTCATGGTGTAGCTCCCGTAACCAGAGATATCCTCTATTTCCGAAAAACATTTTGTTGCAAAACTATATAATTTGTAAAAAATACTTCACAAACGTGTTCAAATTTTACCCATTTTAAATTAATAGTTAAAACTATGCATGATAAAAATCTCTATACTGTGTGACGATTTTAATTGAAAATCATTTTATTTTCCGTATTAATTAAGACAAATCAGGGCCACAATAATGTTTTATTTCAAATATAAAATTATTAAAATTTTAAATAAAAGTAATTTATTTTGACACCACTTTAATAGATAGATATACCAACCGGTTTTGGCTCTACCTGAACCTTCTTCGGAGCTGAACAAATATGTATTAAATTAAAGGGTGACTGAACATCTGAAGTGCCTGGATGAAGCGGGTTACTCTGAATTCGCTTTGTATCTAATTGATACGGATTACTCTTTTCACAAATCTTCTGGAATAGATGTGCTCCATAGAAATGGGATTGGTCTATGCCTAAATAATTTAGAAGCCCTTAAAATAAAAAAATCCCTAAAAATAAATAAAAGTAACTTACTTATTCAACTAGATTTATCCAGCGACCCAATTTTAAATTGGTTCCCTTTCCACCCCCCTGCCCCCACTCCCGCCACCTCTCCCGTACTTAACCCCCACCTAAGTTGATGGGCCCATTTAATGTTTTTCTCAAGCATTATAATTCTGTTTTAATTTAATACATATATTTGTTCAACCCTGAAGAAGGTTCAGGTAGAGCCGAAACCGGTTGGTATATGTATCTAATAAAGTGGTGTCAAAACAAAGTTACCTTTTATTTAAAATTTAATTATGTCTTACAACAAAGTGAGTGCTTCATGTCAAAGTTTTATAAAATTATTTATTGATAAATAACTTATTCTGTAGTTTTTTAAATTTTATTTTTGTGCCTACTAGTTTTAACGCATACAAAAAAAATAAGTGGAAAATTTCTTTTTAATAAATATTTAAAAGAGCAATTGACACTTTAATATAGAAAAATGAATAAAACCACAACTTATTTTCTTTGAAAAAAATTGAATTTATATTTAATATTTTAAATTAATTAATTATATTCATGATACATATATCAAAAAATATTTAAAAAATCAATCAGTTCCTTACATTGTATGTATCTTCTTAAGGTATGTTTATGCTTATTTTCTTATTTATAAAGGAGCATATAGTAATTGTTGTTTTTATTATTATTTAACAAAGTGGTAGATACTCTTAGTATCGCCCTGGTAAAAGACCACCATTCAGAATCGAAACGTTGCTTCAAATGGCTTTAGCAGTGTTTGGTGTCCAGACTTGAATAGCCAGGTACTTCCCAATCTTTCTCTTCCCCCATTTATTTCCCCTCTCCACTACCTTCATCTTCATAACATATTCCAATTGGGGATGCCATAGTCCTACTGGCTCCAGACCGTTGGGAGCAGTTGGGACTCTTGCGCAGTATTTCACATCATGTTGAAGAAGAATCCACGAGTTGAATACGTACGACATCTTTTACTTGTTACTGAACATTTTCGTAAGGGGCTCAATTTATTTATCACCTTTTACTATCAAGAGATTAATACCTAAACTTAAATGTATGTTTAAACCCCCAGAGAGTACCTATGCTTTACAAAAGTCTGTATACTCCCAGGACTAAAGGAACCAATGGCCTGAATATTGAACATGTTGATGGATGTGAGTTGCACTCACCCGTGCTGTGCTCATATCGTGTGATAAAGCAAGAGAAAGCGACTTTCGTTGATCGATGGTAAGAGCCAGCCTTTATTTATGCGAAGAATCTAACAATGTGGGAACTCTTGTGTATATTAATACACACAGTCCTAAGCGAATGCTCTTTACCAAACCGTACTGATGATTTTAGATGTTTAGAAACCATGTTAAGACCAAGACTTAGCACTCAAAAATGGCGCAAAACGTCACTTTGTAGCATTTTAATAAAAGCAATACCACAAATGATTTTTCTGTAAATTTTAGAAAGTGTCTAAAGTTTCCATTAAATAATATATATTTTTTACTATAATCTTATAAATTCGACGAAAAATACAATGAAATTACTATAAAAAGTACAGTATGAAAACCAGCAAAGTCATTTTTGAATGTTTAACCTAAAATTTCAGTATGAATTTCATTAAAAGATTACTGTTTGAATTGTTTTCACTGGAAACCTTTGACACTTTCTAACTACTTATACATAATTAAAAGATAAATCATTTTGAGTATCGCTTGTATAATAAATCCAAAAAGTGTGTATTTTAGGGTGCTGTACCTTAAGATAAACTAATATACATATGTTATATATTAAGGTAATCTCTTTGGCATTCAAAATCAAACCAAACACTTCACTAGCGACTAGTAGTTACCTCGCAGTTTCGCTCAACTTTCAACACATTTTTGATTAATTACTTAGTTGGAAAATATAGAACAAACCAAATACCATCCCTTTTTACCCCTTTTACAAATAGTACATTTAAAAGCTCCATAGCCCACAATGGAGATAATGTTTCGAGTTGAAAGTTGTGGTGACCTAGAAATTTCATCAATAAAATCGTTAAATTTCATGATTTCAGAGCTCACGTTTAAGAGTTTTGGCCGCCTCAGAATGCGTACAGATTTTCGCTTTGTAGTTAAGATCTCGTAGAAAGCAATATAATCATTATCATGTATTGATTAAAAATAATTTTCTCTTGCGTTTTTGTTTTGAAAATCCTCAAAAAGTTTGTAATATTTGATATCTTAGTCAATAAGTATACACAATAGTTTAATTTCACTAACTAATGCTTTCATAAACAATGGGTTTCTAAAATCACGCCATTACTCAAACCAACTGATAACAAGTAAACAAACCTTTCCGACTCACGTGCAAGCGCCTCTCTATACATCCTCAAATCAACAATAGTTGTTATTAACTTAATGAACCCAGAAGTAAAGTTACAATACTGGGGGGCTCTCCAAGTATCCAAGAAAACATCCCCTTTGTCCTGGAATGGTCGGCTTTGTCCTTTGCTTTCCAATGAATCCTTCATAGGCCATTACAATGATACGTGGGCGTCTTACCCAATTGAACAATCTGTGAACAAGATTCTAAGTCGGTGTATTTCCCCCGGGAGAAGATAACCAACAGTCATCAATTCTTAGATGAAATGATATAAAAATTCCTGGTCGTTTGTAGGAAAGCGGAAAGCTTTCATCCTTTCATAAATATTTATACTGCTTCCAGTCCAATAAATTAGAGGGATGTCTTCTCATTATGTTCTTCATTATTTATTTTCCTTCCTTTTACGAGGTTTTTTTTGGCTATTTGATGTTCTTTAAGATACTCTTTCTATCTCTTTGGTAGCTGATATTTAAAAATATATATATTTATATTATCCTGGTTGTGTTTGCAAATTTATAAGTGAGACAAATTCATCGTTAATGCTGAATTTGGTTGCGCGTTGTACTGATTTCAAACGCGTTGTTACATTTGTAAAATAGCAGAATTATATTGGCAAAAAGTGAGTTTTGATATTCGTCTCATTGAAAAATAGTTTTATTGAATCGAATTTGGTGAGCAAACACTTTTTATCAATACGCGTTTCCAAAATTGCAATGAATAATTTTAATCTACAGCTCCTTTCTGAATAATTAAAACACATTGTGCGGAGAACTGGTAAATGAGTATGAACAATGAACAATCAAAATGTTTTAATCAATGCAAAACATGAAACAAAACAATTTCAATATGGTATTTTAACACAAGTTATGTAAACAGGCAGATTTGATAAACGTAATGATGTTTTAATAATGGCCATACGAACAACCTTGTTAGTTTAAAATCGTCCTTCCGTTATTATCTCTCGTCACGCATTACAAAGTTGAAACTGTATTTTTTTAAATTGACTTTATATGGGGATGATTTTTTAAAAATAAAGTGAAGGCTCTTGTTTTCAATGTGGTGGCTCGAGCGGCGCGACACGGAAAGGGTTTTACCCAGCCGCCCTTCCCTTTCTCCTTGTCTACCGCACCACTACGCCACCCTAAACAACGTTCACAAAGGCAGTCTTCCGACTTTCTTCCGCCAAGTCATGCTGGAACAAAGGACTGTGCGTGGTTCCTCACACAACTTGGATCATAATGTTGGAGCAAAAAACTTTCCCTGCACTTTGAAGTTTGTTGATGTTAACAAACTAACTGCTTACTAACTAACACCCTAAACTTCGTTTGGTTCTGTAGAAACTTGAAACTGTTAATTAGGGTTATTTTGGCATTCCTTACAACAGAGAAGAATATGTACTGTCTGATATTGAACAATTAGTATTTCAGTACAAAGCCTTAATTTCGAATGCGGGTCTATGTACATCTTGGTGTTAGTGTTTTTGAATATTATCAACTATATTCCAAGCGTCAATGACGATAAATCAGTACCCATCAGTGCCTGCCATGTTTTGTTCTAACTTGGCTACTGTCTACTGATATTATTAACATCAATATCCATTAGTACCAAGCTTGTTAGTGCTTACTTTGGAACGTACTGTATACTGAAATTTTAACATCAATAAAAATAAATCATAACCCGTTAGTACCTAGCATGTTCAGTGCCTGCTTGACTACTGTCTAATGATATACTTAACGTCAATACCCATTAGTACCTTGCATATTATTTCTTATGACTACTACTTACACATGTTTTAATCATCCAAAATAATAATTAAATTTATGTTGGTTCTAAGAATGTCAGTGCTTGGTTTACCACTATCAGACGTATGTTTTATTTGCATTTATTATAACAAAAATTGTCATCCCGATAAATGATATTTCTTTGAATTTTTAGTTTTCGGGTTAGCGTTTGTTGTTTCGCCAATTATTTTCACAGGGCCTAATGACAACATTCCAAAATTGTCTTTACGTTTTGATAGAAATGAGAACTAAGAATATGTTATCATAATTCATGTACCAACGCTTTGAAAATTCCCGCAATACTCACCCACTCTTTCTAAAAATGTTGATAGCGAAAGTATAAAGTAATTACATACGTAGAAATGTTAATAATAGTCAGCATTTTTGCTAGATAAGAAATGAAGGGAATAGGGGAATCACAGGGCTTATCATAAAACGGCGTTTCTCAGAAAGATCTTAATTCTTTTATTTAAGTTTTTATATTGTCAATTATCATATATTTTTATAATGCATACAAGTAAATGTCTGACAAACTACTTTTGTAGTTTAATTAGTTCATTTGTATAATAAAGAATAAAAAATAAATCATTGCAAAAGTAAAAACAAAAACACTTAAACTAATTTTTCTACTATTAATCAAAGTGCTACATTTTTTAAAAGTTGAGTTAAGTGTCGCCATTGTAGAAAAACAAAAAGTTTATCGTAGTTCTGTGCTATATTCAAAAGTTGGCGTTTATAGCTCGATTAGCTCCGCGGTTGAACGAAATTCCGGCGTGCACAAATAAATTTGATTTAGTTAATTTGTGTTATATCAGAATTAACTCATTTAAAAATAATATACAGTTTATTTGGGGCATGTTTTAGAGTGATATATACAGTGATATTTGCACTCTCAGCATCGCCCTGGTGAAAGACCACTATTCAAAATCGAAATAATGCTTGAAATGGCTTCAGCCGTGTTTGTTGACAAGATTTGAAAGGCAAGGTACTTCTTCACCCTCGTCCCACCCATTCCCTAGCCCCCCTCACGCCCTTCAGTCTCACAAAAAATCTTAATCAAGAATGCCATAGTCCTACTGGCTCCAGACGGTTGGAACGGTTTTGGGAACTCTTTTGCGGTTATCGAATAAATAAAAATTAAAAATATTTTGGTCAAATGTTGATAAACTCTGATGTTTTCCTGTCCCCTGATTATCAATATATTGGCTTTTGTAACTACACAAATTATTTGGTTATCGTAATCACGTATCGTACCACGTTTTTATTAGCTTAAACCATACTTTGTTTGATTTATACTCGTACATATAGTAATGAAAATGATTTTAATACTGGCATTATGTAAATATTAAGTTAATAAATTTTCCTTCATCGCACGAAAAAATGGTTGATTCAATTTTAAAACGAAAAAAATATTCTTGTGTTGACGACCCGGTTTCGTCGGTTTTGAAATACGTTTTTAAATTAATGAAATAAAATGATGTATGTCATAATGTCTCATTGACAAGGAAGCATGAATATAACATTGGAACACTTTCACTGAACTTTAATCACTTTATTTAAAAAATGAATAATCATATTTTTTGCTGTAAATTCCTTTTAAGCTGTGGTGCTTAATTTTCACTGCCCTTTTAACCCAAATCACTTCTTTAACCCCAATCTCCCCTTCATATAGACATCCGATCCCCCACACCCAGACAACCTTCAGATATAAGTCTCCGAGCCTCCCTTGAACCAACCACCCACTGGAGTCACCCAGCCACCCCTAGTCACCCAGCCAGTTGACATCTGATCACATCCGACCCCTCCCCTCGAGAAAAACAGCCTTGCCACTGGCAGACAGAGCCGAGAAAAAAAGGTTAAAAACGATGCGATTGACGTTGCCATTCAACCCGAGAAATATTAGATACAATCAAAATAATGAGATTTGTGCTTAACTGGCCAATGAACTTCCTGAAGTCAATTATGTTTTATTTTATCAGAGTGGTACCACTTTTTTATGTCTACTTTTAGCTCGCCTCATTTTTTTTAAATAAATTATTAGGGCTTCAATAAGTGTACAATATTTTTCGACTATTTAATCGTCCCCACATACCTATAAAAAATAATATCAATAATCTAAAACACAAGTATGAAACAGAAAAAAGCCAGAAACCAAAAATAACATGTCATATAAATGGTGATTTTTTTTGCAAGGATATCAAAATATTGCAAGATCAAACGATAGCTGAAATTAGATTTTATACAATTACTATACTATGTATACCCTCAAAGAGTGTTATAATGTGTTTGATACCATACAATTTAATTTATCAATCTCTTAGAGGTCTTCCACCACTGTTTCTTTCTTCTATTATTTATTAAAGCAATATTTAAATGTCTTCCACTCCGAATAAGGATGATGTGGAAAGTAAATTAATTAGACAATATTCTATGAATGGAAATGTGTACCTCGGTCGAAGATATTTATTTGTTTTCACACGTTGTTCTGACCCAACCCACGCTACGTACATTCAACACCGTACCGTTTAGCGTTAAGCGTATTCCTCTTTTAACGATTCCATTTGATGAAGTACAACCGCAACAAATTAATCTTAAAAGTCCGACGTTCCAGCGGTAGTATTTTGTTAGTGCTGAATGGACAGAGGTTGGCGGGATGATGTGTATTTTGTTGGATGTTGTTAATTGCTTTCGTTAGAGAGACGCGAAATGAATTCACGTTGCTTGAATGTTTCCACTGAGTATTTTCCGTAAAAGGTTGGATGCAGCATACCGTATTGAAAAAATGTTAAAACACAGCAAAGTATCAAACGTAAATAAATATGTTATTTGGCTCAGTTATAAGTGAACTTAAAAAAAAATCTCAAATATGCTTTATTACGAATCAATTAACTTAAATTAACCATTATTAAGAAATCGTTTATCCTATAACTAAGACGTTTTAATAGAAAGTTTTTTTTTTAAATTGCACAAAGGTGTTGTGAGTTTTTCTAGAGTGAAGAGTTTTTGTTTGCTATTTTCAGTCCGAACAGTATTTTCTAACTCTAAGATATTACGTAAATAAACTTTTTGAAGATAAGTTTTTCATGAAATTAGTTGCTGGCCATGAAAATATATTCCGAACATTTTTTTTCTGTAATTTTCCAAAAGAAGTAAAAAATATTATAGCTTTTTCCTGGTAGACCGATTATTATGATGTTCATTGTTAAACACTTTGGGAGCGGCGCTGGAAACAGCCTCCCTTTGGCTCGCCTCTTCCACGCCTTCCTGTCTTCTGCAGTAAAATGTCGTCTGAACACCGGCTTTTTGGTTTATCCGAATTTCTGCGGCCAGGTTCTTGGAAACATGAAAGAAGGTTTTTGTTAAATGCTGAACAATGGACATTTATTATTAATTGTTGTATTAATATCATCGAAACTCTCCCAAAACTGGGTAGAGACAACTGTAAACTAAAAAATATGTAAAATGAATATTTGAAACAATTTGAATACGAAAAACATACAGAAGATTTGGGTGTGACTGAGAAACAAACTCAAAATTTTCCGCTTGCCGGGGGGATGCTCTACTAATTGCGCTATCGAACCCAGTTTCCGTACTGTCGTTTTTTATCAAAAACGTATTTCTAGAAAACCTTGTTTCATTTTATTTTTTGTAAGAGACTTCCATCTTTATTTTGGTAAGGGAAAAAAATCTTATAATCTTATAAGCTTTAAAAAGTCAATTGAAATTTAAAAAATGTTTCTTCTTTTTTGGTGTTCGACTACGAACACAAAGGTTGCAGGTCGCAAATTAATTTTATTTCAGTCATGTGTTATTTCCCATTTCATTCATATGAAATAATATACATAGTTTATTATTTGCGGCACGTTCCAGAGTGGTAGATACTCATAGTATCGTCCTGGTGAAAGACCATTATCCCAACCTTCGTCTTCCCCATCTCCTTCCCCTCCCTACTACTTTCAACCTCACAACATCCACCGATTGGGGATGCCATAGTCCCACTAGCTAAATACGGTTGAAAGCAGTTAGGACTCTTGTACGATATTCACAAAAAAAACCGTTACTGTACAGTAGAGTTTTATTCGAAATGTCGCCCAGATAATTGGCCTTGACGCGACAGGCAGTTTTACAGTTTTCGCAAAAACACACCCTCCATAGCGCTTTGATCGCCGCCATTTCTACAGCAGTAGCTTTACACCTTTCCTCTAAGTTGCTCACACATTGTTATTGCGAACAATACGTCCAACTTTTTGTTGCCATACAAATGAAAGGATCGGTTTCTAAGCACCGAACATATTACGAGTACAACTACCGCTGTAATATGCGAATAGGGAACTATGCTTGCTCGCTTTTTCATGGAATTGTTCTCTAACCCGTAATTTATAATTTAATTCGGCCGTACATAATATAATTCATTGTTCCCGGTAGCAGCCAGCGACTGGCGACTACATGCTGACCGCACAAAACATATTCCGCTGTCTCGGGTCACATTGGTCTCTAGATTAAATGAAGTAAGATTAATAGTTTCGTATCCGTTGCAGATTATGTAATTATGTGCAATTGAGAGCTATTACAACAAGGTGGACCGGGAGTATGATGATGTATCATCTGTCTCCGCTAACTATCGTGTAACGTCGAACCATTACGAGAAGTGGACAGATTAGCTTCTTCTACCATGTTGATCGTCTTGATTGTTTTAAATTATTCTCAAGTGAGGAGTGACTTGGTTTATCAATCACATTATATTTTAATTATCAACAATAAATAACTAAGTCACTCGGAAATGTATAAATTGGTTTGTAGTGATTGTTCTGCAATTCATATTGGTTAAACGACCCGCAATGTCAATGTAAGCAACAAAGAACATCTGAGATGTTTAAATAACCACATTTTTTCAAAATTGGCCAATCATCTTACTGAAAAAATGCATAGCTTCAATAAAAGCACCGGTGCTCATATTCTTCACAAAAAATGGTCATGGTAACAGATTTAATAATTTAAAAGAACCTGAAATAAAGAAAGCCATTAAAATTAAAATTAATGGTCATATTCTTAATAATCAGGTAATTTGTCCAGTAGTCCAATATTAGGTATATTTCCTGTAAACTTATAAAATTTATCATTTTTCTTTAAACACCTTCTCAGTTGACGTTTTGCCTTTCATTTCATATTATCTGATTTTTTTCTCTCTGCGCCTTTGTTATAATTTAAATGTTATTCCATTATTTTCTCATTGTTCTGTTATTTTATATTGTGTTCTCCCTCTGTATGTACAAGTAAATATAACCATGCATTATACATGTTTTGTCTAGTTTAATTTTATACCCTGGTTATGCTTAGAATGCTTAGATGTTGTTAAAATTATTTTTTCATTTTCCTTAAATATATTAAATTACCATAATATATGTGAGGTAGTTATGAAAAATGGTTCTAAATCAGCAACATCGAATAATATTCTACTTTAATAATAGTCCCGTAACAATCTGTTGTCAGAAATGTAATACAGGAGCCAACAAGGAATTTGTTCGTTCGTTGAACCGCCAATCTTCAATAACCATCAGCCTTTGAGTCTGTAGACATGTTCTTTTTTTATATAAACAATTTCATGTGTTTTTCTATTTTCTGCAAAAAAAATATCATCATAAAGATGCATGGCAAAGTACATATAATGTGAGTGACTTTTACGTGGTTTATTTTTCCCTCATTTATTTGCCCTCTCGTGTCTGTGTATTTCATAATTTTAAAATTATTTTTCTACTAAATTCCTTCTAGATATAAATAAGTACATAATAATAATAATAACAAATGGATAACTTTTATAGCGCCGTTTTTGTGGGAAAACCACCTCAAGGGCGCTTTACAAATTAATTTATCTAACCTATAATGTATCACTTAAGCTTATAACTAATAACTTACAGTTAAGATTTATTACTAATGGCTTACAACTAATATTTTCAACTAGTGACTTACAATAAGGAGTTATAGCTTGTAACTTACTATTGAGTATAATTTATAACTAGTGACATTGTATAAAATAGTTTTCTTTCATGAAAAAAATTGAGGTAATGTTATATTACATCGCAAAACGAGTGTGTATTTGAATTTTCTATTTATTGCATAGACGAAGAAATCTTGGACAATAGTTACTTTCAGAAAACTAAGAACAATATAAAAATAAGGAGATTGGTGATATTGTCGCATCATATACATAGTTTTTTTCTCTTATTCAATCAAAAATCAGAACTTATTAACAGTACAACTATTTAAATGTATTTTTATGGGGAAATATAAACCATATTCACCTTGCTATAACTACAAGCTTTACTGATGATGTAATCCTAAACAGAAATACGTTCGCAGAGCTTGCTAACAATGATAATTAAAATAAATACCAAGTGTACTCAAGTCGAGATCATTCTGAGAAAGTGACTATTTGAAAGAAATGTAATATATTATTAACGATGACTTTATTGTTTTCAATTGAATATCTATTAGTCTACGTACTTATTATACTATCTTACCGTAATAATGAGCCTTCTTTTTATCCGTATAAAAACAACTGAATTGCGTACCTGTTGATAAACTGTTCTAGTAGCTTTGTAGATTTTCACCCGGAAGAATAAATAAATAAATGAATAGTATGAATCGAGGTTCGTAGTCTGAAGTCTGATGTAAAGCAGTAGGCCATGGAATTGGCAGAGGGAAGATGACAGTATTATTGAACAGTGGAGATGTGATCTCTGAGGATTACCCACGGTTGTTAAACCATATATTGTTATATTACAAACGAACATTTCCGAAATTAATGAAAGGTGATGGTTGCATAATGAATACGATTATAGTGTAAATTCAACGTTTTGGATACTTACGACGAATACACAAAGGACGGTGTCTCAGGATGCACTATGGGCAATTACATGGAAAAATAGAGTTCAAAGATAAATTGAAAGAAACTGATTGGTTAAAACCGGTTTCAAACCGGTCACTGGAACCGTCAATATTATTTCTCCGGAAAACGGTTCCTTTTTTCTAGTAATAAAAATGGTGAATATCCATTTTCGCCGAAAAGGCGTGATTCTTATTTGGAGAGAAATGAGAAACCGATTCCACAACTGTGGAACCGGTTTCTCATTTCAGTGCTTCTCGTTCCCAGAATATTGCTTGCAAACCCCTCCCCCAATGAAAAACAATTTTTGGCGAGCTCTTTCCGGTCTCCAAATATCGCTAGCAACCCCACCTCCCCATGAAATAAATTTAAAAAATATCACAGGAATCCTTTCCTAATAATATAAATCTTCTTCGTGGAACTTTTCTGACACCAGGAACCGGTTCCAAAAATAACTGTATAAATAACCGGTAACTGGAACTGCAGGTATTTTCAATTTCCGATATCAACCATCCCTAGTATCAGGGCAATTTTTTATGATGTGCCAACCCCATTACTGTCTACAAGTAAAAGTGTAATGGTTAGTCAGATTTACTAAAGGTCGTTTTAATGGGTTTTTTTTTTAAATTTAGATTACAAGTGATTTTCTCGTGTCCCTTATAACTTGCCAATGACATATGGTTTAGACTTCAAAAATGATGAATTGTGTTTTATATTCAGCCTCTAATCCAATTAAATAGAAGAATAATATCGCGCTCAAATTTTATAGAATAATTTGATACAAGCCTCGCTCATTAAAATAATTATGCTCGAAAGAATTAATTACTTTGCTGAAGATGGCCATTAGAGCGACTCAAATGCTTAGTCACTTGGTTTCGTGCTCCAACGAGCAAACCTTCTTTGTATTATTTACAAAAGGGTTTCACGTTGACGCTAGGCGATTTATGGGAAACGAATCATGGGTAAAGCGCAAATCAGATTATTGTACTCATAATATCAGCTTTACCTGATTTTCCGCATGATGAAGGCCAGCCAAGGTTATTCCCAACTTCCGTGTCATTCCGCCATTTGGGCGAACCTTTACACTCCATTGAGAAAGACATGCAGCAAGTATCGAAAGAGTTAATTTTCAAAGAGGCTGCTATAAAGCTAGCCTCCAGGACACAGGATTCATCAAAAGTTGTAGCTTGTTGCACCTTTATTACACTGTTTCTTGTATTTTTTTTTTACTTTGTCGGTAATCGAACTCAAGACTGCCGGTTAGATTTAAAACTCGTACCCATATGCAAATTATACTACCCCCTTTAAAATTCTGAATCACCTTTCAGAAAAGTTTTTACTACAATAGTAGTTTTATAATTCATAACATGTTATATTTTCGGTTTTCGAAGAAAATAACACGAAGCTAACGTAACCCTTCACTTTGCACCATGTGGGAGTGTAGTTTACTTTTTAACATACACAGTGACCCAATATAATCTGGTGTATACATGTGAGTTTGTTGAGATATAATCATCAATTCATCAAATTGATTTTTGTGTTTTAAATATAATCAATATATGAATGCAGACGTGATTGTTTTGTTCGCATTCAATTGTGCCAATTACTTTCATAGCTTCCTTACGTTTTCATTTCGTTTGGTATCTTTTTTGTTGATGCATAGCACATATTTTACCGCTTCACCTAACCTGTTTGAACAAAACTGTTAATAACGAAATATATGAATAATTTATAATTAAAATATTTTCACATTTTTTATATGTACGAGAATTCTGAAGTCAACTTTCCTCAGCAACTTAATAATTTCTTATTTTCTCCCGTCAGCCAAATGTTGCATGCTTTACGAAGTAGGGGCTTGTTGGAAATATGTTCATCTAATTTGAAAATTACTTTGTACTTAACATGTCTCGTAATATAATAATTTCCTACCGATGTACAGTGATGGGGTTTATTTGATTTCTTCGTTACATTTTCCTTCTATTGTTTGTTTTTTTATTATCTAGTTACTCTGTTCTTACGAAACTTTATTCTTGACTGTGTTCCTTTCTCCAATAAAATCCACTAGGTCGTTTATATATATTTAAATCAATACATTAACAATATCAAGTTGCAAAGTATCAAAAGAGGTGAGGTTTTATTGCGCCGCCGTTTGTATTCAGGCTTCGTGCGAACAAAAAGCGGTAAGCTCTGAAAAGAGACAGTGGAAAGCTAAAGCTAGTATTGATGGCGAAAAGTAAAGTTCCGGCATCGCGGCGCCGGATGCGAAAACTGAAACTTTCGTCGTCAAGTTGAAAAGCCAGCGGGTAGGTAGTAGAAATTAGATGTGATGTTAGCGAACAAGAAGAATGAAGCTTAATTTTGTTGGAAACATTATTATATAACGAGAAAAATCTAGTTAAATTTGAATTTATTTTAAGAAACTAGTCTGAATTTTGTATGTCATTATCGTAGTTTTTCGAGCGACCACAGTAAAATGTTTTAAAAGGTTCGGTTTTTCGTAATACAGGTATGCTCGTATAACCGATAATTTTGAAAACGGGATAAAAAAAGCTTATTTTTCGCCACCATTTATTTATTTAAACAATAGTATGTTGCCAAAAAATTTCCCATCACTGGACCTATGCTTTTAAACATCCTCTATCTATTCCTCAAAAAAAATTACATGAATTTAAACCGATTTCTTGGCGGCTTTTGCCAATAGAAACCAGTAGCTCTCTGCAAATCGACATACCTATGTAGACGTTCTTTCCTCATTTTATTACCTGTGTCTTAAAAACTCTTTTGGTGTACTTATAATTTCTTTCAGTACCATTTTCCGCAACATTTTTGTTTTTGGTTAGCCACTCATTACCTGTTTTTAACAGCCATGCTGAGGCTAGCTCCTTAAAAAACTTGCCAAGAAAAAATATAAGTTCCCATTTCAAATATAGAATTATGTTTGCTAAAATACATTGAAGGTACATATGGATTTGAAAAGATTTTTTGTTAATTTGATAATTTTCTGAAAAAAAAATACGTACCTACTCACAAAAGAAATCTTTTGTAGTTAATTATCGTCCTCAATCCGCGAATTTCTTAGGAAGTCAAGGAAATTCATCATTTAAAAAAAAATGATAGTAAGAGTCAGCACCCAAAAATACACACTTTTTCGTCTTTCTAATGCAAGCTTTTTAGTATTAAAAATGATTTATTTGTTGAAAAAATTAAACCTTTGTGGTCCTTCACTGGTTTAGAGTAATATCTTTCTTAAAATGAAAGAGTAAAAGGTTTATTATTTAAAAACCAAATTTTCTGTTGCTACTAAGATCATTTTCTAAGCTGTTTTTTTAAGCTGCTACAAAAGTCATGTAACAACATCTGCTTTCTTTGTCTGACCAAATTATGGTTTGATCGTTAAAAGTGAACATCCCAGGCGAGCTGTTAACTAACCTTAAATTCCCACAGGAGAATTATCGGTCATCGATTATTCATACAGCTTGATGAGACCTTGATCGCGACCCGCTTGTCCGGTGACCATGTCGTGATTCAATAGCGCCCTTGAACTGCTCCCCGCTGCAACCTTTATAAATAATTACAGTTCATCTAATCGCATAATTTTCCAGATTTATTTTACACAGATGCGATGCGATAGGCCGCACTGGGAGGCTCGGACTTTGCAGTAGATATAGCACTGAAATTTTGCACAGATTTTTCTAACTGAAGATACTTTAAAATTTCCCCCCCTTTAGGGCTTTTACATTTTAAAAATAATGTTTATGTATAAACATTTACACTACATAGCCTGTTCAAAAGAAAAGGTGAATTTTGAATTTTCGCGGGCTGTGTACATTCGACTATCGTTTTTTTTGTTATGTCGGTATATATATGTTAATCATATGTTAGCATTATCAACCATTTTGGATTAGTGGTTTGTTTTTGACAACTGGAAAGGTTAGTCACGTTTTTGTGTGTTTTTCGATTTTTCACTTTTTGAAAAAAATGGATCATAGAATAAAATCCATGATTTATTTTTCCACAACTCCAGGACGCTCATCGTCATTAACATCTTCTCAGCCTACTGTGAAGCGCTTGTACTTAATTTTATTATTTCTTTTAAACAGGCCTCGTATGTAGATAGTAGGTAGAAAACAAAGGTAGGTATGAACTATTGACTTTTAATAAATTCACATGAAAAAATATAATTTTTAAATTCACTTTACATTGTCACAATGGTTGGTATTGTTAAATAAATATTTCTTTGATACATAGTGATAGAAAATGTTTTAATTTATAATAGATATTATACTAGTTGTTACCCGGGAACAATGACTGGGTGTAACTTGAGTTGCCAAGAATAAATATTAGTTTTTTTTGTAGAAAGCAATCACTTTGTGGTTTGACATATTGGAAGATATAAAATTTTAAAATAACTTTGTATAAGACCACGGTTTCGCTTAGCCTAAGCATCATCAGCTTTAATTTTGTACCCTAATGATGTTTAGGCTAAGCGAAACTGGTTGGTCATTTATATATATTTTAAATCCGTGGTCTTACAATTTATTTATTTTTCATTTCATAAAAAAATATTAGTTCCCGTTTAAAACATACAATTAAACAATAATAATTTACCCACGCACTGGCTTTGCCTATGTGGGATTCCTTGTTATGTCTAGATTAAATATAAAAAATCTTTTTACTTAATGTTCATAAAAAAATTCTTATATTTGTTATCTTTTCTTTTTCAAAATTTAATGTAACAAAAAATCAAATGAAAAATGTCTGTTTTAGTACTATACGGATAAGTACTTTATTAGGTAGGTAGGGATTTGAAAAGATTCTCTTTTTAAATTTGATCATTTCAATTGACATCAGTTCCGAATTTGAAAAGTTCACACTCATACTGTCGTACGTACTCAAAACGGAAATTATTTATAATTAATAATGGAACATGTAAAACTCTCTACAGAACTGAATTAGTTTCCAAGCCTGTGTAACCATTTGACTGAGAAATTAATGAACGTTCGTTCTCGACCAATTAACATAAAACAACTTTGGAAGTCTCGTGCCACGATTTGGTACTTGGTACGTTATCAGCTTTGTCAACGCAATTGCTTTGAAAATCCATATAGCTGAAAAAGATAAAACGATACGCAATACCGATTTCTTACAAAGTATAGAGATTTCGGAGGAATATCATTTATTTCA